>JAKSZU010000025.1:15491001-15494569 GCA_026018925.1 Tupaia tana | reverse complement strand
AAATAGTTCATTAAGTATAGATATCATATATGTCTTAAATTCCAAAGAGGGGCAAAGGAATGATTAACAGAAAAATTGAGGGTAGTGGTCTCCCCGAGGATAGAGAAATGTAATTGGGGTGAGATTTTAAAGCCTCAGTAGTAAGATTTCTTTGCTGCATAGCATATAAGGGTATTCATTTTATTTATTATCCCTTAAATTATTTACATATGCCATATGTATTTTTTGTGTATATGACATATCTAATAATTTAAACAAAACATTGATTTATTTATATGTATTTTTTGTGTATATGACATATCTAATAATTTAAACAAAACATTGATTTATTTAAAAATAGTCCCCAATTGAACTCAACTTACTTCTTTATGCCCAAAACAGAGGTACAAGATAAAAAGAGCCTCTGTCCCTGAATTTCCATGTCAAGATATAATATCCACCAATGAAAAATACTGACACATAAATAAAATTCTGTGTTACAGCTTTAGTAATAAATGGCTCAGTAACTATACTTACCCAAACATGTGTGTGAGTATATATGTAAAAATATTTTTACATGTGTATGTATATATACATATATAGTCTTCAAAGAATTTGTGAAAAGTCCATATTATGAATAATTTTGTCATGAATTTCAATATTTTTCTTGTACCAAGCAATAGATGAATGGGCATTCTTGGTGGTGAGATTAATGTGTATCAAGACTCAATAGCAAGGAAGAGTTTTATGTGATCAAGAAACTGGATTGGGGGACAGCCATGTAGCACAGCAGTTACATGCTGTGTGTAGAAAGCTAGATCCCACATGCCTGACCACAGTTTGAATTTCAGCCCCAGCAGCTTGAAAACCATGCGAGGTGCATGTGCACGTGTGCCCCAAATCCTGATGGGATGGAGAAATAGAGGAAAGGGATTGTGGGATGATCATACCCCACAGAGGATTATGTCCCTCCCCCCACCCGCCCTTTTCTCTCTGATGAGTACACGATTGCCCTCTGACAATTATAAAATGAAAGTGAATTTTTAAAATCTTGTGACTGGGGTCAAAAGATGGTGGTAGTTAAGGCACTGGACTCCCATATGACCGACCATGATTCTAATCCCAGACTTGGTAGCTTGAAAATCACACTGGGACCAGTAGTTAGCATAATGGCTATGTCGCTGGACTCCCACGTTGTTGACCGCGGTTCACGTCCCAGACTGGGAGGCTTGAAACTCACGTTGGGTGCGTGTGCGTGCGTGTGCAAGATCCCGAGAGGAGAATGGGGGAGAAGGGATTGCGGCGTGGTCATCTCCCCGGGGGGGGGGGGGGTGATTTCTTGCTTTCTGTCTCTCTGTCTCTCTCTGTCTGTCTGGCAAGCGCACATGCCCTGTAGCAAAAACCTCTGAAAAAATCACACTGAGCATGTGTGCATACATGCCCAAAGTTCCAAGAGGAGAATGAAGGAGAAGGAACTGCAGTGTGCCCATCCTCTCTGAAGAGCTGATTTCTCACTTTCCCTCTCATTGTCTCTCTCTATCTCTTTATTGAGTGCACATGCCCTATGACAAAAACCTTAAAGAAAAAAATATATGACTGAAGCTTGGTAAGTGAGACTATATTAATTGGGAGGAAAAAAAAAAAACACACTCCAATGGATAACTCAAAGTCTTGATAGCTTAACACAATGAAAATTTATTTGTCCAAAGCTCCTAGGTGGTCTTCTAGGTGACTTGTCTCCAAGTGGTGCTTCAGATATGTGGATGTTTTCCATTGGGTGGCTTTGCCATTTCAGGAGCTTACTTTGTAAAGAAGAGAGTGGAAGATCACACAGGAAATGTTAGCTTTAGAAGTAGGATATATCCCTTCCCCTCACATGACATCAAAGAAAATTGTTCATTTGTCTCCAACGTAGCTGCAAGAGTGAATGAAAAATATAATCTTCCTTTTACACTCAGGAAGACTGTATATCTACACCATCTTTGCCACAATGGGAGAAGAGATAATAGATGTAGCCAGAGAACTAAGCAGACACCCCATCATACAGTCTTACAGTCCACTGAAGTAATTAATTATATTTTTTTAAAAAATGAAGCTAATGAATGACTTTACACAGAGATGGATCAAATTTAATTTGGACTTTCAAAAGATTTCTCGGGAACCAGCAGTTAGCGTAATGGCTATGTCGCTGGACTCCTACGTAGTCGACCGAGGTTCGTGTCCTGGACCCGGTGGCTTAAAACTCACGCCGGGCGCATGTGCGTGCGTGCCCAAGATCCCGAGAGGAGAATGGAGGAGAAGGGATTGCGGCATGACCATCCCCCCTGGGGGGTGATTTCTCGCTTTCTGTCTCTATGTCTCTCTCTGTCTGTCTGGCGAGCGCACGCGCCCTATAGTGAAAACCTCTCCAAAAAATAAAAAAGATTACTCTAACTAGTAAAAATGCTGCATTCTCACATGACTGACCAGGGCTGGAGACCCGGAACTGGTGATGGCTTTCTCACTCTCCTCCTTCCCATCTCTCTCTGATGAGCATGCATGCTCTGTAGCAAATAAAAAATAAAGATAATGATGATGATGATGATGATGATAGAGTTAAATAAATAATTCTAAAAAAAAAGATGATTATTCGAATGCTAATGTGGCTATCAGTAAAGAGGTTGGAGGTATGGAAGTGAAGCTCAGAAATAGGAAGATGAAAAAAATAAGAAGCTATGGTAAGAAAATTTAGGATTTGTGGCCTTATAGGAAGTAACTGAATTAAATGGGCATAAATGACTGTGCCATAGAGGTAAAAAAAAAAAAAAATCCTATACTTTTCAATATAAAAGCTGGTTCAAACCCTGATCATTTTTGTTGAAGTGCTGTTTCAGCTTACGGGCTCATGCCATGGCTTTGGCTTTCAGGCCAATTGCCATCGTCATACTGTAGGTTCAGAAAAACGAGGGAAGAAGGGCACTTGCATCTGGCACTTTCCTCCTTCCTACCCTCTGCAGAGTGCTGAGATAGTACATGCAGCTCTATTGTACCTCCTTGACAGACTAATTTTGGAAAGAACACAAATAGCTTACGTTTTTATTTCCAGAACATTTTATTTAATGTGTGAAAACATTCAAGTGTATAGATGAGTCAAACGATAAGTTTCCGTGAGTCACTGAGGAGGAAAGAATAGAAATGCCAGTTTCAATCTCTAGTAACTGACAGTTTTAATAAACATTGATAAAACAAGAGTGTCTGTACCATAACACGCAATGGTATGAAAATGCAATGCAGAGCTCTTCCTTCATTAAAAACTCCAGAATAGGAGTACTTAAATGACTAATTGATGAAGAGTTAGCCTCGAGGTGTGGTGAGTGGGAAGGAGAGTGCGCAAGCTGAGTCATTCTAGGTCAGTTAGATTTCCCACAGGAACATTTTCTTACATTTCAGTACCATTAGGGCTTATCTGCATATCCAGTCAACAGTCGTAAGTTAATACAATACAGAGTAGGCATAAATAAATTCAAAGTGGTCTTCGCCTGCTGTAGTTACCGATAAAGAGCACAGCAAGACAATGTCCCAGGTGATACATAGACAATAGGGAAGTTTT
>JAKSZU010000025.1:14926001-15486001 GCA_026018925.1 Tupaia tana | reverse complement strand
TATCTTAATCTGGAAACTATCTCCCTTCATTTGACCTGTGGCAGCAGTTTTCTGACTGGTCTTGCTCCTCTCACTCTTTTCCCCAAATCTAATCTCCATGCATTGGACAAAGGCATCTTAAAACAAAAACCAATGATGTCACTGACCTTTTAAGGATTATCTATTGAATGAAACTCCTTGCTATAGCCTACAAGGTTTCATTTGACCTGACCCCTTCCAATGGCATGAACCCTCTCTCAAATACCCTTCTTCTTGGCCTCATTCATCATCCTCCGTACTCATCCCCGAAGACGTCATGCTTTGGACCTTAGTGCACACACACACTTATTTTTCTACTACAACGCTCTGTCCTCCAATTCATATGGCCTGCTCCTTTCTCGTCTTTGAGGCTTAGGTTCAGATTTCACCTTTTCAGGAAGGGCCTCTCTGGTCTCTCCTTTCTTATTATTATTGGGGTGTGGAAAAGTCATGATGCATTTTTGCATAGAAAAAAAACATATGTCATGAGTTTTATGACTACTCAATATATCACAATTTATAATCATTTTATATATCCCCCCCTTTACTAATTTAGTGTTTTGTAAAATGTAAGCTTCAAGGCTGGTAGGTGGTGTAGTGGCTAAGGTACTGGACTTCCACATGGCCAACTGTGGTTTGAGTCCTGGACTTGACAGCTTGCTTTCTCACTCTCTCTCTCTCTCTCTCTCTCTCTCTCGTAAATTTTTTTAAAAAATGATGATGAATACAATAAAATAAAAATTCTTAAAAACAATGTAAGCTTCAGTATGCATACTTCAGGAATGGCCATGCCTATGTTTTTTAACCTTCAGACCTCAGAGCCTGTAACCTTGTGAGCATCAAGTAAATATTTGTTAAATGAATAGAAAAGTGAACCGATTAATATATCACAAGTACAAAAAAAATAAAAAAGGTTCTAGGGAAAAACAAATGAAAGAGCTTTGTCTCCGGTCTGCAGAAACCTTGATGTGCAAAGCTTGCTTTCCAACGCTGTCTTTTAGAGGGATAACATTAAAGAAAAAAAGAATGTGGAGCGATGTGCTTTCTCTATAGGCCACAAAACGCCCCCTTGTTGGGCTGCTGCGGGGTCCTGTGAGCTAGTTACTGATGTACAACGAACTGGTCCTGCTGCTAGCTGTGCAGTGCCCACCTTCCTGACTTAAAGAGGACGTTATCTGATGACATCTTTACCATTTAAATGCTCAGTCCCACTCTTCCAAGTCTAACATCCAATTAAAATGCATGGGGGAAGTTCACACCTTAGTGTCTGCCTACATAGTTATCTATTTATGTAGCCAAAGCTGTCAACATGACAAGAAGAGACAGAATTTTTTCTTCTGTTCAGGAAGTACACCAACAGCATCAACAGCAGAGTCAGAAATTGAATCCATGTCGTTCCACCCATCCCAAGGTACAGAAACATGAGGACCCTTTTATGTTGCTCCAAGAACTACCACATGTGTTTTCTACTTCACAGTTTCTTGTACTTTCCTGTTCTCCTCTTCTCCAACCCACCCCTGAGGTTTCACACATTGATGATGCAGTGGTAAGAAAAGAAGTTTAGGATCAGCAGGTGATGTGGTGATTAAGGCTCTGGACTCCCACATAGCCACCTGTGGTTTGAGTCCCAGACCCAGTGACTTAAAAAATCATTCTGGGCATGTGTGTATGTGTGCCCAAAATCTCAAGAGGAGAATGGAGAAGGGACTCGCATGGTTGTCCCCCCAGGGGAATGATTTCTCCCTTTCCCTCTGTCTGGTGAACACACACACCCTATGGCAAAAACCTGAAAAAAATAAAAGAAAAGAGTTAGGCAACCAAAATTCAAACACAAATATCCTTGTCTGGACTCTATTTCAAGCTTCCTAACTTACTAGATCTTTGCCTTTGGAAAAGTTCCTTTAATCTTCTGGGTTTATGGTTTTCTCTTCTGTAGACTAAGAATAATAAGAGTGCCTACCCAATAGGAAGTTATGATTATTAAATTCATCATGATATGGTATCTCAAAACATTTAAAATAGTTCTTGGGGGAAGCAGATGGCATGGTGGTTAACATGTTGGATTCTCACATGACCAGCTACAGTTAGAGTCTTGGACCTGGCTGCTTGGGTGGGTGGGGGGTGTTGGGCATATGTGTATTCATGCCCAAAGTTCAGAGAGGAGAATGGAGGAGAAGGGATTGAACCATGGCCATCTTCCCTGAGGGGTGATTACTCACTTTCCCTCTCTCTTGTCTCTAGCTCTCTCTGATGACTGCTCTTACCCTATAGAAAGACTAAAATTAAAACTAAACAAAAATAGTTCCTGAAATTCGGTAAACACTATATAAATGCTTCTTAAAATAGAATGCCAGTGTAATTTTGGAGAATAATAAACACTAGTACTAATATTTTAGGTTAATAGTACAATATTGCAGGTAATGGGAACAAAAGATCAGTATAAGAACAGACCCTTGTGGAGCTTATAAGCTGATGAGAAAGAAGAAGAAATAAAGAACCATAAGGCTGTGTAATAAGTGGTCAATGCACAAGGTTCTGTCGAAGCCTTGAAAATAAATGGCTAATTTTGCCTGAGGAAGCGAGAAAACACTCTCTGAGGAGATGACATTTTAGCTGTTGAGAAGGACATTGCCTGGTGGAGGAAGTGACACAGCAGGACAGCAGTTATATCTTCCCATAGAAAGAGCAGACTATCAAAAGTCTTTTTTGTTGAAGGAATATGTAGACTTTCAGTAAAGATATTTTAACCAATAATAAGTACAATATAATGTTGGTGGTTAGAAAGGTAATCAACAGCAGTTATCAGAAAACTTCAGTTGGGTGGCTTAACTGTTCTCACACCACAGTAAGTATGGACGAGACAGCCCAGTTCTGGTAAGATGGCCCAATGACACCTACCACTGAGAACCCAGACAAGCCATCAGCCTATGGCCATACAACCTGTGTAGGGCACAGTGCTAGGAATGCGAAATAAGTCGTATCCTTCAACCCAGTCCCAGGCTCTGCCTTTCACATCACTATTGTTAACATACAGAAAATGACGTGTATGTGGTAAAACGTTGCTGTATCTCTAGCCCTCATACCTACCTTCCTGACAACAAGAAGGGGAAAAGGGAAAAGGTATAAAAATGCTACTTCCTAACGTGGCTTTGGACTTTCATTCAAAAAGAGATGGCCTCTGGGACTTCACAAATATCTCATTGCACAGAACCATGGCACAGTTTGCCCACAAGTGGGGCACAGAGATTTAGCACATAGTTTTCCAGAAGATGAAAGCCAGAGAAAATCGTGATGAGAAGCTAGTATGTATTGCCACAATGCCATTCTTTGCTCATTTTGAGGGAATCATGCAACCTTTTGAATTTTGTGGTCTCTATTCAACATGCTAAAAGGCAGTGTGACCTGCCTCCTGCTTATCACATTTCTTTCCATTCTCTTCTCGCTACTTCTGCATCAGCCACACTCGACTTATTTCAGATTCTTAGACATGCCTTGTTCTTCTTTGTCTCAATACTTTTGCCTTGCCCTTCCTTCTGTCTCAATCCTTATTCCTTCCTCCTCTCTGCTTTGCTTAGCTAACTCATGCCCATTTGTCCAGTCTCAACATAAACAGAGCTTCTTTAAGAGGATTCTCACAGATGCTCAGGCTAGGGTACCTCATCACATTATATCCATTTATGCTGACTATTCAGCACAATGTAAGTTCTATCACCAACTGTATTCTGCTCAGGATTATAAGGTGTATCTATAAATCTTACAATGAGGATTCTTTATTTTCTTACCTATTATACTGTCTGGCCAATAATTCAAATTTGTTGTTTTGTTTCATCGAAGAAATCTGTAGAAATTCCTGTTTGTTTTAGCTTTCTCTAAAAACAACAGTTCCGTGCTCCTTTGCGCAGCAAAATATACTTCAAACTATTTTTTTCGTTTTACATAAATTAACATGTTAAAAACAATATAATAAATTCCAATTACAGTGTAAAGAAGTGACTTTTTTTAAGAGATTCTTGTTAATGGGCACATACACTCCCCAGAGAGACAGAGAGTGACAGAGACACAGAAAGCAAGAAATCACCTTCCCAAGGGAGATGGCCACGCACAATTCCTTCTCCTCCATTCTCCCTCACACACGCGCACGCACCCTGCATGAGTTTTAAGATGCCGGATCTCAGACTTGAACTGCAGTCGACTATGTGGGAGTCCAGCGATATAAGCATTACACCATTTGCTGTCCCTGAGGTCACATTCTTTAGGCCCACACAAACATTAATTTTCTGTAAGAGATTCCAAAGCAATCACCTTTTTACCTTAAAATCTTTTCCATGGATCCACCATAGTTATTTAAGAAAAAGTTTTGTAACACCTCTTGTTTTCATAAAAAGTAAAAGATTGACTTTCAGGATTTCTTTTTTCCAAGTTCAATATCTTTGTCTAATGAGTTCTTTGTACATCCTATGCTAGCCTCTAAGATAACCTCTAAACTTACCATTTTTTTCATTCAGCAAATAGACATTGTCTCTCTATTTAATGCCAGATTTTCTTTTCTGTGCATTTTAATAAAAAGTATTTCAATGGAATGAAAATACACATATTAATCTTAGAATTGCCATATGTAGGTCATCTAAAAATGAATTCCTCATTTCATGAGGAAGAAATTAAACCACTATAACTTCCAAGAATGAAATCAATATGTTATGCATTTTATTATTTAAAAATTTTGTGACATTTTATTAACAATATATCCAGTATACAATTCTGAAATGCAGATAAAGTTTAAACCTCTCTTCTCATTTGAAAACAAAGGAAATGAATGACTTATGCTGTCAGTTAAGAGCTATCATTGGCTCTTAAATTCTCTCTTTCACCTATTTTGTAGGCTTTTGTTTTATGATCACCTTTTCTCTCTTTAGTATAATCAAGGTGGTTAGTCTATTTTATGAATTTTATCTCCATGGAAAAGTGTGCTCTGTGACCACATTCTACTTTTCTGAGTTTACAAAATATTCTTTATATCTTCATTGGCACAGATGTTGGCTTTGTTGTAATGCAATTAAACATGAAACAATTAAATGGTGCATAAAGAACATCGATGTCAGATTATGCTCTCAAACTCATTAGCAGACAGCACAATGACTTCCCTAAGAGAGTATATCTTTGAGGAAGTGTAATAGTCAATGCATTTTCCACTTACTCCCTCTCTCTTTTTAGAAGCAAGCAGGATAGGACTTTATTTGCTTCAGTAGTTGTGTTTCCAGAACCTAAAGGGAAATGATCTCATCAACACCAAATTATGGTCAAACTCATTTGCTAAACTTAGAAGAATCTTGAAACTGATGGCACATAAAACTGTGGAAACTAGTCAACTGGTAAAGAAAAACGTACAATTAGGCTTAATTCTGGACAGCAAGGATGCTAGGGAATGGAGAGACATAATAATTGGTCTTGAACATCTAGGGATAATCGACACAGGTAAACAGCCACTTTACATTCTATTCAAGATTATATCAAGAAAAGAAAAAAGAAAATAATTAAGACTAAGAAAGAGCAAGACACTTAGGAGTTTTAACTGTGCAACCTGTAGTTAGATGACAATGTCTTTTTTGAGATAGACATCAGTTTCAGCTAAAAAGAAAATTAGAAGAATCAAGAATGCAGGGGCCAACAGGTGGCTTGGTGGATAAGGTGCTAGACTCCCACATGGAGGACTATGGTTTGAGTCTCAGACCCAGGGCTTGAAACTCAGGCTATGTGTATGTGCATGTGTGCCCAAAATCCCTAAAGGATAAGGGACTGTGGAGTGGCTATCCCCTTGGGGGGGGGGGAGTAATTTCTCACTTTCTCTCTGTCTCTATAGGAAAACAAACAAGCAAACAAAACACCCTCTCAAAAGAAAAAAAAATCAAGAATACAACTGAATTTGCATCTTAAACTTCACTGCAGTGAAATTCTGGTTTCCCAAGTACTCACTGGATCCCATTCTACTGTTAAAAGTATCCTCCAAAGGCTAAAGTAACAGATGTCTCTTCACTCATTATTTAAATATGTTTCATTAAACTTTTAATCATTATCTTATTTTTTTGATTATTGGTTGGGTGGATCATTTTCACACTAGAGTTTAAACTTATATAATTTTCTAACTCCTAAATCCTGTAATAAAAATTAATAAATTATTAATATAATATTTGTAGTATATATAACATCTGAGATTACAACATCAGGGGTTCCCCCTGCTCAAGAAAATATCTACTTTAACTTGTATGTCACCATTTTATCTTATGTCTCCTTTCTGATGATGAAACAACCATTATAATCAAAACAAAATGTTTTCAATCTTCTCAAATTTTTTCTCTTTCCTCCCCCCTCCTGTCCCATAATTCTATCTTAATTGAGTAAGTCATAAGTAGTGTCAATGCATCCTCTGTTGTTCTTTTGTTGCTCAATCTGTATCATTGTTTCATCACTGATCTTGAAACTTACTCAGGCTTTAGTTCATCACTTGAATAACATGCCTCTGGGGTTTATTTGTTTATGGGAACAATTCAAACAAGAGAAAGAAAAATATTTATTCAGAAGAGGTGAGAGCAATGACTTCAGTTTTCAAGAGGGGATAAGATATAAGTGGAGAAGTCAATTTCAGGTATGAAATAGTAAAATTAACTCACGTTAACAGGGGAGAAGGGAGAGCATCTGTCAATATATGCAAATAAATAGGTAAATGCGTCTGTGGGAACTTGTGAAAGTTCTTTTCCAATTTCTTTTCTTTTTCTCAATGGAATAGTAAAGAAGATTGCCAGTTAACCATGAAAGCAGGGGAAAGGATAGAAAATAGTGGAGCAAATGTTAGATTTTATAGAAGATAGAAGAAAGAATAAAATAGCCATCTAAGACAATGAGAAGGTGAATGGACTATAGGTATCTGAAAATAATCGTATGTGTTTTGCAGTCACATTCAACTTCATGAAGTTAACCAACAAGAGTTGGAGCTTTATCAAGATTAACCAAGAATGTACTAAGATGCAAGAGAAAGACTTGGGAGCTGAAGTTGTGTGTAACTTTAAGAATAGATTATATAATGTGCATATCAGTATATAACTCTTCATACAAATTCTTTCTTTTTTTTTTTTTTTTAGAGAGATGTTTGCTATAGGGCACATGTGCTTGCCAGAGAGACAGAGAGAGACAGAAAGCAAGAAATTACCCACCCGGGGAGGATGGCTATGCTGCAATCCCTTCTTCACGATTCTTCTCTTGAGATTTTGTACACGCATGTGCATGCACTTGGTGTGAGTTTGGGACTTGAAACGTGGTCGACTACATGAGAGTCCAGCAACATAACCATTACGTCATCTGCTGGTCCCAATACAAATTACTTCAGTCATAAGTTTCTGTCTCTCCTCCACTCTAAAGCTCTATGAGGACAAGAACTCCGTTTTATTCATCTTTGTATCCTCACCACTCAGTTGCTTCTGCCAATACAGTATTTGTTAATTGAACGAATGTATGAAATTATCTCATTTCTCTTTAATTGTAAGTCTCTTGGTTAACCTTTTTCTCATTATTACTCCATATCTTCATTATCCCATTGTCAAAATCACTGTGAAAGAAGGACGCTATGTCCTTAGTCATCAAAACCATATTTCAACAGAGGGAAGAACATGCTCTAAAATGCCCCAAAACTTCTGCTCTTCTATCATTGTTGTGAATTTGGTCACTTTTATCTGCTAGGGAGGATAGGAAATATAATATTTTATGTGAACATTGCCAACTGTTAACTCAAAAACTGGGAAGGGTCTAGATTTCACAATATTTATAAGCTAATAGGCTATTTTGCTGAAGTTTTATATATAAATCTTGGTAGGAGACCCAAGGTTTCCAGATCATAGATTCAGTCCATTGCTCACAGCTTGTGTCAGTTCCCCTCGCCCCAGTTCCTCACAAGATAACACAGCTGAGAACCAGACAGTGGTAGTAGCTGCAGGTGCATGTGTTGACACCACAGGAGAGGAACACCAGCTCTGTGAAGCTCAGGGTTATGTAGGGAATTCTGGCACAACTACAGCTCAGTCATCATGACTTTCCCTCTAGAATATAATCAAATAGTCTCTGGGGGAGAGGAAAGATGGGTTAAATCTCTGGGAAGGCATATATTTAAGTAATACATTACTCCACATTTCAAGGCATATTAATTATTCAGTCATCCTGTAATATAGTGCAACGGTAACTTCTCAGAAAGCCCAGATAATACATAAATGTAAAAATATTCCTAGAGAATTATCCCTAACAATTATACATACACACACACACACACACACTTCAGAATTTCTATTATTTAGATAAAAAAATTGAATGAATAGTTTGGTAAATCAGCAATGGTTTCTGTCACAACTAAATATTTTTTTTCTTTCTTTTTTCTTTTTTTAGGGAGAGATATTTGCTATAGACAGAGAGGCAGAAAGCCATAAATCACCCCTCAGGGTGATCATCCCTAGGAGGTATGGCCATGTAACAATCCCTTCTCTTCTATTCTCCTGTCGGGGTCTTGGGCACACACTCACATGCACCTGGCGTGAGTTTTAAGCCACCAGGTCTAGGACTCAAAGCAGAGTCAAGTATGTGAGAGTCTAGCGACATATCCATTATGCCATCCGCTGGGCCCCACCATGAAATATTTCTATAATTTTTTTATTAACAGATAATAATTTTACATAGTATAGTGGTTATCATATTCACCTAACACACTAGAATTTGAATTAAAATTTCGGATGTTCTTATTATATTGTATCATCATTTATAAATTTTACTATTTTATTTTATTTATTTATTTTTTATCTATTTATTTGTTTACTTTCTTTATACATTCAATCACATTATTTAGCTTACAAGGTACTATTTTAAAGTATTGCTTTTCATGATGAAGTTCTCATAAATAAGTTGTCCAAGTTTTCCGGACCACAGTGTCTTCTTGATGCTGTGCCAGATTTCATTACATAACAACTGAGATTGTGTCCAGTTTTAATAACTTCTATTCCAAATAAAAGTTGAACATATCGGGACCAGCAGTTGACGTAATAGCTATGTCGCTGGACTCCCATGTAGTCGACCGCGGTTTGAGTCCCAGACCTGGAGGTTGAAACTCACACCGGGCACGTGTGTGTGCATGCCCAAGATCCTGAGAGGAGAATGGAGGAGAAGGGATTGTGGCGTGGCCATCCCCCCTGGGGGGTGATTTCTCGCTTTCTGTCTCTCTGTCTCTCTCTGTCTTTCTGGCGAGCACATGCCCTATAGCAAAAACCTCTCCAAAAAAATTTTTATATATATATATATATATATATGTATATATATATATATATATATATATATACACACACACACACACACTCACTCTCCAACAGTGTAGCTGGCTCTGATTTTACCTCCAGTCATTTTTCTTTGAAAAACCAGCCTTATTTTTTTCAACAGGGAGGCCAATAGGCCTGTGTTAATTTGCATAGCTGATATAGACTCTAAACAATGTCAGCCAAACAATCTATGACAACTTATTAACATAGAAACCAGGAAATTAATGACCATAATCTAATTCTGGAAATGGCCTTTAACTAATTCGGTCAATACTTTCTATTTATGATGGAATTAATTGCTTGAAAACTAATTAATGAGAAGATCCAGCAGGTAGCAATTAAAATCAAAGCAAAAAAGTTTGAGGTCTTTTGAAAATTAGGGAAGTACATGGAAGAGCATGCTGAAACATAGCCAAAGACTACAGTGATTCTTAAAATGTAGCATTTACTGAGCTGGCCCACTATTCTGGGTTTTGTATCATAATTAACAAAATATCCAGCGATAGTAACTTGGTACTGTAAATTATGTCATAGCTGCATACTTAATATCTTTCATTCCATACTCTAGAAGTCACAGTTATATACCTACTAATCCATAATTCAGCAGCAAAATTAAAGCAGCTTAATGATTTTACAGAGCTTCAAATCATTAACGTTCTTTGGAAATAAGCCAACATTGGACCTTAATTATTTTAAAGCATCCTTTACTGCCAATCTTGGGGGATGATTCTTGTGTTGGTCAATTTAATTGATCAGAGAGAATTAAATTTATTACTGACCCAGCAACTAAGTTGGTCGAAATATTAATAACCACCAGAAGTTGGCCATCCTATTAACTTATTAATAAGTATTCTCACACTTTTGCTGATTTTATAAATATGATTAAATAGTAAGTCTAGCCACAGTCAGCAATAGCATCTCTGTAATCTCTACAACTGAAGGGTTTAGAGACTGCAATTCCTTTGGAAATAGGGGCGAAGGATTTTCCTTATGGCTTCATTTGTTAAGAAGCACATATTATTTTTACAAGGATGGTATTTAATGAAATAGTTAAATGAGGCTGATGAAGAATTTATAATCATTTTCACTCATTTTCCCCATCTCCCACACACCGAGATCAATTCTACCAAATAAGACTTACAATCTTGCTTTCATTTTAGGGACTAAAATACATGTATCCACAATACATGTTCTCTTTTTCCTTCTGAGTTCTTCAAAATATGCACATATATTTGTGGTATTATTTCATAATATTTCCTTTAGGTATTGGGGATGGAAAATAACGGTATAGAGTTGAGTTGAGGCAGAGCAGAGGTGGTGATGAACTTCCCCTGGAAGTTCAGGGGAATTAACTAGACAGCCTTAGATGAGGACAGACCAGCGACAACATAATTATATGCTTTGAAGGCTCCCTGAAAGATTTTCCAATCTAAAAATTCTCTCTTCATTTCTCATTTACTCGAAGTGCACTAAAACTGATATATATATACATATATATATATATATATATATATATATATATGTATATATATATACACACACACACACACATATATTATATATGTATACTATCTATTTATATATATATAAATAGATAGATTTAGATATATAGAAATATATTATATATATAATATATATTATAAATATATATAAATAGATAGGAGGCAAAATAAAGTAATTTATGAATAGAATATTCAATATAATTATTTATCTGATGCTTTATTGAAATCATTAAAATCTATACTGGTTATCTATTGCTGCATATTAAATTACTTCAATTTTAGTGGGCTATATATATTAAAAAAACTTATTATCTCCGTTTCTTTGAGTCAGGAATTTGGGAGAGCTTTGCTGAGTGGTGCTGGCTCAGGATTTCTCTAGGTTACAGTCCAGATGTCAGGGGGGCTGAGGTCAGTGAAGGCGTGATTGAGCCTGAGAGATTCGTTCCCAAACTGCCTGGTCCACATGAGAGTTGGCAGGAAGTCTCTGCTCCTTGTCATCTGAGCCTCTCTGTAGGGCTTTTCGAGTTTTTTTCACAACACGGGCACTGGATTCCTTCAGAACACAAGCTCTCAAAAGGACAGGAGAAGACTATAACACAAGTGAATTTTTAGTTTAAAAGAAAATAAGTTTAAAATATCGTTATTCTAAAATAGTTAAAGTATATTTATTTCTTCCATGACTGAGAGAGACAGACAAAGAGATAGCGAGAACACCCCCAACAGAGTTTCAATTCTATTGTCTATCTTTTCTCTTAGGCCAGACTCAAAGCATGTACTCAGGAAGGTCTCTGGTCTTGAACTGGGAACCTTCATATGTGGCATTGCCTCTCACAGGTTGCATTTTACTGCTGCACCACCATCTGGCCCCATCATTTTCTAAATTTTGATCATTAGCACCACACTGTCACTCAAGATCTAAATAGGCATTTACCAAGGAAAGAGGTCGTCTGTGCTCAAAGAAGTTTGAAAAAAATGTTCATTTAGTCAGTAAACAAATTTAAACAACTTCTAATCTGCAATTCTCATGCATTGGCAATGTCCCAAAGAGGAATATTTGTTATTATTAACTGACCTATGTCACTTTGGCCATTTGAAAATCTTCACAGTTCTTTGGATAAAATTCAATTATCGGCAAAAGAAGTAAGCAGACACACATTCCTTTCTTATTGCCTTAAAAATCAAAAGAAACACTAAGAGGAAAGCATGTTTTAGACACAATTTTCTCAAACATACAGATATTTACTTGCAAACTGACCTAAGGGCCATCGGTGTTTCAGCAACCTTCAAAGCAGATGTCTCAACTAAGACCTTCAGGAGTTAGAGGATAAAGCACTGAGAGTCTTTAACTTGTGCTCTATTTTCAAAGGCTGGTGGACCTTGGAAGACTCTTACATATGGATGAAAATTTGTTATCCGTGTATCTTGTGCTAATTGGCAAATCTCCATTGGAGTGTGAATTCTTGAGCATTAGATGTCAGTGTGGACTCACTACTTTTAGGATGGATTAAAATCAATTTATATGCACATATGTAGATCACACTGTTTCTATTAAAATAAATCACCACGAGGAAAACAGAGGAATAACATTTTCCCCCATGTTACCATTTCATTCTTTTTCTCTCAGAGCATTTGGGAAACTAATATTTTAAGAAATAATATTTTAAAAATCCTGCGTTAGCTGGGAAAACAATCAGAGGTTAGTCCAGGTAAGCTGGAGAAATCTGGCTCCTAGAGATGATAAAAATTATATGGAAATGGCTAATGACAGATGGTAACAAAAAAACTTTGCCTGCATTGCATTCTCCCTGAGCTATAAGAATCAATGAAGGGTGGGCTGGCAGATGGTATGGTGGTTAAGGCACTGGACTCCCACATGGCCAACTGCGGTTCAAGTCTCAAACCTGGCTGCTTTCTTTTTCACTTTCCTGCTCTCTCTGGTCAAATTTTAAGAATAACAATAAATAAAATTAAGTAAATAATTTAAAGAAATTGCATTTCCCACTTATAATATAGTGCTTATAAGGTGCAACGTTGTTTTTCCGTGTGCAAATGTTCCATATTCAAGTATTGAGAATGCCCAATAATTCACTATAGCAGCTGAACTTTAAGACTGACATAGAATTTGCTTCAAATTGAGGTCTTTTGATGTTTTACTGTATAGAACAATACTACTTAATCTATACTCAAGTCTTAAAGAAGCACCACTGGATGGAGGAACATCCCTGCTGGAAAAGCCCTCCCAGGCATCCGCACCCCTTCCCTGGTGTACCTCCTGCACTCTGGTACAGCTTGGTGTTAATGGGGTTTCAGAGTTTCTCCAGCTCTTTCTGCTGACGCTCAGACTCTTCCTTCTCTGCAATCTGGTTCTTAACAAGCCAGTTGATGATGTCATTACATTTGTCAAGAATCTTCTGTTTGTCCTCATCATTGATCTTGCCTTGAAGCTTCTTATCGTCAACAGTTACTTTCATGTTGAAGGTATAAGATTCTTGGAAGACACCTTGTCCCTCTGCTTCTCATCTTCTGCCTGTACTTCTCAGCCTTATGGACCCTACACTCAATGTCTTCCTTGAACAAATGACCCCTATCATTAGTGATAGTAATCTTATTTTCTTTTACTATACTCTTATCCACAGCAGAGACGCTGAGGATGCCACTGGCATCAATATCAAAAGTGACTTCAATCTGAGGAACACCACAGGGTACAGGGGTATGCCTGTGAATTCAAACTTGCCCAGTAGGTTGCTATCCTTGATCATGGTATGCTCACCTTCATAAACCTGAATAAGCACACCAGGCTGGTTGTTCGAGTAGATAGTAAGGGTCTTCGTCTGCTTGGTAGGAATGGTGGTATTATACTTGATGAGGGTGGTCATGACTCCACCAGCAGTTTCAATGCCAAAGAAAGAGGAGTGACATCCAAAATGAGCAAATCCTGAATACTGTCAGAGTTGTCTCCTTATGAGGACCCCATCATCAGCAAGTTGTATCAGAGTGCAGGTGGCTGCCCGGACACCTGCAGGACAAGCAACAGCCTCGTCAGGCTTGATGCTCTTAATCAGTTCCTTTCCATTGAAGAAGTCTTGTAGCAGCTTTCTGAATCTTGGGGGTACAACTAGAGCACCCACCGGGACAATATCATGGATCTGTGACTTGTCTAGCTTGGCATCCTGAAGAGCATTTTCTACCAGGCCTGGGTGCCATGGAACAGGTCTGCATTCAATTTTTCAAATCAGTCATGGGTAATTAACGGAGGTATGGAAGTTGATTCCTTCATAGAGGAAATCAGTCTCAATATTGGCCTACATGCTGGAGGAGAGAGTATGCTTAGCATGTTTGCAAGCAGTACAAAGGCTCCAGACAATGCCTCTTGTTCTCACTGATGTTCTTCTTATGCTTGCACTTAAACTCAGCATGATGTGGTTGACCATTCAATTGTCAAAATCTCCTTCACCAAAGTGTGTATCTTCAGCTGTAGGTTTGCCCTCAGAAACTCCATCCTCAATAGTGAAGATGCACACATCTCCCAAGCCAAAGATCAGCACGTTTCTTTCAGCTCCAACCTTTCTGCCTAAACCATAGGCAATGGCAGCACCTATTGGCTCATCAAGATCTTAAGAAAATTGAGACCAGCAATGATTCCAGCATCACTGGTAGCCTGACATGGAGAGTCATTAAAATAAGTTGGCACAGTAACCACAGCATAGGTAACAGTCTTCCCAAGGTAAGCTTCTGTGACTTCCTTCATCTTGGTCAAAACCATAGATGACACCTCCTCTGAGTAGAAACTTCTTGTCTCTCCTTTGAATTCTACGTGCCCCTTGGGCCTCGCTGTATCATGCACCACCATGAAGGGCCAGTGCTTCATATCAGACTGGACAACAGGGTCATCAAGTCTGCATCCAATCAGACGCTTGGTATCAAAAATTATGTTGGTGGGGTTCATTGCAACCTGATTTTTTTGCAGCATCTATGATCAATTGTTTGGTATCAGTAAAGGCAACATAGCTTGGAGTGGCTTGGTTACCCTGATCATTGGCAATTTTCTCTATTTTTCTGTGCTGGAAGACAGCCATGCAAGAGTAGGTGGTACAAATACCAATGCCACCTGAAGGTCCATTAGACAGGGTTCCTTCTGTGTGGGTCGGCTTCACACCAGCCTCAGCAGCTGCCACCACATTCAATGAGACCCCACAGCTGCCCTTTTTACTAATATATTCAGTGCTAACCTAATTCTTGGCACAGAATTAGCACTTGATAAATATTTAATGGAAGAACAGAAAAAAAGAAAAAGAAAACAAGAAACAGAACAAGAGGATGGAGGAAGGATGGAAAGAGAGAGGAAAGGAGGGAGGGAGGAAGGCTCAAAGCAAAGAGTGTACCAAAATCCAACAGGAAAGAAACACTTCAGTGAAGGATCTTGAAATAGCAAAAAAAGGCTGGAACTCAGTGTGAGATTAACTTTACTAAAACAAAGGGCTAAGGAGGTTTGAAGAGCTGGGCTGGGAAAAATCAAAGGCCACTTACGTTTGCTAATTGACTTTACCCGAAGGAAAAGTAAACTTTCTCTTATCTTCACAGCAGGAGTTAAGTTTTGTAACTTCAGAGCAAGAAGACTTCTGAAGTAGAGCTATCCTCTCTAAAAGACTGAGATAAAGGGCCATTACCACATTCCTTCATGATTACATTTCAAAGGGATAGCTCCTGAGTCCTTGAGAAAGATATTCTAGAGTTGTAAACAGAGAGAGGGCTTTAAATATCCACATCTCAAAAGAGCACAGAAGGAATTTAGACAGGTTTTCTAAAGTAAATACTCTAAAACAAAGGAGGAGTTAGGGCATTAGGTAAGGAAGAAACCAGTCTAAAGTTTAGTTAACCCAGGGGAAATTTGAGGCAAGGGTTAAGACTGGGCCATTCCAGCACAGTATGGAACTCACTGATGAAGACAGCCTGTACTCCTCACTAGCCTGAATGAATTTCCCAGAGCTCATCTGCAGCCGGAAGTTGGCCCTCCAAACATCCCTCTTCCCTCTCTCCTGCTGCAGTGAGTACTGAAGGCACTCCCTCCAACTCTCTTCCACCCTCTCCTCCTGCTTTTCTGCTTTATTCTCTACAAATATTTCTCCTAATACATTTCTTGCACATTTAATGTTGTGTTCTCGGGACACTTGAAATGACGCAGAAGAGAAGGATGGGGGCAGGAGGAAGAGAAAAGGAAGGGAAAGACATCAATAGAAGGGGAGGGCGGGAGAAAAGGAACAGCAAGAAGAAAGAAAGAAATAGAAGCAAGTGAACACAAGAGAAAGGGGGAGGGAAACAAAAAGCCAATGAGGCCATACACACTGCACAAACTCACCTACCTTGGTTGCAGTGCTAAAATTTGGAAGCAGGACTTTTGCTTTGTCTCTGACTGTGAATATTAGTAGAGATGATCAAAGAAACACCATCTATAGAAAGCCTTTTTGCTTTCTTGTTAATGGTCCTCCAGATGTCTCTTTATAGCAGTCTCGTGGATAATAAAAGTTTGACGCAGTGAGTAGCTCGCCTGTACTAAAAGAAGAAATGGCTACTTTCATGGCCCCTCTGTGATGGCCCAATCCAATGCCACATAAAAGAACCCAAAAGGGAGTTCTCTACCTCCTCATTTCATTCTCTCAACGTTATTTGGACTCTGAGAAAGAATAAAAAATTTTCATCTCCAAGTATAAGATCCACCTCACTTTTGAACTCTGTAATCAGTAGGGAAGCATGAACATTCTTCATGGGAACAACTCATTGCCACATGGATGTTGCCTGATCTCCCTGGCAAAAGCCAGTGCAAAACAAGAGTGCTTTGACCAAGAATGGTTATTTAGGCAAATACAAGCAATTCGAAGGACACCAACATTGGACCAGAGAGTCTGTTCAAGCCCTGTATGTTATTTTCACATTTTCTCTACACAAGGAGACCCAAAGAACACCATATAATCACTTATAAACAAATTAAATGACAAGATTTGCTCTTCTCTAATGTACCAAAAGAAAAGTCATATTTTACGATAATTCAATCAAAATCAATATCTAGATCATATTAAATAAATACTATTTCATCTATCATTGCATAGACACAGCTTTACCAAAGGGATCACCTAATTTATATTATTCACCAAGACATTGTTCCCTTTCTTTTTAATCATAGTTTCATAATATTCTCCAAAAATAATAGAAACGTTTAGAATTTTTGTTTTTTCTTGTAACTCAAAAGTTTTGCTGAATTTTTTTTAAACATTAAAATTGCCTGTTCTAAAAATGCAATGATATGCATTGTTAGGGGCCAAAAACACTGCTAGCAACATTTTTTTCTTCTCTCTCTTATTATTTAATATATTTTTTAACATTCAATCACTAAACATCATTACAGTATCTTTAAAATAACATTTCCTGAAGGTCAGCAGGTAGCGTGGTGGTTAAGTTGCTGGATTCCCATGGGGCCAACGATGGTTTGAATCCCTCTGGGTAGACGAAGCCAGATCCCACATGGCCAATGAGGGTTTAAATCCAGCCCCCACACTAGCTTGAAAATCATGTGGGTGTGTATGCGTGTGCCCAGGATCCTGTTGGGATAGAGAACTGTAGGAGAAAGGATTGTGGACCTGTTGCTGGTGTATCTCTCTCAGGAGAGAGAGAGACAGAGAAAGAGAGAGAGAGAGAAATGTGTTTCAGGAGGGGTGACATGGAGTCCTGCCTATGCTCACTGCTGTATCATTGTTATTGTATTGTCTTCTTTCTTTCTTTTTCCTTCCTTTTTCTTTCTTTCTTTCTTTCTTTCTTTCTTTCTTTCTTTCTTTCTTTCTTTCTTTCTTCTTCTTTTTTTTAGAAATTTTTGCTATAGGGCACATGCGTTCTCCAGAAAGACAGAGAGAGAGAGAGACAGAAAGCGAGAAATCACCCCCCAGGGGGGATGGCCACGCCACAATCCCTTCTCCTCCATTCTCCTTTCAGGATCTTGGGCATATATGCACACATGCCCAGCATGAGTTTAAGCCTCCCGGTCTAAGACTCGAACCACAGTCGACTACATGGGAGTCCAGTGACATAGCCATTACGCTAACTGCCGGTCCCTGTTATTATTTTCTAATTCGTACATAAGTCTGTCACCTTTGTCCTTTATCTCCCTTTCCTGGTCCTTTTTCACCTAAATTAGACTACTCTGGGTTCTAATTCCAATGCCACAATATGTTAACTACAGTTTCTTGAGCTATTAGCCTTACCCTTCCCAGCCTCAATTCTTTCATCTGTATAATGGACATAATGATACCATCTACCTAGTATGGTTTTCTTTTATGAGAACTAACTCATAGAATAAAAATAACTTGTTTACAGTGTGCTTAGTCTGTCATTCACTCAATAAAGATTTATTTGGCATAACAATGTCCAACACTGCATAGAGTAAGTGTTTAATAAGTAGTCATTTCTTTCATACCATGGTATATTTTAATATATAAGAGGAACTATAATAAGAATTTAAAAGAAGCAAAAATGAGCAGAACAGTGTCTCTAACTCACCTTCAAAATCAGTAGCATCTTATCTATCCAAATATAGTCTTCTTTCTCTAAATATAAAGACACTAAGCAAGGAAAAGTTTGAAAAAGATGCCCAAATATCTACAGCAAGTATCAGAGATTTCACTAATCACCAGCTCAGTACTAATTCTTTTTTATTTTTTGAGAGTTTTTTTTTGGTTTGTTTGTTTGTTTGTTTGCTTTTTTTGCTATAGGGCCCGTGCGCTCGCCAGCCAGCCAGAGAGAGACAGGGAAAGTGAGAAATCACCCCCCCCCGGGGGGATGGCCACGCCGTAATCCCTTCTCCTCCATTCTTCTCTCGGGATCTTGGGCACGCACGCACACGCACCCGGCGTGAGTTTTAAGCCACCGGGTCCGGGACGCGAACCGTGGTCGACTACGTGGGAGTCCAGCGACATAGCCATTACGCTAACTGCTGGTCCCATCAGTACTAATTCTTTTGGACTTAAACACAGTGCTCTGTAATATTATTTTTTTAAGTGGACAATTCTGAATAAAATTGCTCAAATAACTTTTTGAAAGCCATGCCAGTGTTGAAGTTGTGATGAGAAAAAAAAAAATCCACACAGAAATATGTCAATCTGAAATACAGACAAGTCTTCCACAGCCTGATAAGTTATTCTGATTACAAACTCTGACAGTTCCCAGTGGATCTGTGAGTCATTAAAAATAATAAGATAAATACCTGATCAGTCACTGGATTATGTTCTTCAGTCATGTTTGATTTTTCAGGTTTAAGTTTATAAAGGAACTGCCCCTTTTTTTTAGAAGAAAGAAATTTTGCCAAACTTGGACACCTATGTGTCTTTATTATAACTGATACCTCTGCAAGTTATAAAATCACTTTGTGTATATTTTAAAGGAATCGCTTCTTCCTTATTATCTCACTTTTTGTTTTTTTTTTCTCCAAAAATTTTATCATGTACAGGAAAATATTCTTTATCTTATTATCCCCTTCCGTAATATGGGCATGGTGAATTGCTAATCTGATGCATCTGCAATCCATTACAGAAGAGAAATTTAATCGACACAGGTCAACCAAATCCCTTGGGATGAAAACCTGTCAAAAAGCTATGGGTTTGTTTCAGAGACGAACAACAGACAGCTCATAGTTTACTACTGTGCTAGATGGGGTTTGTGTGCATGGTGACTTTCAGCTATAGGCCTAGGGCTCAGGAGAAATTCAGAGAAAGAGGGCCAGAGAGTACTGCAGGAGTGAGGTGGAAGGGACTGATAATGCCAATGTACAACAATAATATTGTTGGCTACCATTTAGTGCATTCTTACTAATTTCTAAGAAATATATTGCATATTTTGCAAGGACTTCATTTTTACACCAAACCACCTATCTTGAATTAATGTTTTTTACAGCTGAGAAGATCATGGCTTCCCGTGATCACAAAGCAAACAGGTGATGGCGTTTCAATTTGGACCTAACCCCCAAACGCATATTCTCCCTGTTTTCTTTTCTTCTTTTTCTTTCTCCTTTCTTTTCTTTTCTTTTCTTTCTCCTTTCTTTTCTTTTCTTTCTCCTTTCTTTTCTTTTCTTTTCTTTTCTTTTCTTTTCTTTTTTCTTTTCTTTTCTCTTTGCTCTTCTTTTTTCTGTTTTTCTTTTCTCTTCTTTTTTCTTTTCTTTTCTTTTTTTCCTTTTCTTTCCTTTTCTTGTCTCTTCTCTCTCTCTCTTTTTTTTTTTTTTTTTTTTTTTTTTCCCAGCAAGAGACAAAAGAGGGAAATAAGAAATCAACCCCACCTCTGGGAGGGGTGGCCACACTGCAATTTCTTCTCCTCCATTCTTCTCTTCGGATTTGGGCATGCACACACATGTACCCTGCCTGAAACCACTGGGTCTGGGACTCAAGCTGTGGTTGGCTATTTGGGAATCCAGCACCTTAATCATCATGCCACCTGTTGACCTTGTAATGCCCATGTTCTTAATCACTATGTTGTAAGTCTTGGGAAGTTAAATTTTTCTCATGAAATATGTCTCTTGTTTTCCAACCAACTTGAACATTCAGTAGCCTAGAACTACACAGACCACGTAGGGTGGAGTGTGTAGTAAACTAAAATTAAATACTTTTTTTTTCAAGGAAAACTCTGCTCTTATCTACAGCCAATCTAGTTATGACAACTCGGGTACTCCTTTAGCAGAAAGTTTACTCAACGTTTAATTTCATGTCAGAATTGGATAAGCTAAGAGAGCTGAGATGTCTGTGGTGTTGGTTATCGTTTCTGCTGTTAATCATTGGTCCTCTTCAGTTAGGACATGAACAAAATTAATTTTATTACTCTCAAACTGATGTGTGCAGTGTGCTGCAAGAGTCATTTTCAACATTACCTCATACCGTTTAAAAACAAGCTAAGGGGACCAACAGATGGTATAATGATTCCCAAGGCCCGGTGACTTAAAACTCACACTGGGCACGTCTGTGTGTGTGTGTGTGTGTGTGTGTGTGTGTATACATGCCCAAGATCCCAAGAAGAGAATGGAGAAGGGATTGTGGCGTGGCCATCCCCTCTGGAGGGTGATTTCTCACTTTTTGTCTCTGACAAGTGCACGTGCCGTATAACAAAAATCATTCTCAAATAAATAAATAAATAAATCACAAGCTATTCATTCGTAAACTGCTGATCCCTTGGGGGCATTGTTCCCATAACCTTTTCTTAAACTATCAGTGATTTCACTATTCTTCAACCCAAGCTGCATCATAAATTCGATGTTTATTCTTGTCTTCAAATTTTAGCAGAAATTATATTGCTCTGATGGAGCTCTTTTCAAACTATTATAATATCCGTCCTCCTAGTGCCTCAGACTATGAGGTCATCGGGAAAGTTGTGACATGATTTTCTGTTTTTCTGTGCAAAAATGTGCCATGACTTTCCTGATGACTCAATAGATCCTGTTCAGGTATAACAAATTAGTACATGTTTATTTTGGTGCCAAAAATTTGAAATCAACGTATACATCGTCGTCATATGCATTTCACACATTTTTTGAAGACCCTTGGAACTTTTTCTGAATTTACGCGATGTGTATTATCCAATACCTCTCTGTAAGTCTTTTAGAAACAATCTAATATCGATTTTCTCATTTTATTTTCACAGTAATCCTGAGAGGCACGGCAGATAGATAATAATCACTGCCTCTCATTCTAGAACGGCAATGATTGATGTCTATAGATAAGCTGATTGGTGAGTTCACCGGCTGTTCAATCAGGATTAGTACACAAGATTGTTCACTTAAAAAATGGGGGTTGAGTCTCAAGTGAGCATCCTGTTGGCTGTGCTGAGTGGGAATCATTTCCGCAGTATCTCCTTTAGAAGTGTTGTTCAGGCTCTTCTTGTACCCACCCATGGGCCAGGATCTTATAACTTCAAAAGTGAGCTGTTCCATTTGTTGGGCCATTTTAATTTTACAAAATACTGTGATTTGAAATATGTTTCTTATATCTTTGAGACTAGAAAAGAAAAGGTTTTCATCTTTTCTCACAATACCCCTTCAAATATTAAAAGTTAGCCTGTCTTTTATTAAATCTTTTCATGTCCAAGGTAAGTTATTTCAATCTTTGGCCCAGTGGCATGTTAACTAAATCCCTCATGTTAATTATTCCTATTAAAGACAGTCAAAGTAGGTGGGATTTGTATACATATGTCCCAACTGACCTAATACAGTCTGACCTAAACATCAATCCAGGCTTTCTACTGTTTTTATAAAAATGGCCTATATTAATTGCACATATTGGGCCCACAGGTGGCAATGTGTTTAAAGAACTAGACTTCCACATGGCTGACCATGGTTTGAGTCCCAGATCTAGTTTGCTTTCCCCCTTTCTCTTCCTCTCTCTCTCTTATAAGTACATGTGCCCTACAGGAAGTTAAAATAATAATAATAAATCAAAATTAAATAAATAATTCTTTAAAAATAATTGTGCATATGTATGGAGTAGGGAGATTTTTTTCAGTACAATGGTACAATGATCATTCTACTTTTATTAAGGCTGCTTTAGGGTTAGTCTTAACACTAATAGAACATTCTTCTACTGAGATCGAACATTCTACATTTATTAAGGCTGCTCAAGGGTTAGTCTTAGTAACATTAATATAACATTCTCTATTGAAATTGTATCTTCATTTCCATATAAGCTTTTCTCACATCAGGTTACCCCATTCTAGCTAATGTTTTCTGTTGTTATTATCATTAGTTTATTTTGTATATGTGCCTAAATACGTAGCATTAGTTCTTCTTCAGTGACATCAAATCAATTATAGACCAGCATTCCAGACTCGGAATGGCTGAGTTTGAACTCTTGGCTGTAATTATAAAGACCAAAGTGTAGGGCAGATTCATCCACTCCGAGACAATCAGAACAAGCACTTTCCTAACCGCACACTCCCAAACAAGCAATCCATGTCCAAATAAATCTTCGTGGATCTTATTAAAACCACCCATTATCATTCCATTGTAGTCCAGGACCCTACTGGGAGATGTTGAGATTTTAGAGGCCAGTTAATCATCCTCCTCTTAGAATTCAAAATCATTTGAGTAATAGCAGATTCAGAGACAAGTTTTGATGCTTATAAAATTAATTGACCACTGAAATTTAAAGGACAGTCCAAAATTGACTTTGGCTCTAGTGCCCCTCCCTGCTACACCCTCACAGGAATGTGTCGAATGCTGATTAATGGGAGTCAGGTGTGGAGAGGGCAGATTCAGCTTGAAGGTAAGCCCCTTGGAAACAGCCAATGAAAAGCAAGAAAGGCACAGTTCCATCGGACAGAGCTCACTTAACAGATCTCAGCCCACTTTCTTTGGAGAGGACCCCTAGGAGGACAGCGATAGAAATGTGCCTCTAACATGTTCTACGCTGGGACGTGGAATAGAAGGAACAAAATAATGTTATCTTCCCTAACAAAAAGTCCGGAGCAGGGTGTTTACTCTGCCAAGCAAGCTGCTTGCCGTCTCTTGCATGAGATTGGTTCATTTCCCCCTCTAATCCTTTGCAAATACCACTACTTGATTAGAGTCATTCACATTCTCCACAAAATAAAAAAAAAACCTGTCTCTGTTTACTTATAGAGACTGCATTATTGACTCACTGAATGCTGAACCACCTAAAATTCACAACATTAATCTAAACTTTGTTTCAAAGGCAGATACATCAAATTCAAATAGCTGCTGACCATCAAGTAACATAAGGTTCACAGGTTTGCACGTGATCGATGTTCACTCCAAGTGCAGGAAATCCAGGTGTAGAGGTAGCTCCAATTCAATGTGCATAAAAACATTTAACACTCCATCAAAGCTTCAAGGTAGACATTAATCAGCATATGTACTTCAAAACATATCTAAGCAGTGATAGATTATTTTAAAAATTTAAGAAATAGGGACCAGTAGATGGTGTAATAGTTAGGTCACTTGACTCTCATTTAGTCAACTGTGGTTTGAGTCCCAGACCTGGCTGCTTTAAACTCACACCGGGTGCCACACCAAGTGCGTGTGTGTGTGTGCCCAAAATCCCAAGAGGAGAGAATGGAGGAAAAGGGATTGCAGCGTGGCCATCCCCCCTGGGGAGTGATTTCTCGCCTTCTGTCTCTCTGTCTCTCTCTGTCTCTCTGGTGAGCACACATGCCCTATAGCAAAAATCTCTCTAAAAAAAAAAAAAAAGAAAGAAAGAAAGAAAGAAAGAAAGAAAGAAAGAAAGAAAGAAAAGAAAGAAAAAGAAAAAATTCAGATCGAGTGTGTGTGCATGCCCAAAATGCCAACAGGAGAATGGAGGAGAAGGCACTGTGGCATGGCCATTCCCCGCCGGCCCCGGAGGGGTTGATTTCTCACTTTCTGTCTCTCTCTTTCTCTGTAGTGAGTTCATGGGTCCTATAGTGAAAAATCTCTCCCAAAATTTGTAAAACGAAATGAAATTTCTAGGTAGATGTTCCTTATTGACTACATTAAACTTAAAAAAGTATAGTTTTAAAATCATTGAACTCTGAGTTTTAGTAGTCTGAAAAGTGGAAAATCCTCTCAATTGTAAACCACCTTGACTCTATATCTTGGTTATTGTGAATAAGGCTGTGGTGGACACAGGAGTGTAAATGTCTCTATAATGTCTACATGAGATGATTTCATTTTCTTTGTATGTATATCCATTCATGAGACTGTTGGATAACTGA
This sequence comes from Tupaia tana, assembly GCA_026018925.1. NCBI lineage: Eukaryota > Metazoa > Chordata > Mammalia > Scandentia > Tupaiidae > Tupaia > Tupaia tana. The sequence continues at coordinate 15,461,412 of JAKSZU010000025.1, read as the reverse complement.
TGCTTCTATTTTTAATTTTTTGAGGAAGCACCACACTGTCTTCCATAATGATTATATAATAATCATTCCCACCCACAGTGCACGTGGTTTTCCTTTTCTCGTCCTCCTCACCCACACTCGTTATCTACTGACAGGTCCAAGGTGACAGGTCATTGTAGTTTTATTTTCCATTTATTTCCCTAACGATTAGTGATGGTGACCCTTTTTAATTTTTTCATATAGTACTTAGCCATTTGTATGTCTTTATAGAAATGTCTAGTCGTGACCTTTGCCAACCTGTGTTTTCCTAATGATTTATATACTTGAAAATTGGTAAGAGTTGACCTTAAATATCTTCACTACAAAAAAAATACCCGATAAGTATATGAGGCAATGGATATTTTAATTAGCTTGATTTAATTATTTCACAATATATACATATATGGAAACATCATGGTATGTACCTTAAATATTTTTATTTTCCAAATAGAGCCTTTAATAAATGCTACTTTATATTTGAAGGTAAAAGTAAAAATCTTTAATATTTTAGCTAACAACATTTTCTCACTGTAATCTGTATTTTCTCACTGTAATCTGCATTAAATACTGGATTTTTTTTCATCTCAGTTGTTTCATCAAGGAAATGTGTAGGGGAGGGAGGAACAGTGATGTGGAGGAAGCTTTTATTTATGTCTCCATTTGCCCTAGATGTTTGTCCTAGGTAATAAACAATATTATATATTGTTTTCAAGCATTGAAAGCTTGGTGACAAGAGAAAGTTATTATACCAAGAAATTTACCAGCATGATCAGGAATAATTTCCTCTGCAATGATTGAAAAGGGATAAATTAGGTCGGCCAGAAAAGTGAGCTATTTACAGAGATTCTGCCAACTGAGACTTTTGTTTATTTGTTTGTTTTTTCTTGTTTAATTTGCCAAAGGGTGTGTGCACTCACCAGAGACAGACCAAGAGAGAGGGAAAATGAGAAAGAAACCCCCATGGAGCATGGTCATACCACAATCCCCTCTGCCCTTCCACTCCAATTCTCCCTCCTTGTGAGATTTTGGTTCCCCCCACACATGTGCCTGGCATATTTTCCAAGTCATTGAGTCTAGGAATCCCATTGGATGACTGGTCATGTGGGACCCACCTGGCCACAGGTTGGTCTGAAACTATGTTTTACTAACTGCTGAAGAATGAGAAGGTGGGGAGGATGCCTTGCTTAGGTGAGCTCTTGCAGCCAGGTTGACAGCCTAGCACACGAGAGCTCTGAAAATGGTACCTGGAGAGCGTTTGCGTGGGTAGACAATGCTTTGAAGAACTTCTAAAGGAAGGTTAGTGTTTCTCACACGTGACTCACTTGCAATGAACATAAAAAGTCACGAAGATTACTTTCTAAAATGCAGATGCTTGCTTCATACTCCAGAGGAGTCAATTTAAAGCTCTAGCATTGCAGCCTCAAATCTTTCTTTTCAGTCATCTCTCCATGAGTTCTGTGCATGTTAAAGCTTGAAAAGCACTTAATCACTGGCACCTGCTGCAGCATTTGCTATTTCCCTGGGTCAGCCTGGGGGCTCAGTCGGGGGCAAACTGAACTGCAGTGCTTCAAGCCACATGGCTGACCATGGATTCTAATTCCCATGTTGGTTTGAAAATGTGCCAAGTATCATGCATGCTCAAGGTCCTGACAACCCGGACAGCTGGGGAAGGGGATCAGGGTGTGATGAGACTGTGTCAAGAGCTCTCTCTCTCTCGCTCTCTCATATCCCTATCACGAATTAAAATAAAATAAATGTTTACAAAAAAGGAAACTTTTTACTGCCCTATCCTCCACTGCAGATTTAAAATAATGACCCATTGTGTCTTGGGAAGGTTTTGGGCTTATTTGAAAAGCAGTATCTCCAAGTTTATGGGCACAAAAGCAGATCTTTTATTAGCTTGGAGTTGTTGAGCTTGGCAGATCAAAAACTCCCCTGAGTGGGAACCAGCAGTTAGCGTAATGGCTATGTTGCTGGACTCCCACGTAGTCAACTGCGGTTCGCATCCCAGACCTGGTGACTTAAAACTCACGCCGGGTGCGTGTGCGTGCGTGCCAAAGATCCCGAGAGGAGAATGGAGGAGAAGGGATTGCAGTGTGGCCATCCCCTCTGGGGAGTGATTTCTCGCTTTCTGTCTCTATGTATCTCTTTGTCTGTCTGACGAGCACACGCACCCTACAGCAAAAACCTCTCAAAAAAAAAAAAAAACTCCCCTGAATTATGTATTTTTTTTAATTACCAGAGGGTCCATGTGCTCATCAGAGAGCAACAGAAAGACAGACAATGAGAGAGAAAACACTCTTCAACGAAGAGTGGTCATGCTGCAATCTCTTCTTTTCCATTTCTGAATTATATTGGGTTATCAGGAAAGTCATGATGTATTTTTCTATGTTTTTCTATGTAAAAACGTTTCATGACTTTTCAGACAACCTAATATATGAAGTACATAATATTTGTGTGTTTTCTGGGGTGAGGCTCTTTAACTTTTATCAAATTTTCTAATGACTCCCTATCTTCCTCCCAAATCTAAGAATTACCATACCGAAGGAATCAAGCTCATAGAATTGCAACTGATTAATTCTATTGGATGCTTTAATTATTGTAGTCAGGACAGCAGGTCATTTGCGTGGGAACAAGAATTAGTTCTTAAAATGTTTGCCCACCTTTTTAATCATAAGCTTTTTATTTCTTACATTATTATCAATTTCTTAAGTAAAATACCATGCACAGTCATCCACATTCATCATCAAACTAACATCAGAAAACGAGTTCTCAATGTTCCATCATGTCGATTCAAAATTAATATCAGGATGGGAAATTGCTAAACTTCTGAACGCAAAATGTATCCTCTAGTTCATATCCATCATGTTGCTGTCACGGCTTCTTCTTCCATAAAAAGGAAGAGTCTCCTGTGGCTAAAATCACACATATTATTATTCTGGCACTATCTCACTGGAAATATTGTAGGTCTCCATCCACTTTTGCTTGATGGTCTTTGCACCATGGGGTTAGCTATAACAAGAGAAGAAATGAGGTTAAGTAAAAGTGAAGAAAAGAACCTACAGCTTTTTAAAACTCTGTGGTCTCAGGTTAGTAATAAAACTTACTATAGGCAGGTTAATAGTATTGTGTCAATAAAGACAGCCTCTAGAACTAAAAAAGAATTCTCTATCATACAAATTGGACAAAAGGCAAAAACTTCAGTTAATGTATATCTGGGCTGAAAACAAATAACTTACAAACTGATTCTCTCAAACGGCAGAGTCAGAACTTAATAAATGTTGGCATCACAGTACAAATAGAAAATGTAGGTAGGAAATGCCTAATTCTCTTTGCATACAAAAGAGATAGGGCATTTGGCTCAATAAAACTGCCTCAGAACCAAATTCTAGCCCCTGGATATTGCAGATACCATAGCTCTGATGCTAGCTTTCTGCCTGCATTTGCCACCTCTTAACTCCTACTTCAGTGGAAGCAATGCCCACAGCTCATAAACACTCAATAACATCTATTCCAGAAGTACGCGAATGAAAGGTCAACTAACAAGGTTGAGATTGCAGGTACATGAGTTAGGGTAAATGTGAGATCTACATTTTAAAAATCTCAATGCCCTAGTCCAGTCTACTTTATTTTACCTCCCAGAAGGCATGCCTTCTTATAATGATATGTTCTGTTCCATGGGGCAATTTAAGACCCACGTCTAAGTCAAAGATCTGGAATTATCTGCCTGGGAGTCCATACCTAGCTTTGCAGAAGAAGAGAGAAAATAGAGAAAAATGTGAGAGGCTTTAAGGGGCCATGCCTGGAGGTGGTGCACATTGCATTCACCCACATCAGTCAGGTCTTCATCAGATAGTCTCACTTTCTCCAGAAAGATCGGAAAGGTGGGTTGACTATATTCTGTGCAGGGAGAAAGAAGGAGATTTAATGAGTAATTAGCTTGTGTTTGTATCACAGAGTAAGTCAACATTTTCCTTAGGCAGTGAGAGTGCATACTACAGACTCATAACCAATGCAAAGGTTCTTTACATACATTCTTATTTTTACAGTGGGACTTCGTTCAGATCTGTTATCCTAAGTAGTAAAATCAAAATAGTCTTGATCAAGTGAAACAACTACTAGTTTAAAAGAATAAAAGAGAATCTCCTCTTATTTAATGGTTATGACTTACTACATGTATCCTAGCATTTTTTACTGCTTGATTGACAAGCTGGTTTTTAATTGTTTCTTAGCAAGACCACCCTTAAATCTCTGAAGCTCTTTATAAAGTTTCCTAGACCTTTATACGTAAGCCCTCATAACCCCTTTCCCTGCCCATAAGCATTAATTAAGTAATGAATTCTCTTACTCACACTGTTTGACAGGCACAATGTATGAACAGTGAAGTGAACTAATGTAGCTATCTGTTCCAATGTCTTATATGTTCACCTCCTTGACCCTTTGGGAACAGTTCTTAATGAGATTATCAGCGGTACATACCAATAACAATGGGATTTATGCAATTACCTCTCAAATCTCAGCGACTCATTAGCAAACTGCCTCATCAGCAGTTAAATTAATTAACTGTTTAGCTAAGGAAGGTCTTCATTGCTTTACCCACTTCTGTCTCCAAAGTAAGTTATAATGATATGTTTCATCTTCCTTATACTACTGATTTGTAATGAGCAAGGTTTGCTGTTTTCTTTTTTTTGGAGAGGTTTTTGCTATAGGGCGCGTGCACTCGCCAGACAGACAGAGAGACAGAGAGACAGAAAGCGAGAAATCACCCCCCAGGGGGGATGGCCACGCCACAATCACTTCTCCTCCACTCTCCTCTCGGGATCTTGGGCACGCACGCACACACGCCTGGCGTGAGTTTAAGCCACCAGGTCCAAGACTCGAACCGTGGTTGACTACATGGGAGTCCAGCGACATAGCCATTACCCTAACTGCTGGTCCCAGGTTTGCTGTTTTAAACAGAGATACTAAAATGCTTTTTCTAAGTAAGAGTGAAATTTTTCCCACCTGCCTCCTACTCTGCTTTGCGTCATTTCAGTTTTCCATGTTTCTTCTACATGACGTGCACGTGGCATATATATAATATACATATAAAAATGTATGTGTGTGTGTGTATATATATAAGGTTATGAAGAGAAAGAGAATGAGAAAGATAATCCTCAAAAGGGTATCCTACCACAATCACCCCACTGGCCCAAGTTTTCCTACTCAGTCAAGATCATGCGTACATGACTTTCCAAGTATGTCTAAGTTGACTTAGGGATTGAACCTTGGTCTTCCAGGTGGCTTCCAGCATTGTAGGTCACTGTAACACTGCTGCACCGCCAGGGCTGGGCCTGATCATATTTTGTGTAAGAATTTTTTAAATTTTTAAATGTTAATTTTTTAAAAATTTTAACAATCACTTCTTTGGTTTCATTTCTTCTTACGAAAAAAGAGGAGTCTTTTGTACAAAATCCTTTCGGTGCCATGACAGGCAAATGCAAAGCTCATCTGTCTCACAGATGCGTCATTCTAAAAAATGTACTACTGTAGAAAACTTGTGGCAATTATTGTCCAAAGAGACCAACCACTACCATCGCAAGATAAAGCCAGAAGGAAGGACAATCTTCAAAATGGAAATGAGGCTCCTGGAAGCAGTGTAATGCAGAGAGCGAGAGATGATGGAAACTCCAGAGGATCAAGCATCCACCCCAGGCTACTCTGTTCTAACTGTTAAAGTACCACCAAAAGAATAAAATCTGATTTTGTGCAAACCACTGAGCATCCTTGTACATTTATAATAAACTTCCAATACAGTTTTAGTTTTGGTAAAGCGCTGTAGCTGCCCACCCTTCCAGACCCTGAGTGGTAGGTAAATAAATAATGTTATTTCCAATGGTCATTTTCACAATCTATTAGCAGAAATGTAAATAGGACAGAATGTATTCATGCATTTGACAAAAAGCAAATTAGACAACAAGATGTTTTAGTATTTCCAGGGCAGCTTACACTTGGCTAATAAGATGATCAGTTTTGATCTACTTTTTATGCATCTGCTACCCTTGTCTCACATTAGAAGCAATTTCCCCTAAGAAGGTACTTTGGCTGCATATTATCACAAAACCTTCTAGAAAATAGCAGTGTGAATTCAGGAAGGCAGCTGTTGATTATTCTCAGGGACAACATTGGTATTTCTGCTGGTCCCAATATGTCCTATTTTCAAACTGATTCTTAACTTGCTAACTTCACAGTCAGCAGAGTGGGCACAGGAGAGGTGAGTACAATTTTGGTTCATTATGTTCCTGGAACTTGTCCATTAAATCAACACTGCTAAAGGGATCTGCTGAACCCGATAAGAAAATTTATAAGAAATTTAGTTATAAGAAAATTTTCTCATAACGTAAAACTCTACTCCTAAGTAAATATATTCCTCATTTCTTAAATAAAATGAAGAATTAATTGCTTAGGACCAGCAGATGGCATAACGGTTATATCACTGGACTCCCATGTAATCAACCACAGTTTGAATCCTGGACCCGGCAGCTTAAAACTCATGCCAGGTGTGTGTGCAAAATTCTGAGAGGAGAATGGAGGAAAATAGATTGCAGAATGGCCATCTCCCCTGGAGTTTAATTTCTCACTTTCTGTCTCTCCAGCAAGTGTATCTGCCCTATAATAAAAATGTCTCTAAAAAAAAAAGTTAATTACAAAAAAGTTTCTTCTTCAGAGAAAAACGTGTATCCAATAAATTTTCATTAAAATTTTTCTAGTATATTTCAATTAACTGTTATAGCACTGCCTAGAAAGAACCTTAGCTGAAAGGTACATATCACAGGTAATAAATAAGTCATTACAAGTATACTATTTAATAAAATATTGGGTCATTTGTTTTCATATGCTAAGCCATAGATTAGCGATATGAATTATAACCTCAAAGAAATATTATGATTTCTATATTTACTTCAATTGCATAAAGGTGACAAAATTTAGTGATTACAAATTCAATAGTTGTCATAGAATTATTTTTAAAATTTATTATTATTATTATTATTATTTATACATTCAATTGCTATACATCATTTAAATTGTAAAGAGACTTTACCCAGCATGATACACACCTCAGTCCAGCCTGGTTGAGAATACTATACACATCTTCATCAACAGGTAATAAACCATATCTGTGCCCCACAAATGCCTAACTTCTCTATCCCCCCCCCCCCCAGATTTCCTTTCCTATGCTCTTCACCTCCCACACTCTCCCTCCATTTTGTCTCTAGTGTCTATAACAATTTTCAATGCTCTAATGTCCTCCAGTCTCTCAGTCTCTACTATAGAGTGCAGACAGTCGGTATATGTTAAGTGGAGACATACAATGTCTCTCATTCATAGCCTGACTTGCTTCACTCACCAGGAAATCTTCCATATTAGTCCACTTTCTATCAAATGCCCTAGAATTCTAATATTGGTAAGTTGCAGTTTATATATCAAAAATTGAAAAAAAGAAGAAAAGAAAGTCAATGAGTCCCATACCACTAATAACATCATAAAAATACCAACAAAATGTTCAAATAAGAGCAATTCAGATATTGTAGAAATATAATCAAAAGCATTTGAAATCTTACTTATTCATGTAGTAGATGGAATATTTTCGTGTGAAAATAGAACTCCGGGGGCCAGCAGGTGGCAGAGTGGTTAAGACACTGGACCCCCACATGGCTAACTGCGGATGGGGCCCCAGTCTGGTGGCTTGCTTTCTCACTTTCCCCCGCACTCTCTCTTTGCCTCTCTCTCTCTGGTAAGCACACATGCTCTATAGCAAATTAAATAATAATAATAGTGATAATAAATAAAATTAAATAATTCCTTTAAAAAAGAGAAAAAAATAGACCGCAATAACTTCAGGGTCAGATGTGATACGATTTATTTATCAGACGTTAGTGCCTTAGGGCACATATGCTCACCGAGATAAAGACAGAGACTATAAGAAAGAAAGTGAGAAATCACCCACCCCCACACACACAACCCCCCAGATTGTGGATGCTGGCCACTCCACAATCCCTTCTCCATTCTGTTTCCAAGATCTTGGGCACTTATGCACTTGTGCCTGGAGTGATTTTCAAGCCACTGGGTCTGGGACTCAAATCATGGTTGGCTATGTGGGAGTCCAGTGACATAACCAGTATGCCACCTGCTGGCCCCATGATACAATTTTAAAGAATACAATTATTTTCATGAGCTCATCCGAGTTAGTCAACTGAGGTAAATATATAATTCTTCAGCTGATTATGCATGGAATGTGTAATTAGAAAAGAAGCAAGATCTAAAATCGATCAAAAAATTCCACTTTGAGAAACTAGAATAACAAGAAAAGTAACAAGCTTAAAGCAAGAAAGACATTTTAAAATGTAGCCAGAATAAATGAAATTGAAAATAGGAAAACAATAATGAAACATCAATGAGGTCAAACGGTGGTTCTTTGAAAACATCATTAGTATTCGTAAACCTCTCAGCCAGAAGAACAAAGAAAAATGGGAGAAGACATAATTTACTAGTTTCAGAAATGAAATAGGGATATCACTGTTGATCCAAAAGACATTAAAAGGATCGTAAGAAATATTATGGCTAATGCAATGCCACAAATTTGATCACTTGAATGAAGTGGACCAATTCCTTGTAAGACAAACTACCAATACTCATCTAGGAGAAAAAATTTTACTAGTTCTATTTAATATAGAAATTGAATCAAAAATTGAATCCATCTGGGACCAGCAGTTAGCGTAATGGCTATGTTGCTGGACTCCCACGTAGTCGACTGCGGTTCAAGTCCCGGACCCGGTGGCTTAAACTCACACCCGGCACGTGTGCGTGCGTGCCCAAGATCCCAAGAGGAGAATGGAGGAGAAGGGATTGCAGCGTGGCCATCCCCTCTGGGGGGTGATTTCTCGCTTTCTATCTCTCTGTCTCTGCCTGTCTGGCGAGCACACGCTCCCTATAGCAAAAAAAAAAAAAACTCTCAAAAAAAATTGAATCAATTTTCCAAAAAGAAAACACCATGTCTGAATGGTTTCTCTGTTTAATTCTATGCAACATTTAAGGAGGAATGGTACAAGGTCTCCACAATCCCTTCCAGAAAATGGAAGAACAGAGAACACATACTAATTCATTCTATGGAACCAATGTTATTCTATTATCAGATAAAGACACTGCATGAAAGAAAACTTAAGACCGATTATCTTTCATGGACATAGAGACAAAAATCCTCAATGAAATGCTATCAAGTCAAATCCAATAATATATAAATATATAAAAATAATGATATACCATGACCAAGTGGGATTAATTACAGGTATGCAAGAGTAGGTAAATATTTGAAAATCAGTTCATGTAACCTACTATACCTAAAGATAAAGAACAAAAGCCACGTTTTCGTATTATTCATACATAAAAGGACCGACAAAATCCAACAGCTATTCATGATTAAGGACTCCCATCGAGCTGGGAATTGAGGGAAACAGGATGCAGCAGGTAAGAAACAACTACAGTGGTGGTTGGGGCACTGGACTCTCACATGGCTGACGGCAGTTTGAGTCCTGGACCTGGAGGCTTGCTTTCTCAGTTTCCCTTTCTCTTTCTGTCCTTCTCTGATTAAATAAATAAATTAATTAAAGAAAAGAAACAACTACAAAATACCTGCAGTTAACATCCCATTTCATCGTAGTAAACTAGATACTTTCTGGGTCAGCAGGTGGTGTCGTAGTTAGGGTGCTGGACTTCACATGATGATAAAATAACACAAACTGTGAAATATGATCAATTCAACTCCACCCCTGAGGTCCAAGTATGGAAATAAAAATTAAGAAAATATAGCAGAGAGCCTTAGAAAATAACTGGAAGTCAAGAAAAATATGCTGTGTTCAAAGTGGCAGATGAAAGATATTTCTAAATGTCCTGGCACAAGCTGTTTCAGTGAATGTCTGGAGAGAGGCTGAAATCAAGATAGATGTAAGTAACCAATGATCACAGAGCACAGTTGTAGAGACAATTGCAAGAAATAGGAATCTCACAGAAGTGGAGAAACAGAGGAAAAGTTTCAATGTTTGAAAGCTTGGGGCCAGCAGGTGGCATGGTGGTTAAGGCGCCAAACTCCCACATGGCCAATCATGGTTTGAGTCCTGGACCCAGCAGACTTGATCTCCATGAGTATTTGGTAGGATGAGGTCTTTGTCAGCACTAGAAGAGAAATGCTAGATGAGGTAGAAGTTTGCCAGGAGCCCCAAGATTATTCACATTTGGATGCGTGGGTGGGAGAATTCTACCAACATCTGCTGCCCTTCCATGGTCCAGTGCACAGAACTATAAAAATGCAAAATGTTCTTTTTTTTTAAAAATGAACAACTAGTCCCAAAGGAATCACTGAAGGGAGAAAGCAGACTTTAAACTGAACCACAGAATCATTTCCAAGCTAATTAGAAGCTACAAATTTGGAAAAGAAAATTCCAATGCAATGTTTTCAGAGCAAAGAAAGAATGAACTGGCAGGCTGTGTTCCATCCACTGCCAAACTCCGTAATCCAGCCCAGCGTTGCTTGCCCTTTTGTTTAACTGTTTGCTTGAGTAGCCTGGCCTTTACCGCACTCGTGAAGTAATTGAGGAAAAAGATGTAACTCTCGTCTCTTATCATTGGAAAATGTCCCTTTGGACGAGGCACTCATTACATGAAGAACTGTATCCAAGAGCTGGAACAGGTGGTGAAATCATAGCTGAGTCTTTGCCCATAGACAATATGGAGACCACAGAGTCAGAGGAACCACCAGAAATCACGCCAGATTCTCTTCGCAGGACAGATGCGTAAGAAGGGAAATTAAGATAAGAGGTTAGGAGATTTTCACAGGATTACAGCTCTTTCTCACAAGCCACAGTTGCTTATTTTGTTTGTTTGTTAAGTTTATTTATTTCTTCTGTGAATGACAGAGACAGAGAGAGAAAGAATACAGTTTCAACAGGATCCCCACAGTGCTTCATCTCCGGTCTGATCCAGCCTGGGGTCATAGGCATGCACATACTTGAAGGACTCACAGAGGCCTCGAGACATGAACCAGGAAATGCATCATGCAACATTGCCTCACACAGCATTGTATTTCACCACTGCGCCAGTGTCTGGCCCTCCAACCCATAATTTTTTATTTATTTATTGTTTAGAGATTTTTTCCTCTTGGATGTGTGCACTCTCTGGAGAGATAGAGACAGAGAGACAGAAAGCAAGACACCCTCCTTCGCAGGAAGATGGCCACACCACAATCCATTCTTCATTCTACTTTTGGGATTTCGGCACACACTCACACACACCTGGCATGAGTTTTAAGCTACCAGGTCCAAGGACTTGAACCGCAGTCGACTACATGGGAATCCAGTAATGTAACCATTATGTTATCTGCTGGTCCCTCCAGCCCACAATTTTATATCCCATCTGGGAGAGCTGTTTGTTGACCACCATATTATTTAAATTCAAATCCAATGTAACCTTAAGCATCTACAGAAAGCGTCATAAGAGAAGTCATTATTTTGGAAACCACTAAACCTGCAATGGCGAAGCATCTTTCTATTCTTGTTCAATAATTTGTATCCACTATTGATGAAAGAAAGCAATGACTAGTCCTTTCTCTCACTCATGTATTCCTAACCCAGAACTCACTCTTGCTAAACTCAATTCAATCTATTAAAGGAGAAAGCAGAAGGTCTTTTGGTTTGAAGGAAATAAGTAATTATATTAAAATGTGTCCCACTACATGGTATACTACTGCCTGAAATGTACAGTTTTAAGTGTAAAGAATCACTTTGTGCAAAAATAGCATATACAAAGGAAAGGCAAGCTGAAGTCCTACAGTTGCTAAACCTTTGCAGGGCTGCTATAGCTTAGTTATCCAGAGGGAAACCTTCTGGCAACTTCTACTCTGTAGCATTTACCAGAGTCACTGGCTCAGTTTCACCACGCCGACAGGTGTTCAGGGCAATCCTTGGACATCCGCGAAAGCGAAAATGGCTTTCGACTATTTTCTGCTTCAGCGGGCAGAAATCAGGTTGTATACTTAAAAAAAAAATCGTAAGGGTAATACATAATACTTGTGTTAAACGTATTGATATTTGAAGAGGTAGTATTTACGTAATTAGAAATTTCACTTGTATAATATACCTTATTTTGCAAGGAAGCTGGCTAGGTGAAACATACATCTATTAATAGCCTTCACTAATTTAGGTTTCGAGTTCTCTGGTTGTTAATTGATTGTTGTAACTTTTTTCCCACTTTTCCTATTAAATAGTAGGACTGTAGGGAATAGTAAAATGAATTAATTATATTGATGTGCTTAGAAGTGCAGGGCCAGAAAGGACCCTTGGAGGTCAAACAACCCAGAACATTCTCCCTCCGGGTACTGGTGCCTCTTCACCTTAGCCTGAATTCTCTCTGCTTAGTTTCAGTCACAGGTCTCAGCCCCACATAAATGTGGGAAAGGGACCCACGACACAGGCACCTCCTGGTAGGGGACACATATCTCCTTACTGCCTCAGCCTTACCTCTCACAATACATTTGTCATCTAACTTGACAGTCATCTGTTATTTATTCCGCTAGACCATGCATTCTTTGAAGGCAGAACAGCATCTTAACTGTGCATGTGAGTTAGTACAGCCCAATATCTGGCTTGAAATAGGGTCTCAGGAAATGCTTCGTATGGAGAGGCACGAGTAAAACCCATCTTTTGTTTGCAGAGATAATTTTTGTTTTCTAATTCTCTGTGAAAAATTCGAATGCAGCCAATGTTGAAGGTGTAAAATAGCATCACGTTTATGCTGTGTTATATGAACTTAAAATTCGGCTGCATGAATGATTGAAGACTATAGCACGTGCGCCTTCCCGAAGCCTTGGATGAAACTCCAGGTGTCTCTCCCACAAGTTTCCGGTTGAAAATCTGGGGAAAATGCAAAAATCTTTATGACTTGTGAGCCAGGAAGACACTAATAATACCCTAGATATTTTCAGGGTATTTCCCCCTTTATCCTGGTCTCTTTGTCTTGCTTTTGTTTAGATGTTAGAAAGAATGATGGGGAATTCCACTCTTATTACCTCACATTGCATCCGTGGTGGGAAGAATAATCTCAGAAATTTTTACAAGGATACCAACTCATTGGTCCTGTCATCAGTTATTTTATTTCTTTGTTCTTTTTCAGTTTGTGATAGGGCTCAGGTACTTGTTGAAGAGATACAGAGAAAGAGAGGAAAAGTGAGAAAACACCTCCCAGGGTGGATAGCCACCTCACGATTCCTTCTCCAATTTCTTCTTGGGATTTTGGATGTGCACACATGCCCCGTGTTTTTTGTTGTTGTTGTTGTTGTTTGTTTGTTTGTTTGTTCTTGAGAGGTTTTTGCTATAGGGCGCATGCGCTCACCAGACAGACAGAGAGAGACAGAGAGACAGAAATTGAGAAATCGTAAGTTATCAGATGGTCTATTTCTCTCCACTCCCTGCTGTAATATATACGTTGTTATTATAGTGGTGCCCTGTTGCTGTGATTTAGTAAGAGGTTAGGTGAGAAGGTTTTCTACAATCCTTCAATTAAATTTCAGTGGCTTAATAGACCTGGATTCAGGCTGTGACCTTCACGCTTCTGCGGAGGTATAATTTCTCCTCTCCATGCCCTATACTCCTCTCCCAGTCCACAGAATTACCAATTAAGTTCCTGAATCTCAGGACCCTATGGAATCTTTTCCCTCTGCCCAGTCCTTCCAGGGAAGGCAGGAAGGCTGGAGTGGGCTAACATTGGAAAAAGGTCCTTTCCTCAGAGAGATAGGGATCTGGCAAAAGCCTTTTCCTAAAAAGTGAGCCTAACTACCCTGGAATACGACTCAGCCATAAAGAACAATGACACCTTCTCATTTTATATGACGTGGATGAATACAGAAGGTTTAACGCTGTGTGAAGCAAGTCATGCCACGCTGCATAAGACAGGCATTGGATGCCCCTGCTCAATATATATACGAAATGTCTGCATTTTATGGCAGAGACTGAGAGTTTGGAAGGTATTACAACAGGAAAGACAAGCACAGATACCAGAGACTGATTAGGAGGGGGTGGCAGTCATGGGAAGGAGCACAGAGAAAAAAAATTAACAGACACATCAAAGTTATCTGTGGATGATCATGCATATGGTAATATCTTTTATTTGATTGGCATGCACTGCATGCATACTGAGAAGAACCATGCTGCAAGCTGTAAAGATGTACAAGGATTAAATGTAAATACAAAATAACAAGTAGAATTTGAAAATTAGAAAGCAAGCCTTTGTTTTGGAAAAGACTCTGGGGTATTTCATGAGGGTTACTCTCCTTTTCCATTCCAGAGTATTGAGATTATTCTGAGATTTCATTATGAGACCTGGTGGTGTCCTGGAGTTTAGGAATAAAAAATAGTAGGTGCCCCCCAATACTAAAGCCCTCTGACGTTTTTTCATCCAACTCTCAGCCTCCAACAATGTCTCAAAATAGTCCTTGGTTTTCGGATCACTTTAGGACTACAGCAACGTCTGTTCCAGGTAAGCAGATCTCTGCTGGGACTCTGTGGCTGTCACTGTCTCTGCAGACTGTGGCAGTTCATCCCGTGACCTCTTTTCTTTAAGGTGTCTAAGAAGCCACTGGCTAATTTTAAGGATGTTAAAATGGTCTTCTTATAAAACAAGAATAATGGCTTCCAAGCTCTTTATATGGGGGAGCTGAAGCCAGAAGCCTCGTTTCTTTTTCATTTCCTTCCACATTGCTGGCCTACTTTGTACGGAAGGCAAAATTAAATGCAATGGATTCCGTGCCACCATCTGATCTGCACGGCATATCTGCTAGCTGGTCTATTCCTGGGACCACCAAGTTCTGCTGCTACAGTCATGGCACTTGTCTCACAGTAGAGTGAGGTTTCCCACATGAATCCTGGATATTCCTTGTTAATGAAGAGCACACTAATGACATGGATGAGAGCCCTGCAGGAAGACAGGTGGAGGTGGAATGAGGAGAGTAAATGAATCACACCCGATGCTTCAGATTCTATCAAAGTATTAAACGTGTTATGAAAATGAAGAACTCTTCTGCAAAAACTGAGCTCATGATTAAAAACTGCCATGACCCACATGCCTGAATGTATTTTCTGAGTGGGAGTGGCATGGCCAAGATCCCGAGAAGAAGTGGAGGAGAAGAAGGGATTGTGGCGTGGCCATCCCCCCAGGGGGTGATTTCTCGCTTTCTGTCTCTCTGTCTCTCTCTGTCTTTCTGGCAAGTGCCTATGCCCTATAGCAAAAACCTCTAAAAGAAAAAAAAATCCTCTATCTAGAAAATAATCTGTCATTGGATTACCTTGTGAAAAGATAACTATATTAGACAAAGCAAATAATATAGAAAAATTACTCTGTACTCCATGTCTTATCTCTTCAAGGACTACGTGAAAACCTACACAAGTATAATTGAACTACTACTGATCTGGTTCTACTGAAAACTGGAAGAAACATTCAAGATAATCTCTTTTGTTGAGATGAAGTACCTTTTTTCTAATGTTTTCCTAATTTTTTTTAACTTACTAGAGGGTGTTGCACTTGCCTGAGAGAGACAGAGTGAGAGAGAGAGAAAGTGAGAAATCACTTCCCAGGTGAATGGCCATTCCACTTCCCTCCCTCTCCATTTCTCCCTCCTTTTAGGATTTTGTACATTTATGCACATTTGTTCTGAGTGTTTTCCAAGTTGCTAGGTCTGAACTTGAACTGTGTTTTCAACCGTGTGGGATTCGGCTGCCTTAACCCTCACACCACTGATTTACCCTATCCTAAAATTGTATCAGTCATAATCATGCTGTCTCTTCCAACATCCTGTCATATCTTTAAAAACATTTAAACACCAACTACAGCGGCACACTCTGGATACTGTAGTTTGGCTTGCTGAGGTCACATGGGAGACCTGGGTTCAACTCCCCGCTCACCACGAAAAGCTAGGTGTGGTAGCAAGTAACTGTAGTCCCAGAACTGGGGGTGCTCAGGCAAGAGGGTCACAATGCAGCAAAACCCTGTCTAAAGTACCATACACACACGAGCACACACACACACACACACACACACACACACACACACACAATTTGAAACTGATAAACACAGAAGTTATTTGTAGGATGGCTTTCATGATGACTATGAGCCAGTTACTTAATAATGATATCTGTTTACTATACTCCCATGTTACGCTAAAAATTCTACACAAATTAGCAAATAAATTGCCAATTCCCACTTTTTTGTATTCATTTTATAGTTAAGGTTATCAAAGCATGGAAAAATTATGATTGGTATCAGAGAGCTAAAACAAAAGCATGAACTTCAAGTGTACCGCACTGATTCTATTATAGTATCATTGTATATGATTGTATAGTTTTGTTAGATACTATTATTGCATATTTTTGTAGGTAGGACTTTTAGATTTAGAAACTAAAAATACAGAACACTCAGATAATTTGAATTTTATATAAATGAATACTTCTATGGTATCTCTCAAATACTGTGTTAGACATACTTATCCTAAAGAAGATTGTTTCTATGAAGTTTTCATTTAACTAGTTTTTCTGCATTTTACCTGCTAACCTTATTTATATAATTGTTTTTCTGTATGTTACAGATGAGAAAATTGAAGCAAAAAATGTAACAGAATTATTAAAGAAAAAGTGATGTCCATTAAGAGACAAAAATTGATGGGCCAGCAGTTGGCAGAGTGATGAAAGTGCTACACTCTCACAGGGCTGACTGTAGTTTGAATCCTGGACCTGAAGGCTTCCTCTCTCTCTCTCTCTCTCTCTCTCTCTCTCTCTCTCTCTCTCTCTCTCTCTCTCTCAGATTTATGCCCTACTGCAAGTTAATAATAATAATCAATAAAAGTAAGTAAATAATTCTTAAAAATAAAAGAGACCACATTGATTCTATATGTCAGACAGCCAAGAAATTACATCATGCTACTTTTTTGGTCATGCTTAAGCTTTATGAAGAAAACATGGCTGTAATATAATACCCCTCTGTCCATCTGAGTTTTGCAAACAGTTCCCAGCTTGGCATCAGTCTCTCAACACTAGGGCCTGCTCTTTTTGCCCAAGGGTCTGTAGCATCTAAGGACTCTGTTGGCCTGCATTCATCTACAACCTAGAAGTGTCAGGAAAGTGATGACCTTAGCAATACCGGCCACTAGGAGATAAAAAGGGGAAGATGGAGGCACAGTCTCGCCTTCCTATGAGAAAGTTACCAGCAGAATTGAGCCCCCACGGTCCACAGTGATAAACCTGCATGGCAATGACCCTTCCTGTTTCACACACCGACTTTTTCACTTCTGCCTTCTGAGTGTACTAGCTAAAACCTGTGTGCAAATCCTTGTCTCAAAGACTGCTTTTCCAGAAAGCCAAACCAAGGCATCAGTCTGGTAAATAAAACAGTGAGAGGGAGTAGAGAAGGCTGTTTGTTTTCCAACTGAATTGTCTATTTCATTTAGACCTTGAAGAGGAAAAGAATTCTCACGGCTCTCTTCCTAAGGAAGTATGGTTTGTAGCAAATCAGCTGCAGACAGACCAGAGAGAGCAATAACGTTGATCTTACAGAAACAGAGTATTGAGGGTTTAGGTTCATAGCAAAGGCAATTGGCAGAAAATAAGGGTCATACGTAGCAATCTTCTTCGCCCTCACCCTTTATGTTTTCATTACCACCTTCTCCCCTAGGCTGCAAATCCTCGCCACCCTGTCTCCTGTTCTGGGTTTCCTCTAATATAACAGATTCAATCTTTGGTTTCAATGAAATATTGATGTACTCTCCTAGAAGGGCGGCCCAAACTTTCATACTTTCTTTGAATTATGTGGCCATTTTCTGCAAGCCATTGTAGAATTGCAGTGCTCATGAAATGACCTCTTCAATACTTCCTCCAGGAAAGCTGTTAATGTGCCTTCCAATTTCATGGGGCTGTTACTTTTGTTGACATGTATCCTGGAAGCCAGAAAAAGTTACATGATCTCACTAATGACATAGTCACCCCATGAGATTGTGTGGGACATAAATATTCATCACACCTAAGCCCCGTGGCTTTCTGAAATTTGACTGGGGTAAGGTCAATAAGAATTCATGTTGGGGATGTGTTCATCTAAACCAAAAAATGAATCTGTTTGTCATAATGTTAACATCGAAAGAACAATGATAAAGGAGGTCAAATTCAATTAAACTTTGATTTGCTTATTGTTTATCTTACCAACCAGCGACATAATTCATTTGTACAATAATTCCCAATAACACAGTTTTATACACGAGGTCTTTTGTCATGTGTAATCTTTCTTGCAATTTATAATCCATTGAGTTTTTTGATAAACCCTGATTAATCATTGCAAAATTTCCATCATCTTAAAGATGGACAGGAAAAAAGTGGTTTCTTTGAAATTGTAGTTTCCCAAAGATGCTATGAAGTCATTTCTATAGTTTTAAGAAGTATTTCGTTAGGAGAATGACAATGTCAAATGCCCTGTTGAGTATTACATCTATTTAATAAGATGGTGTTGGGCCAGGTGGTGATGCAGTAGTAACCCAGCTGAAGTCACATGGGAATGGTGCTGGGAGAGTGTCCTGGGCTTGCCTGAGCACGGGGGTGTGTACATATGAGTTCAGCTGAAACTTGGGGTGAATCACAGAATGGGGACATTGTTGGAAGTGCCCTCCGCTCTCTCTCTTTTTCTCTTTCCCTCTTGTGGAAGAAGTAAAGAAATTTACTCTAGGGACCAGAAGATGGTGTAATGGTTACCTTACTGGACTTCCACATGGCTAACCACAGTTTGAGTCGCAGATCCAGACCCAGAGGCTTGAAATTCACACTGGTCACATATATATGCATAACCAAAATCTCGAAAGGAGAATGGAGGAGAGGGGATTGTGGCGTGGCCCTCCCCCAGGGGGATAATTTTTCACTTTCTGTCTCCCTTTCTCTGTATCTCCAGCAAGCTCCTATGCCGTAGAGCAAAAATCTCTAAAACACAAAAGACAAAAAGAAAGAAATATACTTTAAAAAATTATGAAAACTAGGGCCAGCAGGTGGTATGGTAATTAAGGTGCCAGATTCCCACATGGCTGACCATGGTTCAAATCCTGGACATGGTGGCTTGAAAATCACAATAGGCATGTATGCGTGCATTCCCCAAACCCCAGGGGTAGAATGAAGGAGAAGAGGTTGCAGCATGGCCGTCCCTCTGGTAGCTGACGTCTCACTTTCTCTCTGTCTCTCTCTGCGTCTTTGGTGATAACATATACCCTATGGCAAAAACCTTTAAAGGCATGATGAAAAGGGAGCAGAACAGGCATAGTGGTTAAGTTGGTGAACTCCCATAAGGCTGACCATGGTTTGAGTCCCAGACCTGAAAGCTTGAAACGCAGGGCGGGCAGGTATCCATGCATGTCCAAAATCCTGAGAGGAGAATGGAGGAGAAGGGGTTGTGTCATGGCCATACCCTTTGCTGGGGGGGGGGGGGGGGGGGGCGGAGATTTCTTGCTTTCTGTCTCTCTGTTTTTCTTTGTCTCTCTGGTGAGAGCCCATACCCTATAGCAAAAATCTTTCTCAAAAAAGAAAAAAATAAATAAATAAGGATCAGCAGGTGGCATAATGGTTACGTAACCGGACTCCCACGTAATGGACGACTATTTGAGTCCCAGACCTGGTAACTAAAGAATCACACTGGATGTGTGTGCCCATGTGCATGTGTGTCCATGATCCTGAAAGGAGAATGAGGAGAAGGGATTGTGGCATAGCCATCCTTCCTGGGGGTGGGGGGATTTTTCACTTTCTGTCTCTCTGCCTCTCTCTCACTCTCCCCAGTGAGTTCATGCACCCTATAGCAAAAAATCTCTCTAAAAAAAGAAAAAAGATCAAAACTATTGACTTTCTAACAAAAGAAATAAAACAAATGTTCTCATATTTGGACCATTTATACATTTCTGCTATATTATTTTCAAATTTTTTTAAAGTCTAATGCTTTTAAAGTTTCTTAATTATCTCTAGCTATATGCTTTAAAAGTTCTTTATCCCTCCACCAGCGAATAAGCAAAAATATGCATCTTACAAAGGTAAACACTCTATTACACCATTTCAAAATGATTCCATATTTTTCTGCTTGGGTGCATTATTATGATACCCAGTTTTGCGAATCTGAAATGTGTGTTAAATGTTTTTGAGTAAAACTTAACTCCTTCTCAAGAAAAAAATAATACATACATTTGGATAAAGATGTTCAGCTGATTTTTTAAGAGGACTATGATTTCCAAGCTTAAAGTCCTACAGGTAACTTATAGTTACTACATGCAGTCTCAAATGGAAATTGTAGAAAGAAACAGAAAGATTTTCCAAACGATTATACTGTGTTCACTGAATTTTCCTCTGTATATATATATTTTTTTTTTCTTTTTTTGGAGAGGTTTTTGCTATAGGGCACATGCGCTCGCCAGACAGAGAGAGAGAGACAGAGAGACAGAAAGCAGGAAATCACCCCCCAGGGGGGATGGCCACGCTGCAATCCCTTCTCCTCCATTCTCCTCTTGGGATCTTGGGCACGCACGCACACGCGCCCGGTGTGAGTTTAAGCCGCCGGGTCCGGGACTCGAACCGCGGTCGACTACGTGGGAGTCCAGCGACATAGCCATTACGCTAACTGCTGGTCCCCCTCTGTATATATTTATAGCATCTGAGTTTCACTATCCCTGAAGGAAACTCTATGGATCAGACTGTTCCACTCACTACAGAACATGTAAGTCATTTTCTGTATGAGAAGCAACAAGGCTGATGTCAGCCCCTATTCACTCAAAACTGTATATACTAACTATTGTCACACCCTCTCACATAAAAAAAAAAACAAAACAGTTTTTAGAGACATATAAATCAGTTACTTCTTCTGCAAGCTATAGCATACTAATTAATCCATATTAATTAGCATGGGTTTAACTACTCTATTCATCACATCACGATGGACTTCAAATGTCTTTGAAAAAAATGAAATGAAAGTATGAGTTTATTTGGGTGCAAAAAAATTGAAATCAACACCTAGTTTTTTCATAATGTACATTTTTCTATGAACCCTTTGAACACCTTTGTAGTGCTCATGACATGATAAAAGCTGTTTAATTTCTTCCATTCAACTGCATGAGTCAGTGAGATATCCTGAGGTCATGTAGACACTGCCTTTGCACCTGGGAGTTTTGCTCTTTATTCCAAGTCATTTGTGATCTGCCCTCTACTCGTTGTTACAAGTGCAGCCATCCATAATTAGATTGGCTCCAATTAGCCACCTGGCAGCTAAATGGCACATTCACGCTAGCAGGAGAGACATAGTTAGGTGGGTTGTTGCACTGAGGGTTCACAGGGGTTCCAAGGGAGGTCAGTATGTATGTAGATTTCCTGAGAAGAACGAACACGATGGGTAATGAGAATGATCCAAGTTTTGCAAGCACACAAGGAAGAGGATTTTGAAATTTATTAAAGGGAAATAAGATGGCCCTTTCAAAGCAAAAGAATAAGTTCTCCTCTTCCTGTTTCTGGAGTTAAGAAAGAATATTTTCCCATTGATGTTCCAGAGGAAACCCGTACTGGCTCAGGGAAGTTGGCTGTGCGGAGAGCTTTATAACTCCACGATCATTGAGGTCACCTCAGAAAGTGAAAATCAGCATGGTGAGAGTATTTACACCACGGAAATTGTAAAATGCTACATGGTGGGAGTATTTACACCACGGAAATTGTAAAATGCTACAGATTTAGAGAGTTGACGGTTACACACTTACCAACACACCTCTGCTTGTCTGAAAAGACATAGTTGAGTTAACTACTGATGAAAAGTCAGAAGATTCCCTGACACAGTTGTTGAACCTGCAATTCTCCGGTAGTCAATACCTTTCACGCTGGTGTCACAAGGACTAGTTACCAATAGTAAGGTATTCGTTAAAGGGACACTCTAAGAACACCATCATTTTACTCACTCAGAAATTTCATTCATCAGAATTCAATGTATGTCCCAAGAGAAATACATCTGCCAATGGAAAAGCAGTCATTTGAAAGATCCAGTGTCAATACAATTTAATTTTGTATTTTACTGAATTTATCATTAATCATTTGTTTTAGCAAAGTATAGGTGAAAATAGAATGTATTCTGCCCACACTCATTCACATTCTATTTTTTTCCTTGAGGGATGGATTGATTTATTGCTTTTATGGATATGAAAAACTTGTGGTGGCAGAATTTAATTAAATATTACATTTGGAAACTTTTGAGGAATACCCAGAATTTGTAAATAAATTGACTATGTAAAGGATGTCATTTGGTGTGAGCTGTAAATACAGAAATCCTTTGTCTGGAGAAATGTTCATGGCACATGGCTCAATTATCATCATTACGAGGACAACAGGGTAAAGGCATATTTTTAAAATAAATGTTTAGAGCGCTTTTATATTTATAGCAAAATTGAGGGGAAAACACACTGAAAATTCCCATATATCTTTTGTCCTCTCCCTCCACCCCCATTGCCACACACACACATACACACACACACACACACACACACACACACAGCTTCCCACACTACCAGAATGGCCAGTGTTATAACTAATGAAGTGAGGCTGATGCAGCATTACCTGAAGTCCATACTTCACATTATGGTTAGTGCTTAGTATGGTGCATTCTATGGACTTTGACAACTGTGTGAACTATATATCTACCACTGTATAATCACACAGAATAGTGTCACTGTCCTAAAATCTCTCTGTGGTCTCTCTATTCACCATTCTCTTCCGTCTCATTTCTGGCAGCCTCTAATCTTTTCATTCTCCCCTGGGTTTTGCCTTTTCTGCTCTTATAATGGTTGGCATCAGACAGGAAGTAACCTTTTCAGATTGTCACTCAAGGTTCCTCCGTGTCTTTTCATGACTTGAAAGCTCATTTCTTTTTAGTACTAAGTAATATTCTGTTGTTTGGATATACCACAGTTTACTCCTGCATTCACCTATTGGAGGACATTTGATTGTTTCTGACTTCTGGCAAATGTGAAAAAAGCTGCTATAAAGATTCACGTGCAAATTTTGCATAGACATACATTTTCAATTACTTGGGATCTCCAGTTCAATTCAGTGCATTTCCAGTTTTCCATAATATCTCTGATTAAAAAAGCTATCTCCAGAAAACTGGAAATGAGTATCAGTTGTCCCCATCTAGGCACGTGAATGCATTATGTAAGAAACTGTCCAAGAACATCTTTGACCTAGATTGTGCAAGTCCACTCCAAAAGGTCCTTCCCGTCTTCTTAAGGGTGGCACTATTCTGAAAAGTGTGTTAGTTATATTGAGTTTTTCTGTTGGTTCTTAGGACTTACCAAGCTCCTTGCTGTCAGAGAGCTTTGAAATTTGACATTCCATCTGTCTGAATCTCTATTCCCTGGCCCTTTCCCCAACTGCAGTCTCTGACCTCCAGGTCACAGCTTAAACGTCTCATTTCCAGAGAAACCATCCTGACAACCCTCTAGGATGAAGGCCGTTCACACACATCCCATTATTATCACAGTGACTTGTTCATAACGGTCAATTCAACTTAGAAAAAAATGAATACAGTGTTTGAAATACAGATTTAGATTCTTCCCAAAGCTCTGGTTCCAGTGAGAGATGAGCCAGTATAGCCGCAAAAGCAACTAGTCAAAAACACAAAGCCTCGTGTTAAGGTGGGACTGACACCCACCCTGTATTCATCAGGACAGCTGTACAATTGGACGGTGGGACAGGACAACTGAAGATGTTGCAGTGTGACTTACTGGTTAATAAACAGCTGTTATCCGAATCCTGCTGCCTCTAGTACATGGTACCCTGAATGCTCCAGGCTGTCATGGACCCTCAGGGCACTGCTTGTAATGCTATAAGTAGAGAATTAATGCACAGCTCCTCAGAACATCGATCCAGTGTAAGAGCAGCATTTCAGATCAATGAGTTCCAACGCTTTTCAACTTCTCAAAGTCCCTCTTCTGGGCTCCATTGTTCGTTCTCCTTCCTCTGGATCAGGGAGGGCTAGCTTCTGACCTTCCCAAACTCCTGGCCCATTCCCAAAGACAGTTCCACCAAATCCCTTCATTTCACAGCACCCCAGTTTGCCAATCAGACCTCTCCAGTGACCAATACCATGCCTGTCGCAGACATGCCACCCCACCTGCTATGTGCTCTCCACACCAAAGCAACCTTGTGCTGTTGCATGGACCATCTTCGGTAGACGGTCCTGCACAGCAACAGCAAACACCTGTCTGTACAGACCAAACACTATACGCACACCCCAGGGTACACAGCAGAGCAGCCATGTAGCAAAGACCCAGCTCTCCAGAGGACATTAGTCACGAATCCGAAGATGATTTAGCTCCTTTTCTCTAACCTGGAGGAGGCCACAATTCAGATTCACTAGGACACTGCCTGTAGCCGTTAATGTATGTGCCTTGCTGTACATTAGAGTCACCTAGCAGCTTTGATAAATTCCAGTCCCCTGGTCACGCTCCAGTGGATTGAATCAGAATGTTTAAGGCTGGGAGTCAGCTGTGTGTGTGTTTTAATGGTCTTTAGGTGGTTTCACTGTGCAGCCTCATCAAATATGTGTTCTTGACCCAATTAATCTTTAAATCAGTTTGTGTGTTGCTTGCTGCAAGATATGTGTGTGTGTGTGTGTGTGTGTGTGTGTATGAGAGAGAGAGAGAGAGGGAGAGAGAGATTTACAATTTGTAATAGTTATTGCTTTGAAGAAATAAACAGAAAAAAAAATAAAGAGAACGGTGACTATCAAAAAAGTCTGGAACGGAAAAGGCGAGAAGCATTAGTAAAGTTTTTTATTTAGGAATAGAATAGGATAATTAAAACATTTAAGGAGGGCTTACCTCTGACCTAATGGTTAAGGCAGCCGGATTTCACAAGGCCAACTGTGCAGTTCAAATCCTGGACCCAACAGCTTGAAAAACATGCCAGGTACATGTGCAGGCATGGCTGAAATCCCAAAGAGGAGGAGAAGGGATTGCAGTGTGACCATGCCCCATCAAAGCGTGCCTTCTCCTTCCCACTCTGTCATTCTGTCTTTCTCTGGCAAGTTCCCATGCTCTCTAGAAAATTAAAAAAGAAAAAGAATTAGAAAAAATAAATAAATAAAAAGTTTGAGGAGACTGTGATAGAAAAGGTTGTGACAGAGGATATAATATTCGTGTTATTAAATCATGTGAATGATCAATTATTTAATACTTTTTAAATTAATAAAAAAAAGAATTGCATTTTTTTTTCCTCATGGACATCTGATTTGCGTGAATTTGGACCTCCTAACCAAATTTCCTAGTTTTCACATTGTGAAGGATAATGATGGGATAATAGCTTTGCTAATAATTACCTCACACTTGCGTTAATCTACTTAAATATATATATAGCTATATTTCCTGAAATAGAGACGAAGCTGAGGTGCCTAAATTGCAATTCCCCCAAAACTCAGAATAATACCTCTAAGGGCATCTGGCAAATGAACAATTGGTTGGCTTGTGCTGCATTTTTTTAATGAATGTGGTATGAATAATATAGCATGGAAGGCAAAATTTGAATTTAGGGCTCAGTTTTCCCAGATATAAAGTGAAAAGATCTTGTTTGGAACTAGTGGCTATATTAGTCAGAGGTCTCCAAAGAAACAGAACCATTGCGTGTATGTGTGTGTGTGAAAAAGAATTAGAAAAAATAAATAAATTAGATTTTTAATAGTTTTCCTTATATATACATACGCACACACAATTTACCCTTCCCCATCCACCAATTCAAATATTCAAATGCTGATGCTGAACTTTAGGATACACCCTTGCAGACACACTCAGAAGTAATGTTTAATCAGATATTTGGACAACCCATAGTCCAATCATGTTGACATGTAAAAGTAACCATCACAGTCCAGTAGCAATAAGACTTAAAAATAGATAACAATAGTTAAAACTGTGTAGTACCTATTGTGTACCGTTATAACTGCTTATGTACTAATTCATTTAATTGCCATAGCCATAGCACATGGTAGAAATGATTATTATTTGTATCTTACAGACTAAAAAATCAAGGACCAGGAACTTGAAACAACTTGCCCAAGATTACACAACCAGTAAGTGCTAGAGTCGGGGTCTGAACCTGTGCAGTCTAACCCAGCCTGCTGAATCACTCCAGGGCATTGACTCTGAAATAACCATAGTCTCATTGTTGAGAGTCCATTGTTAATGGGTGACTAAAAAGAGATATGGCTTTACTCTAAAAATAGCAATCCAAGACATTTAGGTGACAGGCAGAGCACAGGAAAAAATGTCAATTCAGAAGAAGCAGAGATTAGAAGGTGTTCCCACAGGTAGCCTGGGGAAAGGCTAGCAGAAGAAAGGTAAACAAAATAGTGCAAGGAATACATATGATAATTAACATTTATGTTCTAAATTGAACAAAGCTGTATTCTTCATGTACTCTGCAAATACCAAACATGTTTTGTTTTGTTTTTGTTTTAGAGATTGTTGATATAGAATGTGTTCACTTGCTGGAGAGACAGAGAGACAGAAAACGAGAAATCACCCATCTCGAGGGGATGGCCATGCCACAATCCCTTCTCCTCCATCTCCTCTTGGGATGTTGGGCACACATGCACACATGCCTGACATGACTTCCAAGCTGCTGGGTCGAGGACTCAAACCTTGGTCAATCATGGAAGGCTCCAGTGCTGTACTGGACTGGATACCTGCTGGCCCCTCCAACCAAGATTTTTTAAAAAATTAATTTTTTAGACTGTGTTAATTTCTCATTACATGTGAAAAATGGATGCCTTTTCAAAATCTTATCTAGAAAAGTTTTATTGACTTGACAATGCATTACAAACTTAGATAAGGGCTATGGAAAGCAACCTGTTTTACTGCAAAACTTGCAAAAAGAAGGTCTCAAAACACAAGTGGTGCTTAGTTAGGTTTATCCCTAGGTATCTTATACACCTTGTGGCTACGGTGAAAGGGATTCCTTTCTTCAGCTCTGCTTCATTCAACTTGTTGTTCATAAATAGAAATGCTATAGATTTTTGGATATTGATTTTGTATCCTGCCACCTTACTGTATTCACTTATTACTTCAAGCAGTTTTTTCATGGATACCTTTGGGTCTTCTAAGTATACCATCATGTCATCTGCAAATAAAGATATTTTCAGTTCTTTTTTGCCTATTCGAATGCCTTTAATATTGTTCTCTTCTCTGATTGCAATAGCTAAGACTTCCAGTACTATATTAAATGAGAAATAGCAATTGACTGTTTTAATAAATAATTAGAATAATAATAATAATGATTGGGGAAAACATAGAAAAGATATTGAATGTTGAAGCGGAGAGATTAATGTCTCTGTACTGACTGACATGCATGGCATTCCCTTTTGAAAAAGCAATGTAATACACTGTAAAGTTATATGTAATTCAATGTAATATAAAGAAGAATATGATGATAATAAAAAATAAAAAAAAAAGAAAACACAAGTGGTGCTTTCACAGGGTGAAATATTTGGCTATAGAATGGCTATAATTCACTTCTGCCAATATGAGCTGACGTTTAACTATCAATATTAATATCAATTATCTTATAAATAAAAAAGTTATTCACAGTAATTTTTAATAGTTTTCCTTACTCAACCTTTTACCAAAATAACTTCATAACAGATTGTTCATTCAATATATATTTCACTTACTTTTTTTTTTTTACCTTACATTTCCCTCTTGACTCTAGTGAAGTAGGAAACAGGCGAGGACTGCATTGATGTTGGAGAGAGGAGGGGTTGATAATGTACCTAGTACATGACAGGCACATTATATTCCTCATGGACCTTCCTGGGAGGTCATAATTATAATCCCTGCTTAATAGAGTATCTCAGGATGACCAAAGCCGATAGCTAACTCAAGTTAACTCAGCCTGGAGTCACAAGAGAAAGTGACAGCAAGGATTTCCCAGCAGTAGTACCATTCAGAGTTGTTCCAGAGCGGCCATTGCAATCTCTGGTTCATGTTAACTAAGAGCCTTCTGTGCTCCCTCTATAAATTACTGGATGGTGGGGAGAGGCGAGGTATCCCATCCCTGTCTTTATGTTTTCAGTCCTTCTTATTCCCAGCCTTGGTTAGCTTTGGGGAACATAGTCCAATTCCTGGGGGGAGTGGGTACTGTCAGGAGTGGGAAGTCTGGAAGTCAGAGTCCAGCTTCAGACCCAGTAGATGAATCATTGAACAAATTAAGAGAGAGAGAGAGAGAGAGAGAGAGAGAGAGCATGCTCAGCAATCTGACTCTGCTCTCAGTCTCTTCTTCCTCACCTAGAAGAAAGGTAAATCTTGGATCACAAGTAGTGAGGATTACATCTACCACATAAAACTTGGGCCAATAAGAAATTTCAGCTCTCGCATTGGAAGACATGAGCATTTTTATAAAAGCCAGGCCTCATTTACAGCCCTAATTTTCTCACCATGTGCTATTTAAATCAAACCTTATACTGCATGCAAGAACTTAAGTGTTTAGTCAGGGCTAGAATTCTATCATTCTTAGCTGTCTGGTCACTCACTGTGGGTAAGGCTAGCCCCTAAAATCCTAGAAAATGCAAAAGTATAGAATATTGAAATCCAAATATTAGACAAAAAGGAGACACTTTTCAAGCTTATTCTAAAATAGGAAGTCACCCACTTATAGCTGTAGACGGGAGACTGAATTTGTAAAATATGTAATTGTAACCGAGATTTTCATTTTGTGAAAATGTAGATGGATTAGCACTTATGGTTACAGAGTTCTGTTTCCATAGATACAACTTCAGTTATACCAAACAGAGAACAGATTGTATATTTTATTACTTTGTTTAAAATATCATCAAACACTGTAAATATCCCAGCCCTAAACAATATCATATATGAATAAAATGGTATTATTTCATCTACTTTTAAGTATTTTGAGGTCCCAACGGTCCTTTTAAAAATACATACCTACATTGTGGTGCTGAAAGCTATTAGTTTAATTCAGCATGTTAGCTTGGCCTCCAGAGAATGCTTCAAGAAGCCAGGATTAAATGAATTTGTGGTCTCATTAACTTTCAGAGAAGAGTTAACCAGGTAACAAGATGTTTCATTTACTGCAATTCCAAAGAGCTTTCAAAGAAAATAATAAGAATAAATGTTTTGCCTGAGTACCTGAAAGAAGAGAGTATTTCATCTGGCTTTACAGAGGAAGACCAGAGCTAAGAAAAACTCACTGGTCAGATCAATATGAAAATTGTTATTTCTCCCCTTTAGACTAATAAATATTAGAAGACAATGTTTTCATATTATTCTATCTCACAACACAGAATTTGAATTGATTGATACTTAACATGTAATTGTAAATTTAATTTATGTATATTTTGTTGCTTTTTTAAATTATTTTATTTATATATTATTATTTTTATTTGACCAGAGAAAGAGAAAGAGAGAGAGAGAGATGGAAAGTGAAAAAGCAAGCTGCCAGGTTCAGGACTCGAACCATGGTCGATCATGTGGAAGTCCAGTGCCTTAACCACCACACCACCTACTAGCACCCTTTATTGATCTTTTAATTAGAACCTAGAACCAATGGAATCCTAAGTATTGATTATGATGAGCCCTGAACCCATACTCAATGCATACCTTCTTTGGGGAATGTGTTGAAGCATCCCAAGTGCTATAAAATACAATGTGGACAAAGATTATAACCTTGACAATTAATTACATAGGATAAATTAATTTAATTGAAGAAGAATTTCAGTGTACTTTTGGTACATTAGAGAGCAAAATAGTCCAAAAAAATCTTTAATGTCATGAATCTTATATCTGAGAAGTGGAAACACCCTTAACTACCAAACCTCCTGTTAACCCACTTACCAAGATTTTGTTTCTCACTCCTTATCAATAATCTCCTTATTATAGGCATTTCTTGCTTTTTTAGATTGTATTTCAAATTATATACCTTTTTGTTCATTTTCTATCTGGAGATTCTCTTGTTATTATTTGCTGACTTCAACTTCTGCTCTGACTGACCTTTGTGATGTCTTGTTCATTCAGATTCCTGTCAATCTGCTATTGTACTTGCCTTTTTAACATATGGGAATTACATTCCAATTTCCATTTTTAAAAGCCAATAAATGTCATGTCTCCCTGTGAAAATGCAACTGTTAATATTAAATAAGTCTATACTAGAGACTGCGAAGTGGTAGGAGGAGAGAGGTTAAATGTGAATTGCTAGTTAGGAAGATTAAAAATAGAGCTAAAGGGGAAATTTTATCCGTTATCTGGCAATAAAACTCCAGAAAAGCCAAAGCAAAAAATCTTCTATCTATGTGAGTTGAAAACACTGTATATCTAAGTCATATTCCTGTAACATTCTCAAATCCTTCCCATTTAAATAATAGGTATTTATGCAACATACATATTTAAGCACTATGAAAGAAGAAGGTAGCACAGCAGCATAAATTAATAAATTCCCCTCTTGCATTCTTCCTCTCATACTGATGGTGTGTGATACTTTGTGTGTGATACTTTGAGTTGTGATAGATCACTTATTTAGACAGGTTCAACCATGAAGTTATACAAGGTGGTCAAACTGATTTGAAAAATGTTTTAATGTCACTGAACACTTCACGAAACAGAATATCTTCAGGTGATTTTTATTTGCCCAGTAATAGCAACCTACATGGTAGACTCTTCTGGCAATAACTTCTGTGTTCTGAAATGCCAACAAAAGGAAAACATCCTTCAGAATGTATTTATGTTTCAGAGACACCTCTACAGATTTAAAACATTTTAGGAAATCCCTCTTTTAAAAGAATGTTGGACATGCAAACTCATGACCCTGGCTGACTGGGAATGTTGGGAGAAGGAAGGAGAAAATGGGGAGCAACATCAGATCCTATTGAGAGAATTTCTCCCCTCTCTCTCACTGTCTCTCACTCTTATGAAAGAAATAATATCAATATCGAATAAAGACAGTAACATCCAAGTGTTTTGTGTGCTAACATTTGTGGCACTTCTATTGAATTACCTATTCATAAATTTATTTTCAATGTGCACATATTCTGGATTGGCTTGCTATTTGTGTTTTTGCTGTTGTTTTTCATTTTGAAGACATTAAAGATTCATTATAAAATCCATATTCAGGCAGCATGTGACTCCTGACTATTTTTCAGATGATGTCAGTGGGGATGATAGCCAGAGAATATCGTATTTTCATTTCAAAAAAGGTTAAAGACCATTTGTCCTTGTCTTCTTCTTATGGATTACAGCCCTTTTAATAGTGTGGTATAACTTAACAACTAGAGAATCCCACACTAAATTTCATAAGATGTATCTGTTAACCAGGATATATTACTCTAACTTGAGAAAATTTTTTGGACTCTATTTATAGACAGCTTTTTAAATTAAATTATGTTCAAATGGATTACTCTTTTCAATAGTCTTTATTTAAATCTGCTATATAACTGAAATAATGTTGATAGAATACTCATCTTCATGGGCATATCCTGGAGTGTTAGATATTAAGTCAAAGGAAGCTCTTTCATGAGCCATGGACATAGGTCGTGAATCTAGTATATTCAGAATTAACATTATTTGACTTTCTCATTTCATACCTTTATCCAGTAAGGTTTTCTTTTAAAAAAATTATTGGTCACAGTAAAATTAGACAAATGAACATCAGTTGAGTCTTCTCATCTAGACATAATCCCCATATAGTCATTGCCCATAGCTTCCACTTAGGAAGAAGAGAAGCAAATTAAAATTGAAGTAATGAAATATTAAACATCAAAGTGTAAGTCAATAAAATATAAAACAAGAAAACAAAATAATAAAATAAATGAAATCAAAAGCTGATTCTCTGAGGAAAATCAATTAATTGTTAGACTCAAGCAAACTGATGAGGAGAAAAAGAAGGAAGGCACAAGTCACTAATTACCAAAGATAGGAATGAGAGATAATATCATTATGATAATTTCTATTGAAATTAAAAAATAAGAGAATACTATGTGCAAATTATGTAAAACAAATGACAAATCAGTTGAAGCACAGTGAACTCCTTAAAAGATACAAACCAACAAATAATAACCTGAATAACAAGATATCTATTGAAAAAATTGAATTTGTACTTAAAAATCTCTCATAAAAAAATTGTGCATAGTGACATTATTATTTGATTCAAATTGGATGAATATAGAAGACTTAATGTTGAGAGAAATGAGCCAGACTTTGAAAGATACACACTGTATATCCCCACTCCATATGCACCGAATGTTTGCACTCTATCACAGAAATTGGAAGATCCAAAGATATGGTAGTAGAGAGTGTAAGTGTAGATACCAGAAACTAAAAGGATGGAAGGGAATGGTAGAGAGTAGGTAGCGGAGGGTGGGTGTGAGGTGCAAAGAGAAGAAACATTTCATAGACAAATGAGATGTAAAGCTTTCTGTTGAAAAAAAAAATATATATATGTATTATACACATCATGATGGAGACTTTATGTAAAATGTGAAATTAATCTGAAAATAGGGAAAAACATGGGGCCAGCAGTAGCATGGTGGATAAGGTTGCCAACTACACGGTTCAAGTCCTGGAGCCAGTGGCTTGAAAATCATGCCAGGCACATGTGCATGCATACCCAAAATCTCGAGAGGAGACTGGAAGAGAAGGTATTGAGGCATGGCCATTCCACCAGGAGATGATTTCTCACTTTCTCTTCCTCTTTCTCGCTCTCTCAGTCTTTCTCTGGCCAGTGCATGTGCCCTATAGCAAAAACCAAAGCCAAAACAAAAAGAGAAATAAACAAATAAATATACATGCACTGTAAAAAGAAAAAAATTAAAATCAAAGTAACATTTAATGCCCACATGACTTTACTAATGAACTCTGCATAGCATTTAAAGGAGCAATAATTATAAATTTTATTCAAAGTCTTCCAGAAAATTAAAGAACAGGAAACCCATCTCAACTCATTTAATTATGACATCCAAGCCAAGAGAAATTACTTGAAAAAAAGAAAGCTACAGACAAATATCACCCAACATATCAGTTCAACATTCAAGAGTCTAGTCATGTAATTAATTATATTAACAGACTAAAAAGAAATCTTCACTGTTATATGCAGAAATATATGCAGAAAAGTAATTGACATATCTAATGTCCATCTCTAATTTTAAAACACACCAAAAAAAACAACCTTTCAGCAATCTCTTAATAAATGAGACCATCCTCAGCCTCACAAATTGCATTGTGGTTAAACCTACAGCTAATATACTCATGATAAAAATAATAAATGTTTTTCCCTAAGATCAGGAACCAAACAAAGATGTTCACACTCACCACTTCTGTACAACTTTGTACTAGATGCTGTAGCTGGTACAAGAAGACAAGAAAAAGAAATATAAGATATCCACATTGGCAAGTAGGATTGAAAGCTGCTTGTTCAATGATGATATAATCATCTTTGTAAAAAACTCAATGACATAAATTAAAGTTTCTAAAACTAGTAAAAGAATTTATCAAGATTGAAGGGTATAAGAGTATACAAACAATCAATTGCATTACTATATACCTGAAATATTTCTATATACCTGCAATTAATTGCATTTCTATATCTCTCTATGGATCAGAAGACCCTCAAGATGCCAATTCTCATTGACTAAATAATAATACACTTGACATACATTCAATACAAATCCAGTCAAAATCCCAGTAGGCCATTCGAAGACATTATAAATTTGATTCTAAAATTCATACAGAAATCCAAATATACTAAAATAGCCAAAACAACTCTGAAGAAGGAGGAGAAATTGGAAAGACTACTGATTAAAGCAACAGCATGAAAAAATCTCAAAGTGAAAGAAGCTAAGTGCAGAAGCCAAAAACAGATGACTACATATTGTCTGATTCTCTTTATGTTATATTCTTTAAAAAGAAAAGAAAAACTAGTTATATAAAGCAGATCAGCAGTTGCCAGTATCTAGACATTTAGAAGAGAGAATTAACTACAAAGGAACACAAATGAACTTTGGGTGATGGAAATGTTCTATATCATGGTGGTGGTGGTGGTGGTTGCAACACTACATATATTTGTCAACGTTCATTGAATTGTACAATCAAACTAATGAATTTTATTATATAAACAATAGCACAATAAAGCATGCCAAAAAATTATAATTAAAATTCTGTGTTGAGAGACCATGGGAAAATAGGCACTTTCATATATTGGTAGTGGGATTTCAAAATTTTTCAAGCACTATGGAAAGTGTAGTATCTCATAAAATTGCATAGGTATATGTTCTCTTATCAGAATTTTTCCTTCTAGTAATCTATATAAATAGTACACTGGCAGGTCCAGTTACAGTGGCACACACTGGTAAGATGCTGTGCTCTGCAGACTGAGATCACACTGGAGACCCAGGATCGAATCCCAGTTTAAAGGACAGTGACACCTGTGATCTCAGTGACTTGGGAGGCTAAGGTAAGAAGATTGTGAGCCCAAGGCTGGCCTAGAAAACATGCTGAGATCTTGTCTACAGAAGAGCCAGGCCTGGTGGTATGGTGGCACTTCCCTCTAATCCTAGATGGAGGGCTGAGTCAGAAGGGTCATAACATAGCAAGACCTTCTCACACAAAAAAAGTTTTAGGTAATAATTTAAAAATACTATTTCACTAACCAAAAATAGGAAATGTCATACACACAAAGCTATTCATTGCATCACTCTTTTAACGAAATCAGATTAGAAAGTAAATAAGCTGTAAAAAGATTATTAAGTCATTACAAAAAAATATAGGAGTTAACTTGGAGGTATCATGTCAGTTGAAGATGAAATAATCTGAGCATCACAAAAATAATGACTTCAGTGATTTTAAACATATCAATTTTGTTAAAGTCCATGAGGCTAAAATGATTCTTAAAATGTAGCTAGGTGGCTGAGGGGGATGCTATGGAGCTACCTCATTATTTTGATCATTGATAAATGGCAGAGAAAATACGCCATGTTTTCCACACTCCTGCATATACCATAACTTGAAGTAATTGAATAGTAAATGTGGGGGATTATTTACTATAGAGGATTTACACCTAAGAATCACAGAAAAGTACAAATAACATAACTATTGGTCAAGCCAACAGGTCTAATAAGCTCTCAAAAGATAATAAACATAAAAAAAAAACAGTGAATGCCTTAAACAAGACCATAGAGAAACACTTAGAAAAACCGACAATGTGGGAAATGCTATAAGAAAATTGTTCTTTATTATTATTTTTTTTATAAAATGTAAGTGGCAACAGAGAGAGAATGAGATAGGTTAAAAAACAGGAAGACTTCCATTTCAAATGATGAGAGAGTAGTTTAGAAATCATTGCTCTTGCTCAGAAAGATCAGAACAATTGCATACATTTTTCTTTTTTTCATGTATAAAAACATCAGAGAACCACTAAAGTAACCTGACCTAGAGAGGAGCAATGGTGAAGAAGCGAAGGGACATTGTTCAGCCACTAATTCCCTGAGAAAATTCAGTGGTTCTGGACTTAGGAGAAAAGCCTGAGAATGAGGATTTGCCCAAAGGGACAATGCTAGGGACAGAAGAAACCAGTAGGGAAAGTAGTTATTAGTTTTGTCAGACTAGAGAAGCAAAAATCAAATACTTAAAGGGTTAAGATCCAAACAGGAGGGGAGACGGACTGAACCTAAATTACGATAGGTTTCTCTTTCAAGATGTAAGCTGCATTATAAAGGTGTACATGCAAGAAAATAAGCTCATCAGAAAATCACTGAAAAGCAGAGTAGAGTTCTTCAACAGTCTCACTGATGAAAAGGTATAAAAATGAACTTAGCTCCTATCAGAGGAAGGGACCCCAGTGAATATTATGGGACCTTAGTTGAAAACCTCGAAAGCCTTTACACTAAAAGCAAGGGTGATGGAGAGATATAAAAATGCTTACCAAAACTGAAG
The DNA here is from genome assembly GCA_026018925.1 of Tupaia tana. NCBI lineage: Eukaryota > Metazoa > Chordata > Mammalia > Scandentia > Tupaiidae > Tupaia > Tupaia tana. Next base: position 15,425,354 of record JAKSZU010000025.1, on the reverse strand, counting down.
TCCCATATTGACTCATCTCACATTCCGAATTAATGTAGCCAAAACTGCATCTTACTGGCCGAGGAAAGAAGAGAATAAATCCTTTCTGAAAGAAAATAACATTTTCAGGACTAGCAGGTGGCACGGTGGTTAAGGTGCTGGACTCCTACATGGTTGAGCATGGTTCGAGTCCTGGATCTGGCAGCTTGCTTTCTCACTTTCCCTCCTCCTCTTTCTCTGTATTTCTCTGGTAAGTCCATGTGCCCTATAGAAAAAATTTAAAATAATAATAATAGATAAAATTAAATAAACAATGCTTTTAAAAGAAAATAACATGATCTTGAGTCTGTGATATCACTAAGCTTGCCAGAAGAAGAAACCACACAAATGAAAGTCTGAAATGACTGTGGTGCAAGTAGTTAAGGCAGCTAGATTCCACATGGCTGACAGTATGACTGGAGCTCTGGGCCCAATGGTTTGAAAAACACACCAGGTGCATGTGTGTGTATGCCCAAAATCCCAACAGGAGAATGGAGAAAAAGGGCTTATGGCATAGCCATCCCCCTCCCCTAGGAGATGCTTTCTCATTTTCTGTCTCTCTTACTCTCTGTCTCTCTCTCTAGGGAGTAACAAACCCTACAGCAAAATCACTAAAAAAATTAGAAATTAAAGACAAAAAGAATAAATAATATGGTAAAAATGGACCATCAACTGATCCCAGCACTGTAATTACTAGTAAAGGTTATGAAAATTACTTTGATTGATATGCTTAAGAAGGAATATGGAAACTCACCAGAGCTTTGGAATCTGAAAAAAAGAAGCATCAATTTGAGTTTATTTTGATACAGAAAAAAAATTTATTTTAAAATTTTATTTATTTATTCATTCATTTATTTATTTATTAGAGAGATTTTTGCTATAGGGCATGCACTCACTGGAGAGACAGAGAGAGAGAAAGCGAGAAATACCCATGGGGATGGACGCAGTACAAACCCTTCTCCTCCATTCTTCTCTCAGGATTGTGGGCACACACATGCACATGCCCAGCATGAGTTTCAAGCTGCCAGGCCTTAGACCCAAACTGCAGTCAGCCATGTGGGAGAATAGAGCTTTAACCACCACGCCACATGACAGTCCCTCAAAAAAATTTTAAATCATGCCTAGTTTCTTCATAATATGCATTTTCCGTGAACTTTTTGAAGACCCCCTCATACATGGGTGTCATTTTTAGTAGCTAAATTTGTGGCAATTTGATACGCGATAGGAAACTAATACATAACACAAATGTTCATTGTGTTGTGATGTATCCGTAACATGGAATTCTGCACAGCAATAAGAGCAAACTATCCTTCTATGCATCAACATGGAAGATTCTCACAAACATAATGCAAAGCCCAAGAAATTAGACTTGGAAGAGTACTTTCTGTATAAGTCTATAGGTTTGTTAACGATGGGAGAGTGTCAAGCGTTATGAAATCCTTGGTTCTTTGGGTCCGGATCACTATAATTAGAGATCTGTCCCTAGGCACAAAATGAAACTACAACCAGGAATGAAGTAGGTGGAAAAGAAGATTTAATAAGAAAGAAAGGAAGGGAAAAAAAGGAAGTACACCCAATAAGGTTCTTGGGCGGGCAGATTGCCAGGTGGCAACCACGCTTTTTTTATTACTAGAGGTCATGAATATTCATTAGTGGGAGGTCCCTTATGCTGCCTATGTTCTTCCTTTAAATTTGAATCCACACGTTTATTTTTTTCCTGCACCTGCGCACCTTCCTCACAGGTAAAGAATGAAGAACTTGATCACCTAATCGCGCATGCCCAATGTGAGCCAGGTTGCCCCAATTAGACTGCCCAATTAGTCCATCGCCCTAATAGGAATTAGGGCATTGACCAAAACACTTGCTTAGGTCTTTTTGATAAGAGAAAAATCTATGAATCATCCCTGTGCGCTTCCCTCAGGCCCCAAGGAAGGATGATGGCAAATTGCCTCGCCCTCCTGGAGCCCGGGGCTAGGTGAGCCTTTTGCTTTTCTCTTAGGGCTGCCTGCTCATGACTAACTAACTGCCTATCACAAGTTCCCAGAAAGTACATTTCTTGTATTGTATATAAATTCCCACTTTTTTAAAATTAAGGTTTAGAGCTTTCGTGAAATTTTCAATCAGATCACTACACCAAGAAGGCAGGAATCACTGAGGTATAAGAACCACATAACTATTGCTGAAGTTGCAGTTGAAACCTGGTCTGTGTGAATGTCATAATTTTCAGGGTGGATGTAGCCTGGGGACAGAATACTATTTTGATTAGTTTGATATCTTTAAATTTTTCTTTGTACAAAGTAGAACCCTTCAGTTCCATAATAGAGAAGAAACTCTATGTGATGGAATTGCAAATTGACTGCAAGCATAAATCTTTTTCGGGTTTGTCACCTTCATCTTCAAGGAAAGAGTTAAATGCCTTGCATTCTATCCTTCCAGTTTGAGCATGAATTCATTCTCTGGGTGTCGTGAGTCAAAGACATCCACTGGGCTTTCTCCCCTGTAGGTGAGTCAGTAGGTGAGTCACAGGCAGTGGTAAGAGCTGGAGATTTTCCTCTTCTCACTTCCCTTTGTTCTCTTTTCCATGTGACAGTAACCAACAATAGAGTTCCATCCTTAGAATTATTTCCAGCACAGGTCTGTGTTAAACATTGACAGCAAATATATTCTTGTTATTTATTATCTTACTTTCTTGTGCCTTTCTCCTGTCACTGACAAATGCTCCCAGATACTGTCACTTAGAAAAGGGAATGTTCTATCTAACATGGTAACTGGATGAAACCAATACTAAACCCAAGTTTGGCGGCTCATGGCTCAAAGGTTGATGCTCAAGAGACAACTGCTGGCAGAAAGGGAGAAGCAGCTTTAAGCAGGAAGTCAGCCACCTGGAAAGAAGACAAACAAACAATCCAAAGACCATCTTCTATCTTGACCTCATAAGAAAGGTTTAAAGGGAAAGTAGTGGGGGGACTGTTTGCTGTTTGGCCCAGCATAGCAGTTTACCATTCCCTTGACCATCTTTTTGAGAAGATTTGTTAACATCAGGGTTGTCTCCACATGGGGCTGGATCAGCTGGACCTGACTATCAGGGCAGTTTACACCTCCCCTGAGCACATCTACTTTTTGGGTTGCAGTCTCAAGGCCTTGTCTCTGCCGAATCTCATTTAAGCCATGGTAGCTTTGCAAGTTAACCTATTGTACTAGAAAATATGGAGTTAGTTTGGTGCCTCTTGCAACTGGGGTACAATGCTGTTTGGGTTACTAAGATTTAACACACTGAAATATGTGTCTCTGATCCAGACATGTTAAAAGTTACTTTTGTTTTCTTTGCTTATTGTTTCTTGTGTATACATTTTTCCTCCAGAGCTTTAACAGGAAAATATAGCTGTGATCTGGCCCAGAAAGTTGAGATTTCTGGATCGCTAGTTACAATTCTATCGTAACACCATACAGATTTTTCCACTCTGTTTTCTTTTTAAAAATAATTATTTGTTTATTAAATTTTATTATTATTATATTTTTTTAATTTGACCAAAGAGAGAGAGAGAAAGGGAAAATGAGAAAGCAAACCACCAGGTTTGAAACTCGAACCATAGTCAGCCATGTGGGAGTCCACGCCTTAACCATCATGCCACCTGCTGGCCCCTACAGTGTTTTCTAAAAGCTGTAGATAGGGCTTATCTTTAACCTTTGTATATTAATAGATTTATTTAAATGATATTTATTCAGAGATTGATTTCTCACCCAAATAGATTAAGAAAAGTTTTGAAAATATCTCTCAGTAATGTTCACATCATATTTGTGTTCCACTCTCTGAAGAGATTGCATATACCCACAAAGTGTAAAAGTGATACAGGAACACTTGAACATGTGTGTAGAAAATAACTTTGTCATTGACACTTGTTCTTTAAAGCCAGAAAATTCATATTTAGAACATCATGGATAGATACAAGAACAAGCATATGGAAAACTCTAGCAAATGCTTTATAGAGTATAGAGAGCATGTTTGGACATGTTAATAATTTTTTTTAAAATTTAAAAACCAAATGTCCATCATTTTACTTTCAACTTTAGTCTCTGGGCACCTATCAAGCTTTTACATCCTCTGAAGTTTGTTCTACTACCCCAAACAAAATGGTGAATTGTTCAAATCAATGATATATGTTATACATTTACATAACAATAAAACTTTTTCTCACTCATATAAACTCAGATAACAGAGGGTTTTGATTCAAGGGTAGATTTATTCATCACTTAAGGAGACTGAATTTAAGTCATTAGGGTAAGGACAGATTTCTAACATTCCTCCTATCATAAGCTGCTTTCCAGGGGGCCTGGGAGAGAGTCGAGTCTATAAACATCAATCGTGCTGTAACAGATTCCTTTGGTCTAGTGATTATGGGCAGGTCCTTATGTCCTGACCCGCCATAGCATCACCAAATTAACAATAAGGCCTTATTATCTACACTTAGGTTAAACTCAGACATTCTTCTTTACTGACTCCAAGCGTCTTTTAGACAAGTCTTGCATATTTAACCAATTACTAACCTAAGAATTCCTAACCACTCATAACCTGTAAGCTCCTGCTTCCAGACATCTCACCTTTTTGGGCCAGACCGATGAAGAGACCCCCCTTCTGCTGATTCAGTCTTGTCTGTGTCACCTGCTGTCAGAACCGAATAAAAGAACTGCTGCATCTGAGCACCCTGGGGAGCATTTTTGTGCTTCCTCAGACCTGGTCACTCAAAGTTGTGCTTAGAATAAACCATGTTAATTATCATCTCTATAGAGTTGGTTATTTCTGTCATCAGTAGAAAGAAGAAATATTTCTGGATATTTGAGATTTTTTTAAATATGCTGTTTTTCTCAGACTTTATTATTCTCAAGTTTCAAGTACAGAATATAATAGCAATACAATTAGGATAAAATGAGAAAAGTCATGGGAAAGAATGGGAAATTTTATATAGCAGTATGGGAATATTATCTTAAAGATTTAATGTCAAATGCTTTGGGCACAGAAGGTATATTGTTTCAACAAATTGGTATTAACCTGTTTTAGATATTTTCATATTAAACAACTTTAAAGTCAAATATAATATATACGAAAGTAGAAGAGGATTGGTTTTTTAATTTTCTAAAAATAAGAACACCCAAAAGTTCTTAAGATTAAATAAAAGGCAACTGAGTTTTATGAAGACCTTGAAACACATGAAAAAGAAAGAATGAGAAAATGTTCTTTTCCTAAAAGGTGACTATAACACAATTTTTCACTTTTCCTTCATTTTAAGAATCAAGAATCATAACTATAGAGCAATTATGTCAAACCTCCCAAGCTTATAAATGCTAATTTAATGAGCCCTGATTTGGACTCTAAATCACCCAATTTAATAGCAAGTTTCTTATTCTCTTTAAAAAGATTTTACAGTGATTCCATTCATTTTCCAATATTTGGACATACGGAGTTCAGTTTTCTTTATTAAAAAAGATTGTGGCTAGACTGCATATATGATCCTAATTAAAAAGTTAAGCACATAAGCTGTCACAAAACCATGGTCAACATTGCATAGAAATATCTACGAGGAGTAGAAAAAGTTCCTGGAAAATGCATATTTTAAAAAAAAGATGCATGAATTTCAAAGGTTTTGCAACAAAATAAATTCCTATTTTCACTCCATTTTTCCAAAACTTTCTGAACTCCTCTTGTAGAAAGAAGTAAAATGTACTTTAGGCATATATACTTAGATTAAATGTTAAGAGTATTATCTCCTAGAAAGACTAGAGTTGTATTGTGCTTATTCCAACACTGTTATCAATGATCAGAATTTGTGTACAGTTCACCTTTGGTAAATGTCTTCAGAGATGATTTAAAAGCAAAATATGATCATCGTTATTACATCAAACTCTCATTTCTGTATCAACCACATGGAGGATTCCTTTTTTCAGTCACTCTCTTTTTCAATTAAATGGCTCAGAATGAAACTCCTTTGACTATTTACAAATACCAAGTCCCTTCGAGATGTGAGGCTTTGCTCCCCTTGAAGATAGGCAAACCTAGGCTCTGAAACATGCCATGTTTGAGTTCCCCATGTTTCATCTCACAGCAGTGTCCTTAAGAAGAAAATGATTGTTCTAAACGATGCAGTACTCACTGGGAGGCAACGTGTCCTTGAGATTGGGAAACGATGTCATTGCTTCAGACTCGCACTTTGAATTCACCATGCACAGCATCTGCATAAAACTATGCAAAATGTCTGCAAAGACTTTCTATTTTTGACTCAAGAATCCAGCCCGTTTTATATTATTAAAAGGTATGTTACGTTTGCAGAAGCCTAGTATTACAACGACCTGATACTCAGCAAAGGTCAAGTGAAAGATGGTAGAAATTTGCTTTCATTCCCATTCTCTGGTAAGTCAAGAGACTGCCTAACTAGACAACTTCATTTCTCTCCAGTACTCACTTTACGAGGTGATTTATTCCAGGTCTGTGTTTATTTTTCTGTTTGTACAGCTGCAGTCCCTATAAGCAGGGTGAAAACAAGGAAATAGGAAGATTGTCTTACCAATCTGAAATACAGAGTCAAGATACTTTAAACTGTATGGCACAGGAACCAGCAGTTAGCGTAATGGCTATGTCGCTGGACTCCCACGTAGTCGACCGCGGTTCGTGTCCCAGACCCGGTGGCTTACAACTCACGCAGGACGCGTGTGCGTGCGTGCCCAAGATCCTGAGAGGAGAATGGAGGAGAAGAGATTGCGGCGTGACCATCCCCCCTGGGGGGGTGGTTTCTCACTTTCTGTCTCTATGTCTCTCTCTGTCTGTCGCGTGGCGAGCGCACGCGCCCTATAGCGAAAAACCTCTCCCCCCCAAAAAAAAAAAAAAAAAAACTGTATCACACTAGGGGGTGGGGACAGTCTGAAGTCTGGTTATGGCCTATCTAGTTAATATAAGGACACAGGCAACATAAATTTCAGAAAAGCTGGAAAAGGCAAACTAGGATGGTTGGTCACTCTAGTGGAAGTGGGACCTGACAACCTCGTTAGTCATTTTTACTTGCATATTTGTTCCATTAAACTCCTAAGTTTACAAAAGCATAATTTTGCCTTTCGTTGCCAGAAGATAAAACCTAAATATTCAATGAATGATTTTCTATTTTTGATGGTCTTATGATAGTGTTGTAGAGTGCTACCGAATGAATGACCACCAAAGCCAGATTAGGTCTAAAGAGAGTCTTTATTAGCTGGCCAGTGACTATAGCCTGAGACTCAGAGGCTGAGAGTCAGAACCACAGTGCCAGCCAAAGTTTGGGGTAGCCTCTTAGAGGGGTCGGTTGCCAGGTGTACAGGGTTCCCATATGAAAGCAGTTACAGAAGCTGAACCCAGCAGGTTAATTATTTCTGAGGGGAGTGGGGTTTCCATGCAAGCAGTTACATAGCTAAACAAAGGGGTTTCGGGGCTAGTTAGCAAGGACAGTGCAGGTACAGGATTTCGTCTCCCAGATTCGGTTTTAGCACTAGCTGTTTTCTCATGGGAAGAGCAAGCAGGTTTACAGAAGCAGACAGCCACATTAGGGGAAGGGAGCAAAATGGACGAATATTTGTTCATGGGCAAAATCTAATATGCGGCCTTCCACAATAGTTCCTGAGATCTGGATACATATTTATTTTATGGGTGGTTTCCTAGCACTGTGAATAATAGCTTTTAAAAATTGGAACAATCTAAATACCACAGAATGCATAAAAGTATTGCGAATAAATACACCATGGTCAGGGCCAGTAGATGGCTTAGAGGTTAAGGGGCTAGATGTCATAAAGCCAACAGTGTGTCTCGAGTTCCAGACCTGGCAGCTTGAAAATCATGCTGGGCATGGATGCATGCATGTTCAAAACCCCCAAGAGGAAACTGGGGGAGTTCTAATACCAGATGGTGGTGTGCCCATCCTCCCGGGGTGATTTCTCACTTTCCCTCTCTCTCTGTATCTCTGTCTCCCATAAAAACACAAGTCCTACAGCAAAACAGAAAAAAAAAAAACTTTAAAAATGTGTGTGTGTATATATATGTGTGTGTGTGTGGTATATATGTGTGTATGTGTGTTTGTGTGTATACATATAGATAATGGTATAATTACACAATGGAATGTTATATAAAAGCAAAAATTAATGAGCTATAGAAACAGACAAATAATTTTTTGAGAGACTTTTGCTATAGGACATGTGCATTCACTGGAGAGACAGAGACAGAGAGACAGAAAGGGAGCAATCACCCCTAGGGTAGATGGCTGCACTGCAATCCCTTCTCCTCTATTCTCCTCTTGGGATTTTAGGCATGCACACACACTTGCCCAGTGTGAATTTCAAGCTGTTAGGTCTGGGACTCAAACTGCGCTTGACAAATAGCTAAATCTTAAGAGTTATGATTTATATTATATTTGGTACATAAAAAGAATATATACGAATGATACATATGAAATATGTCTCAACTATATTTAACATAGATGAAAGAGGAAGAGAAAAAAGTATACTGTTATCAATGAATATGTGTGGAGTTTTGTTGTTTTCACTACAGATACTACTATTCCATCATTATTATTATGAGCAGCTACCTTTTTTTTTTTTTTGAAAGATTTTTGGTAGGGGTGTGTGCACTCAACAGAGAGACAGAATGCGAGAAATCATCACCCGGGGGGATTGGCCACACCTCAATCCCTTCTCCTCTATTCTCCTCTCAGGGTTTTGGACACACAAGCACATGCACCCAGCGTGAGTTTTAAGCTGCCAGTTCCAGGATTCAAACTGTGGTCTACTATGTGGGAGTCCAGCTACATAGCCATTATGCCAACTGCTGGTCCCATGAATAGCTACTATTATCAAACACTTAACACCATGCCGCACAATGATACACACTTTACATACATGATCTCATTTGATTTTATTTTCTCAATTACTCTCTCTACTTCATAGGTGAAGAAACCAAGCTATAGAGATAGTAAATGATTAACTCAAGAGTATACCACCATTAGTACTGAAACCAAATTTCAATCCAGAAGTCCTGGAGTCCAAAGTCACTTTTTTTTTTGTCTTTGTTTTTGTTTTTCATTTTGGTAGTCCATCCAATGATCTAAGTTATTTGTTAATTCAGAGTCTGCATGTGGTGGTCAGGCTGTAGGTGGCCCCCTAAGATCCTTACATCCTAGAATTCATGCCTTCCCATCATCCTTTCCCCTTACATGAAGACCAGCAAAATACCAAGGTTCTCAGTCCTACAGCAACATGGAAATAAATTCTGTCAACAACCTGAGCTTGGAAGAGGATTCTGACTCAGATGAGACTCCAAGTGAGAGCCCATTTCAGCCAAGAGCTTGCTTATGACCTTATGAGACCCGTAGTGGACCAGCCTAGGCTGTGCCTGAACTCCTACCCAGAGAAACAATCAGATAACGAGTGTGTGTTGTTTTCAGCTGTTCTGTGTGAGGTCATCCCTTTTTTTTTTTTTTTTTTTTTTTGGAGAGATTTTTGCTATAGGGCGCGTGTGCTCGCCAGACAAACAGAAACACAGAGAGAGACAGAAAGCAAGAAATCACCCCCCAGGGGGGATGGCCATGCCGCAATCCCCTCTCCTCCATTCTCCTCTAGGGATCTTGGGCACGCACGCACACGCGCCCGGCGTGAGTTTTAAGCCACCGGGTCCGGGAAGCGAACCACAGTTGACTATGTGGGAGTCCAGCAACTTAGCCATTACGCTAACTGCTGGTCCCTTGTGAGGTTATTTCTTATGCAGCAATAGAAAACTAATGCACGTCCCTTTTAATAATTTTCTCTGGCTGACAAATTATGCAACTCATTGAGCTTATATTGTCAGCGTGTAGATAGCCTTCCGCAGAAAGTTTGGAACCGGACTGACAGACTGATGATGCAATACATTAATCACATCTGAAAAAAAATAGCAATCTTATGAATTGACTAAGAGAAAAGAAAAAAGGATTAAGAACGCAAAATACCATCTTTCTATCTGATGCCCACTTTGAAGCGCAGTCAGTGGTGCATTGAATAGACATGGTATTATTAAAATTAAAATGTCACAGTCGCACTTCGAGGGAGGCTTCCAGGGGTCCTTATTAGACAGCAGCATTAAATCCTGCTCTCCTCAGAAGCCAGCACCTATGCATTCCTACATGAATAGTTTTTAAAGGTTAATTAAAAGCAATGAGTGATAAAAATTTATAAGCTTCTACTTATAATTTTTTAATGGTATCGTTTTTGACCTTTGGATTGTGATCCCATGGTGTGCCATCCAGCTCCCAGCTGTTCATAGCTCCCATCAACTTAAAGGAGAATTCGACAGACCATAGTGTCCTTGCCTGTTCCAGGACAGATATTTTTTTTTTTTAAAAGTTCATTTTGGTGAGCACAACTTCTAAGCTGATAGTAAGTCCATGAAATATCTGTTGTAGTGGTTAAGGCACTGGACTTCCACATGACCGATTATGGTTGGAGCCCCAGACCCAGTAGTTTGAAAATCATGCTGGGAACATGCATGTGCATGCTCAAAAATCCCCAGAGAACAGAGGAGAAGGGACTGTGTTGGGACCATCTTCCCTAGGACTGACTTCTTACTTTCCCTCTCTGTCTCTTTCTGGTGAATGGATGTGCCCCATAGCAAAACCCTTTGAAAAAATAAAAAAGAGACATATTCTGCTTTTGGAACTTATAATTGATATTACCATCTAACAAATATGTAAAAGTGCCATAGCTAAGAAAAATAATTAGCATTTTTTTCTTTTTTTTTGGAGAGGTTTTTTGCTATAGGGAGTGTGCACTCGCCAGACAGACAGAGACAGACAGAGACAGAAAGCGAGAAATCACCCCCGGGGGGATGGCCATGCTGCAATCCCTTCTCCTCCATTCTCCTCTTGGGATCTTGGGCACACACGCACATGCGCCCGGTATGAGTTTTAAGCCACCAGGTCCGGGACGCGAACCGCAGTCGACTGCTTGGGAGTCCAGCGACATAGCCATTATGCTAACTGCTGGTCCCAAAATAATTAGTATTTTTAACAGCATTTCTTGTACTATTTGTGTAAGAAGTTTTTCTGTTTGTAAACTACATCCCAATCTGAATAACTTCTGCTCAAGGAACAGTGTATAGAATATTCTCATCAACTTTCAATGCTTCATAGAAAATACTTCCAGTAGCCTCAGTACTTGAAATTTGAAGTTTCAAGTCTATCCAATAATAAAATAATGTCAGAGCAAGCAAATGTTCACATGGGAGAATTACATAATAAAACATGATTAAAGACTAGGTAGTGATGTGTGAACAAGACTGCTCCAACTAGAAACTTATGCATATTAATGCTATTACACTCAGCATTTTATATCTCAGCTTTAGATTAAAAAAGAATTAAGGGGGACCAGCGGATGGCATAATGATTACATCACTGAATTCCCATGTAGTCGAGTGTGGTTCAAGTCCCGGACCCAGTGGCCTAAAACTCATGCTGGGCACAATTGCGTGCATGCCCAAAATCCCAAGAGGAGAATGGAGGAGGAGGGATTGCAGAGTGACCATGTCCCCTTTGGGGTGATTTCTCGTTTTCTTCTCTCTCTGGCAAGCACATCCCTGTAGCAAAAAATCACTGAAAATAAAAGAGAGAGAGAGAGAGAGAGAGGAAAAAAAAAGAAAGAAGAAAGAAAGAGGAAGAAGAAAGAGAGAAAGGGAAAGAAAGAAGAAAGACAAAGAAGGAAAGAAAAGGAAAGAAGAAAGGGAGAGAGAGAAAAAAAAGAAATAAAGAGAAAAAGAAAAAAGAATTAGGGGCCAGTGGTGTGAATGTTAAGGTGGATGGATCCCACTTGGTCAACTGTGTGGTTTGAGTCCCAGACCCAGAGGTTTGACAAAATCAAGCTGGGCATATGTGCATGCATGCCCCAAATCCCAAGAGGAGACAAGAAGAGATTGTTGTGTGGCCATACCCCTTGCGGAGTGATTTCTCACTTTCTATTTCTCTGTCTCTCTCTCTCTCTCTGACAAGTGCACATGCCCTACAACAAACTAAGAAAAGAAAGAATTATACCAATGTTAAGAAGAAGCAATGCATACATAGAAACATATTTGTATTGTCAGTTTGAAATTTTACTGAGATATCTGTAAATGATTGTGTGAGTGTGGCTTACTAACCCTCATTCTTAAAAAGCACTAACATATCAAGGCCTTCCATGTCTCCCATCCATGCTGTGGTCACTCAGGAGAGCAATGTAGTGTCCCTTCTCTACCCAACTGGCCTTTTAAAGGGTATAATGATTCTGAGAGCTTGGAGCACATTTCCAACCCAAGTGTAGTCCCTTTGAATTTCTTTCTCAAACTCCGGTAAGTTTAACTGGGTCTCCTATTTTTCATTTAACAATGGTTAGTGCTTTCTTAAAGAAAAGTCTGAGTTACATACCCCCTGCTCTTTCATACCTCTTAGCATGTGCCATGTGCACTTTGTTATCTTACAAGATCCCTGGTTTGGTTATGATATCTCGACTTTTTGTGCTATCTCTGTCTAGTTCATAAATATCTACGAAAAGAATTGTTATTTGACTAGCTAGTCCATGAAATTTCTTCCAAGACTGAAATTCTATTCCTCTGCTTAGGGTTCTCTGGGATATTGCTAATAAAAATGCCAAATGAACTTAATATGAAGTCACTATTTTAGAGTTTTAGACACTGCACACACCAGTACCTCTGAGGTTATTTGAACTGCTGACTAGAATGTCTTTTATGTTTCCAATTATTGCTAATGGAGAAAGAAGACTGTCTCTCGGTTAATGTTATATTTTAAAATGCATTCTTATTTTTAAATGCTATTAAGCATGTTTCAGATTGTAAATTACATTTTATTCATCTTTTCCATCATAACAGAAATATAAGAAAAATCATTCTCAAATTTTCTCTTTTATGGTTTAGTCTCATTAAAAAGAAAAATGTCTACATAATTGAGAAGAAAAAGAAGGCTGATGCTAATCTAGCTTAATTATGTAAGTGCTTATTAAGACCCAGACACTGTGGAAATACATTGTAGGCTGAAGTTCTGCTCTTAGGTACCAGTACAATGATAAACACAAGGCATATAAATTAATAACTGTAATTTAAAATGGGATGTTGGAAAAGCAATAGGAACAATGTGTTAGAGGAACAGAGGAAAAGAAGAATACGGTTGGACCTGAGGCATATAGGAATATTCCAAGAAAAAGGAGGGAATAAAAAAGGCCATTTGAGGCCAAAGGTAACAAACAGGAACACAGAAACCATGTAGGAACACAGCCTGAAATAGCAAAGAATCATGAGCTATTTAGATTTAGATTCTATTGTTTTATTGCAGAAAGCCATGGATAGCATAGTTGACCTTTCCTTTAAATTCCTCTTTGTGAGATACCTGAAATTTCATAAATTATTTACAAAGACAAACTGACCTAGAGAAAGGTAGAAATACCAATCCTGTTCATGGTCATCAAATCTCTGATGTCAGTATTAATGAATCTGGGTGAGCCTCAAGCCTACCAGTTCAAGGGGCTGGATCACCTATGGCCAAGTGAGTTCTAGTCCTATCCACAGAGGTTTAGGAACCACACCAGGTGAAAGGGGAACTTTTCTACACTGCTGGTGGGAATGTAAATTGGTCCAGCCACTGTGGAGAACAATCTGGAGGTTCCTCAAAGATCTACAAATAGAACTACCACATGATCCAGCAATCCTTGGTATCTACCCAAAGGACAGGAGAATGCTCAGTTGGAAGAGTGCTTGCACATCAATTTTTATTGTGAAATAATTCACAATTGCTAAGACATGAAACCAACCCAAATGTCCATGAACAGAAGAATGGATTGAAAAAGTGTGGCACATGTACTCTATGAAATACTACTCAGTCATAAAAAAATAATAAAATAAAATAAAATAAAATAAAATAAAATAAAATAAAATAAATAAGACCATGGCTTTTGACAGACAGTGGATGAATATGGAAGATTTACTGGCAAGTGAAGCAAGCCAGGCCATGAAAGAGAGACACTGTATATCTCCACTTAATATATACCTACAGTCCACACTCTAGGGTCGAAACTGAATGACTAGAGGATATATAAACATAGAAAATGGTTGTAGATACCAGATACAGTGTGGGAAGAGGGTGGTAGAAGGAGAAGAGTCTGAGAAAAGACATGAAGGAGAAAAATAGAGAAGCAAGATATTTATGGGACAAAGAAACGGGTTATTATCTATTGATGATAACATGTATAGTATCCCCAACTGAACTGGCAAGAAATGTATTCCTGTTGAAACATTCAGTTAACAAGCTAAGTGACATATGTGATTGAATGTATAAAAGAAATTAGAATAAAATAAAATTGAAATATATGTATACACACACACACATATATACACACACACATATATAAAACACACACACACACACACACACCCCACCCACCAGGATTTTGTGCATGCTTGCTAAAATCCCAATGACATAGATAGACAGAGGAGAAGGTATTGCAGCATGATCACACCCTATTAGAGGATGGTTTCTCCTTCTCTTCTGTGCTCTCTCCCTGGCAAACACACGCAGCCTTTAATAATTAAAAATAGTATTAATGAATCCTGTTTAATTTCAAGATAATTGTTGAAAATAATGTTGCAGATTAATACATAATCTCCAGAGAAAAGTTGAAAGGCCTAGAGCTATATCCAGCAAGCTGATGTCAGGGAAGCTTAGACAATGTATGGTAAACAGGGGACATCCTGGCAAGACTTGTAAATTAGGAAACGAAAGAAAATCTGCAAGCTTCTCAAAGTTAGATTACTTCAATGATCTCAGGAGGCCTGGTCTAGATGGTGTAATTGTAGTGCCGGACTGCAGTGCTAGAAGTTACATGGTTGACCACAAATTCAGATCTACAGCCTGGACATCCTGAAACATACTCGGTGCATGCACACAAGCCCAAGATTCTGAAGAATTGGAGGGCTAGCGGAAGGGGATTGCAGCATGACCAGAACCTATTGAGGGTGCTCTTCTCTCTCTTTCTCTGTCTCGCTCTCTCTCGCTCTCCCCCTTTCTGTGCCTCATTGTGTCTCTCTCTTCCATGTTTGCATACTATATCACTAATAGAAAAAATAAAACTTTTAAAAATAATTATTTCAGGAAAGATGTAAAATAATTTAATCCTACTGGTGGTTATCTGAGGAGAATTTCCCCCAGATTTGAAAAAGGTGCTTAACAGGTAGCTAAAGCACTGCCCCCATCAACTTTAAAGCACTCACAGGTTCCCAGCTTAAGATTTTCATCTCCACAGTACAGGATGCAAAGGGAAGTGACTTAGTCTTGAGTGCTACCAAGAAGCAAAATGGCACATATCAAAAACAAGCCATTTGATGACTTTGTGAGTTTCTAAGCTATTCATACAATACACGGTCATACAAATGTGTTCTTATTGCACGTAAGAAACTATTAAAATGCTAGGATGATAGTGTTTGTACGTTTTTTAACTCCAAAATGAAATATACCATCTGTTAAAATTGAAACATTAACTACAGAAAGTGGAATAATTAGGGTCTTCCTTGTATGAGCCTAGAGAAAGTAAAGATTGCATTTGATGGATTGTTTTTCTAAAATTTGTAGTTATTCTAAGCAAGTTCTGAATTTATGTATAAAGATGATCGAGGGAATGATGTAACTATTTTTCACTGAGAAGATGATTTAAGCCTTTGGATTACAAAAGATTTAATATGTTGCCCTTGTGGTAATGCAGTGTTTTAACTCAAGGGCCATTGTGATCATCAATTTTCCTTATGAAACAAATCATCATCCGACTAACACCTCTATTACTTCTCTATTTCCCGAAGGACTCTTCCATTCCCAAATTGAGCAGATGAATTGTGTCTTCATAAAGGTACCACAGAAATGTGACAGTCTCATTTGGAGACACACCTTACAAAAGAGATTCAGCCAGCATAGTTTGAATTAAAAAGTCTTTGGATGGTGACTCAACATAATAGATCATCAAGAGAGAGAAATGAAAAAGGTATCAGAGACCCTCCTGATGTCAAATATGAAAAGTGGTTCTTTCCCAATGGCATGGACAGGAAGGCAATAAAGTTTTACGAGCCAACAGATAAAGGCCATCAGATTTTAGAAACAAAACCTGTATTTAATGTCCAAAAAACTAGTTGAAAACTTAATATTCTCTAATTATTTGTATCTTTTTGTATGTTTATCTGTTTATTGTACTGAGTTGAATATATTAACTACTTCAAGTTATGTTCTCACAGAAGTTGGGCACCAGCCATAATTTGCTAGTAAGATAATACAATTGTGTCAAATTTATGACCAATCTACTCAATGAAATGGATTGTATGAAATGCATACCTATCCTGAAGGATTACATTCATCTTTGTACTGACAATGCCTAATGTTATGCTTAATACACAGCAAATATCTAAGAAATACACACATGAACACTCTGAGAGCTCACACAGAAATGCTTTACGTTATTGTAAGTTCCCTGGAGTGTGGCTATGACTCGAATCGGAGCAGGGTTTGACTACCATTTTGCACCCATTGTTATTTTCTATCTGGTATCTATTTCCCTATCTTTCTTATTAGTAAAACTTAGATTTGAATTGGGACATCAGGACATCCAGCTGAAAATTCACTTCTCTAACCAATGAGATACAAATACACGTCCATAAGGATTTTTAATTAAAAACTACAGAGCTTCACAGACTTATATGGAAAAAAAAAACAACCAATCAATCCAATTAAAAGATGGGAAAAAGAGCTGAACAAACAACTCTCTAAGGAAGACATATAAACAGCCAAAAAGCATATGAAAAAAATGCTCAACATCCCTCGTCATAAGGGAAATGCAGATCCTGATATGTACTGTCAGGGCTGTGGTGAAAAGGGACCTCTCCTACCCTGCTGGTGGGAATGTAAACTAGTCTAGCCACTGTGGAGAACAATATGGAGGTTCCTCAAAGATCTACAAATAGAACTACCAAATGATCCAGCAATTCCACTCCTGGGTATCTATCCAAAGGACAGGAGAATGCTCAGTTGGAAAATTGCTTGCACATCTATGTTTATTGCAGCATTATTCACAATTGCTAAGACATGGAACCAACCCAAAAGTATACGAACAGATCAACGTAATGAAAGAATGTGGCACATATACTCCATGGAATACTACTCCACCATAAAAAGCAACAACACCTTGGCATTTGATAGAAAGTGGATGAATATGGAAGATTTATGGCTGAGTGAAGCAAGCCAGGCTATGAAAGAGAAACATCGTATATGTTCAATTAATATATACTGACTGTCTGAACTCTATGGTGGAAACCGAAAGATTAGAGAATATAGAAGCATGGAAAATGGTTATGAATTCTGGATATGGTGTGGGAAGAGGGTGGGAGATGGGAGAGAGTGTGAGGAAAGATACTAAGGAGAAAAATAAAGAGGCAAGACATTTATGGGACACAGAAATGGATGATTATCTGTTGATGATAATGTGTATGGTATCCTCAACTGGACTGATATGAAGTTTACTCATGGTGGGAGAATTCACGTTACAAGCTAAGTGATGTATGGTGATTGAATGTATAAAAAGAATTAGAATAAAATAAAATAAAATAAAATAAAATAAAATAAAATAAAATAAAATAAAATAAAATAAAAAACAAACCACAAAACTTCTTTTGCTCTTCATTCTTCCCCTTCTTCCTGCTTAATATGAAGGCATAATGCCTGGTTATGGGGTAACCATATCAAATTTTTAAAATTTTTTATTTCTTTCATTAGCAAGAAATAAAAACAGGCACCCTTAGAGTTTCATAACACCGTAATCCCCCATCCAACACAGCCAAGATCATGGGCACACACACTTATGTTTCAAGTATTCCTGGGATTTTTAACAGTAGGTTTTTCCCCCAATCTTTTTATTTCATTTATTTCATAAGAGAGAGAAACAAATAGATTTATTATTTCAGCTATTGTTTACATTTACTTGAAGTCAGATTAATTTCTTCCCTGTGTGTACTATTGACAATGCTGTTAATAAATACATTTTAAAAATAAATGTTCACCTTTATTCAACTGTAAATATCACCTCAGTGCCAGAAAATTGAACTGTAGTGAACAAATGATCAATGTTTAAAAACGTCTCTGAAGTTTTTTGCCTCTAACAAGGGTCAAGAGGAAGAGTTACTCACAAGTTATTCAGTGATATATCTTGAACCAGATTGGCAGTTCCTCCAGGCCTAATCCATTACTTTGTGATTACTGACTATTCCACTTGTGAAAACCAGTATTCCACCAGTTTCTTCATGCAGATCAGATGACACATTCAATGTCACCACTGCAAAGGGGTCCCTTTACCCATGCTGAATTACAACACTCATCCAGTCATTCTCAACTATGGAACTTCATAATTCTCAACATAGCCCTTCTTTCTCGCCGATGTTTTTCTAATTTATGCATGTATGGATGCATTTATTTACTGACTTTTAGTCTCCTCTTCCATATGATAGGATAAAAGCAGAAAATCTCTCTGGAAATATAGTGTTTGTATGTAATAGTCAAGTAGGTATATTTGTTGAGTGACTTATTGAATAACTAGTCAAAAGGCATTGTGAAAAAAATCAAGGAATTGTTTATACATAGTTACTTATCTAAGGAAATTTCAAAAAGAAATAAAGAGATGAGAGACTCACTGAGAAAATGAAGCAGTAATAATACTTACAGAACAAAGGTAAGGCACTTGGAACTCAATAAAGATGACCAACAGCTTGGATTTCTTAACAACTCAGTGGACTGAGCCTTCTATCTGGACGGAGGTGACAGTGACAGCAAAGTCAGAAAAGAGTCCTGGAGCAAAGCGTACTGGAGCACAATAAATATATGAGTTTAATCAGAAATAGTCTGGAGTCCCTTGGAGGCCATTTTTGTTTTGTTTTGTTTTTGTTTTTGTAGTTGGTAAAATGGGAGATTTAGATCAAAGATTGTGGCTTTAGAATTGGCTATGCTGAATGAGCTGATACCTGGCATTGCTGAGACTCAAGTTTCTTATTTGGAAAGTTGGGAAAGAATGCCTTCCCTACTGAATTATAATCAGGATTGGAAGAGGCTGTCCGAAAGCAGTTTGTGAAGCATGAGTAATTACAAAAATGGCTCACAATTCTTGAGTTCTTAGTACGTGTCAGGCACCAGAGTAATCACTTCACACAGATGATCTCTTTTAATCCTCAAAACAACCCAGAGGAAAAGGCATTAACTAAGTTTTAACATCAAAGGGACAGAACCCAGAGAGCGGCTGGGCCGGGCCAGGGCTGGCACTTTGGTTACTGGAGAAGCAGCTCTAACTAAAACATGCCTTTCTTTGAACATCTAGTTCAACAATAGCTCTGACAGTCCATGTTTCATCCATTTATTTCACATTCGAACTAGGATGATGACACCAAAACACGTGGTCACCCGGTGAGAAAGAGAAATATCTCATTTGCACCAAGCCTCTGACACTGTCTGTTGGCAAATAAAATACCTTCAAGAACTTGAGTCTGTTCCCTGATGTCCTTGGAGAGAAAAGTGAATCTTTTCAAATTTACTTGGTGTGTCCAATTTTCCACAGTCCAAGTATATTTTAAGGAATAGTTTTCTTCATCTGCCATCCATGCAAATTTCTAAGGAATTAGAATGCTGCCAATTTCTTCTAGAGATGTGGGTAACTCTTGCACAGAGAGAACATATCCCATGGCCCAGTCGTAGTGGCATGTTCCTGTAATCCCAGAGACTCTGGAGGCTGAAGCAGGGGTATCATGACCCAATGAGACCCTGTCTTAAATAAAAAAAGAAAGAAAGAAAGAACACACACCATTTAATTGGAAAAATGCAGAATAGAATTCCAGATATTCCGGTTAAGGTTTACCTATATGAGAGTAAACTAATACACATAACAGAAAAAATTTTAAATGTCAAGAATTCGTTCCCTCAAAAAGGGCAACCAACTCAAGTACTTCTGTATAAAGAATGTTATTTCAAATATCTTAGACTGTAGATAAAGATGGCACAGAAAAAAGAACTTGCAGATGAATACAGTTTTCTCATTTAAAAAAAATAACAAAATAAAAAATCACAAATAAATTGACTCTATCAGAGCATTCTGTTAGAGTTTATTCTGAGATTGAAAATATGGATTTATGTTATAATATCTTTTCCAGTTAAAAAATTACATTTATTGGCAATAGGAGAAAAATACCATCAGCCTATTATTGAATGGTGACAGGAAACTCAATTATCAGTACCCATTCTAGAATTTTAGAGAAATTCTAAGTAAAATAGCAGCAGAAGAATTTTTCCCTGATGTAATAAGGACTATCTATCAGAAAACAAGAGTAAACATACATAGTAGTTCTAGAAACATACCGATAAAAGTCAGGGGCAAGACAGGATATCTTGGGGCCGGCAGATGGCATGGTGGTAAGGCACTGGACTCCCACATGGCCAACCATGCTTCAAGTCCTGGACCTGGCAGCTTGTTTTCTCACTTTTCCTCTCTCTTTTTCTGTCTCTCTCTGGTCAAAATAAAATAATAACTATAATTTTAAAATAAATCTGTAAACATGATTACAGTTCATTGCAGATGTACATGATCTAGTCAAAGAAATAGAGCAATTAAAAGAAAAGATTATTATATTATTAAAAAGTTAGTATTTCCAGATACTAACAAAGTTACTTTGAAAGCCTAACAGAATTTCCTAAGACACTGTTAGAATTAGTAAGAGAGTTTAGTAAGTTTGCCAAATGAAAGAGAGATATAAGTAACTTTCCTATATAATACCAAAAAATCGTAGAAAACTAAAATTAAACGTTTTTATTCATAACAGCAACACAAGGGATGACTCAGTGGCCTACTGGTAAAGGGAGCCAAATCCCATATGGCTGAAGACACAGTTCAAGTCCTGAAGCCAGCAGTTTGAAAAAAAAACACCAAGCACGTATACACGTGTGCCCCAAATCCTGACAGAATGGAAAAATGAAGATGTAATTGTGCCATAATCATGCCCCATTTTATGTGATTTCCTTTTCTCCTTTTCTGTCTCTCTGCCTCTCTCTTTGGCAAGTACACATACCCTCTGGTTAAAATTAAAAAAAAAAAAAGTCTTAAAATAAACTTAAGTGATGTGTTATGTCTTTTAAATTGAAAAAGAAATTCCAACAACCTTTTGAAATATGTAAAATAAAAGAGAGATGTCTCTTTCCTGTTCTATTACCCAAATGACATTATTATTAACAACTTGTATTTATTCAATTACTTTTCAAACATGAACCTATAAATATATACAGATTAGTACTTCAAAATTTGATCTAAGCTCCACATATGGTTCTTAAACCCTTTCTTCTTATTTTCCTTTATAATATGTACATGTTTCAAAATTAATATACATAGTGTCTTGCTTTTTATGTAGTTACAATATTTGAAATTATACACAGCCACCATAATTATTTATCCATCCACCCAACTGCCGGATACTTATCAGTCTATATGGTGTTATTCTTACACAAAAAAATAAAAAATAATTTTGAAAAATGCTTTAGTAATTATATAAGTGTGGAATCTTATTAAGATTGTTGAATAACATATGTACTTTTGTTTTTTGAGAGAGATCTTTACCATAGGGCACTTTTGCTTACCGGAGAGAAATGGAAAGGGAGAAAATGAGAAATCAGCCCCCACCCCCACCAGGGAAAATGGGCCATGCCAAAATCCCTTCTCTGCCATTCTCCTCTCAGGATTTGTGGGCATACACACATATGCCCAGCATGAGTTTCAACCCACTGGGTCCAGGACTCAAACCACAACTGGCAATGTGAGAGTACAGCATCTTAACCATAATGCCACCTGCTGGCCCCCATATGTACGTATTTAAAGTCTGTTATCATTTAAAAATTATGCATGACTATAAAACCATCTCTCATAATTGAGGATAATTTTCTAATTCATCAAGGGGTCTTGTCGACGATGCCTTTAAAATACATCTAGAGTCAAACCATCTCATTACTACCAAAACTACCACTCTGAACCAATAACCTTTCAACTAGATCACCACCTTTTTTCCTCTAACTCAAGACTTTCCAATAAGCATGACACCACTAAATGGGTTCCTTGAGTATGTTATGGAAGCACCAGGGTATCTATCCTTTCCAGCTTCAACTGACCTTGCCTGTGTACACTCAGGAGCCATAAAGATGTCAAATTCCACGTGTGCCGTGATGTGAAGTAGATTAGGAATCCCAGCCCTGCTTGACACACCTGTTTTTATTTATTTATTTTTTGAGAGTTTTTTTTTGTTTGTTTTTTTTGTTTTTTTTTTGTTTTTCGCTATAGGGCGCATGCACTCGCGAGAAAGACAGAGAGAGATATAGAGATAGAAAGCCAGAAATCACCCCCCAGGGGGGATGGCCATGCCACAATCCCTTCTCCTCCATTCTCCTCTCGGGATCTTGGGCACGCACGCACATGCGCCCAGCGTGAGTTTAAGCCACTGGGTCCGGGACTCGAACCGCGGTCGACTACATGGGGGTCCAGTGACATAGCCATTATGCTAAATGCTGGTCCCTTGATACACCTGTTTTATTCCTTGCCTTCTGAAAGCCTATCCTCTACATAGACCCTAGAATGATCCCTTTAAAATATGATAGATCGCGCCACTTCTATGACATTTCATTAGAAATTTTCCAATGGTTTTCCAGCTCATACAAAGTAAAAGCAAACAGTTTGCATTGTTTTACAAGGGTCTGTATAAACAATGAGTTTTGGGGGCTGGTAGATGGCATGGTAGTTAAAGGTACTGGATTCCCACATAGCCGACCGTGGTTCTAGTCTCGGACATGGCAGCTTACTTTTTCACTTTCCCTTTCTCTCTCTCTCTGTCTCTCTCTGGTCAAATTAAATTAATACTACTAACAAATAGAATTAAATAAATAAATACTTCTTAAAATAAAAGTATGATTTTTCTAATTTCACCCCTTTCCGGCCTCTCTATTACTTGCTTCACCACACTATCCTTATTGGTCCTCAAACATACCAATCTCACCTCTACTTTAGGTCCATTAAAGTTATTGCTCCTGTTGCCGGGCACATCACTCCACCAAATATCCACATGGTTTTCCATTTCACTGCCTTCAGATCTCTGCTCCATTATTACCTTACCAGTGAGACTACTGTACATAAAAAATAACCTTCTTACATCCACAGTCTTTGTCACATGGTCATATTTTTCTATACACTTATCACCATAAACACATTTTTATATACATGTCTATTTATTGTCTGCCTCATCTGATCAGAATGTAAGTTTTATAAGGACAGGGATTTGTGAACTGCTATAACCTCAGTGTCTTTAAGAGCATCTCACTCACAGTATGTATTAAAATGATTTAATGAAAGAATAAATGAATTTATGGATAGAAAGATGGAAAGACAGAACAACAGATGGATGGACTGTAGTTGAAAAGAGCTAGTGGCAGAGCGTAAGACATATTGATGTGCTGAATCAAAGCACCAACAGGTTAATACAAAGAAAAAAATCACGTTGAGAGATTTTGAAAGGATGGAAATTATTATTGGAAATGGTTGGTAGAAGGAGGAAGGGAAAGAAAGGAATCTGAGATGGTTGTTTGGATGTTCCTGTGGAATACACAGCAAACAGTAATATTAGTCACTGAGATCTGAGAGACAGATTCTTACATTGCTTGAGTTTAGATACAAAGTTTGTGTATGTATGAAAATTTAGAGATATAATTACAGTATAAATGTGGGTCACAAGAATTAGTAAAATCAAGTAGCGAGAATACTCAGAATTTATAATAAGGCAATGAGCATTGTTGAATATGGGATTAGCATGCTAAATTACCCCAAAACTTGGGAACAAAGGAACAAACAATTATTATCTCTTGTACAGATTTGAAGGTCAGAAATGTGGGGGAGCCTTAGTTGTGTTGTTATGATTCTGTCTCTCACAAGATTGTGCTCAAACCACTGGCCAGGGTGACTTTAGCCGTCACAAGTCTTTCCTAGGACCAGAATATCTCCTTCCTACGTCAGTCATTGGCTATTGGTGGATGCTTCAGCACCTAGACAAATGGACAGTTCCACGGTGGTACTAGAAAATCTCTGCTTTCTTCCCCCAGAGTATAAAGGAACCAAGGAAGAGAAGGTAGATTACACACAAGGTGGAAGTTAGCAGGCTTTGATAATCAATCTCAGGAGGGGTCCCAGATCATATCTATTATGTTCTATTCTTTAGGAGCAAGTCACTACATCCAGGCTATTCAAGGGAGTGGATTAGGTTCTATCTCTTTTTTAAAAATGCATCAATGAATCGTAAACACATATTTCAAGTCACTGAAAAGACCAACCACTTGGAAAGAAAGAAGGGAGGTTAGAAATTGTGAAGGAAATCTCAAGCATTTAGACAGGGACCAGGTGGTGGAGCAGATGGAACCACATAGTTTCACACCCCAGTACATCCTAGAGCACATATGTATGCCTTGATCTGGACTGCCTGACAGAGAGTGGATCATGGCATAGACACCCTTTGGGGAGTGACTGTCTCTCTGTACTCTTACTCTCTGTCTCTTTCTATCTCATGGATGAAGTAACTAGCTAACTTTTCAAAAAAAAATCTACATAAACATTAGGAAGTTAGTAGAGGGTAAGCTGGTGGTGTAGTGATTAAGATGGCTGGATTCTACATGACTGACTATGAGGTTTAGGTCCCAGACCCAGTGGCTTGAAAAACACTCTAGGTGTATGTGCATGCCCATAATCTCCGCCTCCCTCCCCCCAGGAAATGGAAGAGAAAGGATTACAGTGTGAACATTCCCCCCTGGAAGAGGCTTTTCTGACTTCCCTTTCTCCTCTCTCTGTCTCTTTTTAACAAACACATATATTCTAGCAAATTTTAAAAGAAAAAAGAAGAGGAAGAAGAGGAGAAGCAAGAGAAGGAGGAGGAAGAAGAAAAGTTAGTAGAGTATTGAAAGTCAGTTGATTTGAATGAGTCTTCTGTGTTAATATATTGGAAGAATCAGTTCCTAAGTACTGCCTATAGATCTAGCACCGTACTAGGTATATTTTGTAGGCCATCTCATTGTATTTTATTTATTTATTCCATGAGTGAGAGACAGAGAGAAAGAGATACAGCATATCCAACAGGGTCTTGACACTACATTGCACCCCCCCACCCCACCCTGCTTCAGCCAGTCAGGATCACAGACATACGCATGCCCATTGCACTCAGAGAGGTCTCTGGACCATGTGGGACTGCTTTGTGGAGGATCACTTTTTACTGCTGTGTCATCATCTGGCCCTGGTTATCTCATTTCTTGCCATTAATAATTATTTGGGATTTCCAGTGCTCTTATTCCCTAACATCTCAGGTAACTGTATCAGATAAGTTATAATTTGGTTTTGAATAACAGACTCAAGATAATAGAGCTTAAAACACAAAGGAACATCTTTCTTTTATACATGGAAATCTTCAAATACACAAACTATTACTGGAAACATGGCTCTGCTCCATCAAGCCCTTGGGGATCTAGAGTCCTTCTGGACCATTGTTCCCAGAGTGTATCCCAGAGTCATGAGACGATCACACATCTAGAACTCCACAGTCCAGAAAGCAGAATGAAGGAATGTGTCAGAAGCAGAATGGATGTTTATCAGCAGTTTCTTAAGTGGCTTAACCCCAAATTACCAAATGACACTACTACTTGCATGCCGTAACTTTTCTTTTTTTTTAGTTTTTATTATCATCATAATCTTCTTTATATTACATTGTATTACATATAACTTTACAGTGTATTACATTGCTTTTTCAAAAGGGAATGCCATGCATGTTAATCAATACAGAGACATTAATCTTCCCGCTTCCGTAACTTTTCCATTGGCTGAAAAGCTTCTTTACTATGACAGTCCTCAGGCCAGGTTAAAAATGAGAGACTTATTAATATGAAATAATGAATATTTGGGAGGTAAATAGTAGTCACTATGACAGTAGCATAAAGAATTGCCAGAAGCATTTTAACATCAGAATCTCTGAGAAAATGATTAACTTCTTGATTCTCTCTGGCATTGTGAAAAATGTTAATGCCATTTCTCAAGGCCGATAACAAATACTAATTCTGACTGAGGCTTCTATGAATTTTACTCATAATCAAATTACTCAATTCCCTTTCGTTTCATCCTCATCTCTGACTACCCTAACAACTCGCCGTGTCATGAATGAGAGGTAGGTACACTGGCAATTTTAATTTTTGTAACTAATTAAGCAGTCTTTGTTCTCAGATGTTCCATCTGGTGGTGATGTCATCTTATTATTGGTTCCCAGTATTTTTTTTCAGCTGCAGAAGACACGTGGAAAGACTATAAAAGTTTCTAGTTTTATGTTGGTGCTAAATATATCACTCACATCCATTCATTTCCTCACCACACTGTTTTTCATCAGCAACACCATGTACCAAATGATGTGTAGTTTCATTAATTATTGGTAATTTGCTCTAATCCCACGCGTAATTCACAGTAAACATGGACCTGGATCCTAAGTTAAACAATTTTAATGATCTATTGCTAATATTCTTAGACAAGAGAGAATACAGTTTTTAAACTACCCAGAGAGGGGACTTCAAAAAGTGTGGGGAGAAAATGGAACTAAAAGCACAAGTTTATTTTGGTGGAAAAGAATTCTGAAATTCATGCATAGCTTTTTTTTTATAAAAAAAAAAAACTGCATTTTCAATGAAGTTTTCGAAGACTCCTCATAGAGAAGAAAAATTCAACGTATATGTGATTTGATCAAATCCCACAAAAAATTCACAGTAAACATGAACCTGGAGCATAATTTAAACAATTTTAATGATCTATTACTAATATTCTTAGACAAAAGGGAATGCAGTTTTTAAACTACCCATGGAGGGGATTTCAAAAAGTTTGGGTGGAAAACAGAACTGAAAGCACAAGTTTATTTTGGTGGAAAAGAATTCTGAAATTCATGCATAGTTGTTTTAGTCTATAATTTGCATTTTCAATGAAGTTTTTGAAGACTCCTCATAGAGAAGAAAAATTCAATGTCTATGTAAATTTTTAAGTTCTATCTGAAAACCACCATGAGAGAAAGACATGGGCTGAGCAGGTTGAGAGCATATTTTTGACTCTAAAGTTCAAGTATACTCATTACCAGTTCCATCTGTCTCTCTCGGTAGACCCATCACAAAAATATTTTTTGCTGTCTGAGCCTCAGAGAGATTAAATATCATATCCAAACATAGGTACCTAATAAATAGAAGGGTTCGAATGATAAATTCATATCCTCTTAATTCCAAATCTCATACACGTATTTTCCACCACAAGGAGACCTGGATGCTATCACCTTTATTCATTTGTTTTTGTACATGTAATTTAAGAGCATTGTCATTTATCTTAGGTTTATTTTTGTTTATACGGTATTAATTTAATTATCTCTTATTTAGACTTTAATAAATACATGCCAAAGTATTGGGTTCAAAATAGCTTTAACAAAAATGCTCTAGGGACCAGCAGACGGCGTAATGGTTATGTCGCTGGGCTCCTACATAGTTGAGTGTGGTTCAAGTCCTCCACCCAGTGGATTAAAACTCATGCTGGGAGTGTGTGCGCTTGCCCAAAATCCTGAGAAGAGAATGGAGGAGGAGGGATTGCAGTGTGATCATCCACCCCTGAGAGGTTATTTCTCACTTTATGTCTCTCTGTCTATCTGTCTCTCTGGCGAGTGCACATGCCCTATAGCAAAAATCTCTGAGGTTGACCTACATGGGAAGGTTGCCAGTTCACATTCTGAGACCTCCTTGAGTATCCACAGGGCTGACTGAAGCTGGGGGTGTATCACAGGGGGAAAGATGCTGTCAGATGCTGCATCTCTGTCTCTCTACCTCTATCTCTTACTCATGGAGTAAGTAAATACACTTAAAAGAGAAATATGGAATGATTGCAATGTGAGAATCGTGTCTCCACATATAACTTTTCCCAATTCCAATGACAAGAGAATTAAGAACACTGAATTATTCTGCCTAACTGACTCTGGGTCCCTCAATGACTCATAATTTTCTATATCATCGCACTTGGCAACATTAGCAAGGAAGGATTAATACATTTTAATCCTCTCTTATTTAATTATATTTTTCTTCTTGTTCTTGTAGCCTGACCATATTTTTCACTCTTCAGTACTTTCCCTTTGTCTTTGGCTAATTTAAACAAATCACATA
The DNA here is from genome assembly GCA_026018925.1 of Tupaia tana. Lineage (NCBI taxonomy): Eukaryota > Metazoa > Chordata > Mammalia > Scandentia > Tupaiidae > Tupaia > Tupaia tana. Next base: position 15,397,017 of record JAKSZU010000025.1, on the reverse strand, counting down.
TTCATAGAGCTTATGAATCTTTCTAGATACTTTTACAATCACATAATGTGGCTTATTTTTTAATGTATTTTGATATGATGACAGTTTCTTTACTTGTCTTTCTCTTTCATTGTATTTGCTTCTCTGCTAATCTGCTGGAGTACAATTTGATCATGTTTTCTGATAGAAAGTTGAAAAAGAAAGAGCAGTAGACGTGTCATATCAGAAGTTTTAGTAATCTACAAAGTTCCAGAATCATGTAAGCAGGAGAATTAGAAAAATATTATCCAGTAAGGTATTTATGTTTCATGACTTTAAAGAACTTTTAAGACAAAAATGTCCATTTCTATCAAAAACTCTCAATATTGGTTTTTCTCTACTAGAACATTTCAGTTTATTTTTATCTCTTTTTTAGAGTTTTATTTTTTTCATAGGAATTTTAGAGGCATTGTAAAAACACAAATTTGGGACCACCAGTTAGCGTAATGGCTGTCACTGGACTCCCATGTAGTTGACGGCAGTTTGAATCCTGGACCCGGTGGCTTAAAACTCACACCGGGTGCATGTGCGTGCATGCCCAAGATCCTGAGAAGAGAATGGAGGAGAAAGGATTGCGGCATGGCCATCCCCCCTGGGGGGGGGGGGGGGTGATTTCTCGTTTTCTGTCTCTCTGTCTGGCAAGTGCACATGCCCTATAACAAAAACCTCTCAAAAAAAAAGTCAAGATTATCCTTTCAAAGTTGAGAAAAAAAAAAAAAAAAAAAAAACACTGAAATTTCTGACTTGTTTTTACAGATGTAATTACTGAGACTTCGGTTCTGTGATTGGCCCAAGTCTCACAAATGGTAAGTAGTAAACAAGAACCTAAGGTCCAGAGAATCCAGTTCCCATCTATAGACTGTCTTTGTCACTTTTGACCTTCCTGTACACAATAGAGGATCAGGATATGCCAAGATGCTGAATTCACAGTAGCTTTCCAATCTAAGTAGTTATTAGATATGCTGGAGGAGGGGGGTAGATTTCAAGCAGTTTTGATCCTGCCCCCTCCCCCTACTTCCCACCACTACCATTCCAAATGTATTTGCACTCTTTGGACTAAGGAAGGGAGACTAAGAAATATATAACCTCACAACCTACCTGAGTGATTCCAAGGCAAATGGAATTGCCCTAGAGAATCATCGCCAGGAACTCAAGCATTGGCAAGATACATTTTCCTAAAGCGTTGCATTCAACATGCTGCCTCCCCAATGCTTACTGGTTCCAAATCCCTAGGTCAGAAGTCATGTTTCTAAATATCCACTGTATCATTAATAAAAATGTGTATATACCTGACATTTGCTAAGAGTGTAGATCTTAAGTGCTTTCATTGCGCGCACACACACACACATACACACACACACACACACACACACACACAGAAAAGGAACTATTTGTGGCGATGGATATGCTAATTAACCTGATTGTGACAATTATTTCACAATGCAAAGATATGTCAAATCATTATGTTGTACATAAATATATACAGATTTTATTTGTAAATCATAGCTCAATCAAGCTGGAAAAAATTAAAAAATGTTACCCACCAAAAGCCAGATGTAAGAGCATGTGCAAATATTGGGTGAGTTCAACTAATAGAAGAGTTTCTGAAACAAATAGTCCCACTCAAGCTACCAATGTTACTGAAACCCTCAGAATTCGATTTTTAATAATGAACAAAATTTCTATTGCAGTCTCTTTTTTAAATCTGTGTGATCAGAAATTGAACTGAAACACCTTCTTCTGTCATGGTGACAGATATCAGCAGAATGGATTTTTCAAATGTAGCCATAAACCTATGCTTATTTTAATTATTATCACGGAATAAACATAATGTATGTGTCCACTGAGAAGCTTCTGAAATATGTCTTTGGAAAGCTAGGATCCCATTAATTAGATACATGTTGCTCTCTAATTATTTTAGTAAGGACAAACATAGACACTAGGCAGCAGATGTCAAACACCAGTACAAATAACTTGGTCTCTCTTAGTCATCATCATGTTCCCAAACACTGATGAAACCCATATAGCATCTTTCTATGTAATTCAGAAAAAAAAAAAAGGCATTTCTAAAAAAAAGCCTATGCATTTTCTTCCAAACTTTTATTTTTATTATTTGTCTCAATATCCCTAATAATTATAATCTAAACTTGCTAAGTATTTTTCTTTATGAAGGAATCCTATAAATTACCTTGCCTATAGCAGTTCAACATAAGTTTTTGAACTGATCAGTTGTTAGGCATAACAGAAGAAAATGTTTTTGACTTAGCCAATATAAGCCCTAAGGCAATTTGTTATTTTTGGTTCATTTCAAAAACGTTTTTTTTAAAATATGCAGGCAAACTTTTCGCACAAAATTTTCTAATACAGTGTGTCTCAAAGGACACTATCCTTCTGCCATGGATTTCATGCCAAAGGTCTTTCCTGATATGGACAATGAATTTTACTTCACATATGCCATGTTTTCAAGTGGGTACATTCTCAAAGACAAAGTATCAAAGAAGAAGGTAACCAATAAAAATGGTCAAAATTTAATAGATTAAAATGAAAGCTTCAAGGGATCAAAAGATCAAAAATGATTTACGGTTAAAAAATAGAAGGGAGTTTTCAATAGTGCATGGCACAGAAACCATCACCACAGAAGATTTAGGGGCAGTCAGAGACAAAGGGCATAACCCATCAGTCAGCATTCCACGTAGAGGAAGTTCTCCACAGGAGGGATGAGTTCGCCCGGGAGGGCTAAGTATGAAACCTGGAGATTAAAACCGTGAACACAGATACACCTCCCATGAATGAAGAGGAGATATCAACCAGGAAATTGATGGCATCTCACACAGGCAGAAGCAGGAAAGAGACACCACAGGTTTCAAGATGTTTTTGAATGAAAGAGTAATGGTTTAAGAATACAATTAGCAAGTAAGAAGGCATCAGCTCTGCAGACTCCACTTTCTTGGGGAAATGCTTTCGTCTGGATACTCATGTTAAGGCTGGAAGATGGAACATTTGCAGAATATAAGATCCACGGATGAGCTGAAGGAAAGGAGCTAGAAATAGGGACAGGGATCGTTTTCAGTAAAGAGGACAAAGTAGAGGGACTAGGAGGATCAAAGTGAAAATCACCTAAAGGCGTGGCCACTCAAAGTGACTTATTTTATACCATGAAGCCAATTCATAATAGAATATACATCTTCCATTTTCTTAGGCCCATATTTTTTGGGGGCAAAGTACATAGCAAAATTAATGATGGGAAGCAATATTTTCAGGAAATTAAGCTAATAATTATCCTTTGTGGTAGGAGATTTTTTTTTATGTGAGATTAGAATAAAATCCAAAGTACATTTAGGTATAGAGATTACATACCATAGAAAGAAGTATTTTCTTCTTTGATATAATCCAAGCCCATACACAGTCCCAACATCCTTGTACAGTTTTAATAAATGCCAAACAAAACACAAAGAAATTAACAAAGAGTAACTGGAAAATGTCAATATTCGTAGATGCTGGCAGTCAGACTAATTATTCCAATTAAGAAAATTGGTCTTTAAAATAAAACAGATGCTCTAATGCATGGTGGGAATACAACTCATGAGCCCCAAGAGTAGATGGAAGTAGGGAATGGTACAATTAAGTAAATGTTTGATGAGTCCAGCCAGAGGCACATCCATCACCATAGACAGAGTGTGTATGTTAAGGATTAGAATAGAAATGGATACAAAATGTTAACATGACATGGGAGAAAGAATGGCCAACTCTTTGTTGGATGTTGGTTGGGAAACCAGAGTTGAAAGGATTAAGGAGGGCCTATAGAAACACTCTACGGCATTCACCAGACTCAAAGTAAAATGGGGGGAAAACAAAGATAAAAAGTAGCAAGTTGGAGGAGATCTTGGGGCACATATTTTGACTAAACAAAGGGCCTAACAAGGATAAAGGGGGATCTAGTGAAGGAAACAGGGTCTGCTTCCCTCCCTTGACACCGACCGTGGAATGGATGTGTCTGTTTTCTTTCAATGAACCTTGTGTTTAAGCTTGTTTCTTTGTCCTTCAATTCTTTACTGCCACGGGGAAGGATGGACTGCATATTTCTCAGTCTAATATCCTCACTAAGTAGGCAGAAGAAGAGTTCATTTAACAGACATCTACTGAGCACTGACCAGGCAGCCAGTACTGCTGTGGGCTTTGGCAAACAGTGAGCCAAGACAAAATCCCCTGCCCCTGTGAGCTGACGTGTTGAAAAGGAGCCACAGGAAATCTATAGTATGTCAAGCGGTGCTAGCGCTGTACAGAACAAAGAATCAGAGTGCGGGAACAGGAAGGGGCCTCAACAGGGTGCTGAGTCACGGCCTCCTGAAAAAGGTAACATTTAAGTAGAACCTGGCATGTGTATTGGCATTTGATCTTGTTCTAGAAAGTTACCACGAAGAGAGCTGAGGAAATAATGTTCAAATACAGAAAGTGAGGAATGGAAAGTACACAAAAAGAATGGTAGAAAATAAGGTTTTTGTTTTGTTTTGTTTTGTTTTTTTTGAGCACCCAACATCCAACATCTGTTCCCCTTTCTGCTGTTATTACTTTGAAATTTTTTTAGAAAATCACTTCTGCCTATTCTAAGGCCATTTGTTTCAAACTAGACTTGGTTGTTTTCTGGTATATGAACAGAGAAAAAGAGAGTAGGGTTCCAAGCCTCCTTCCAGTTTTAGAAGGGCACTAACATTGTGGCCAGCAGGTGGTGTGGTGGTTAAGGTGCTGGACTCCCGTGTGGTTGAGTGGTTCAAGTCCCAGACCCTGCAGATTGAAACTCATGCTGAGCATATGTGCCAGTGTGCCCGAAATATCAAGAGAAGAATAAAGGAGAAGGGATTGTGGCATGGCCATCCCTATCCCTCCTGGGGGAGTGATTTTTCTCTTTCTCTCTCTCTATCCTTCCAGTGAGCACATGCAAACATCTCTCGAAAAAAAAAAGAAAAAAAAAAAAAAAAAAGAAAGTAAAAAGAAAAAGGCACCAACCTCATCCTGAGGACTCAGTCTTCATTACCTAATTGCTTCCTAACGGCCCCTCCAAATGCCATCACTCTAGAGGTCAGGGTTCAGCATATGATTTTGTTGGTACACAATTGGTCCACAGAAATGCTCAAGAAAAAACTGTCAGCTATTATTTTAGAAAGTATGATGGTATGCAGGTGAATATTCCACAAAGACCTCTAGGAAAACTTCATCTTTTGCCATTTTCAGAAAGTGAGGTTGTAGAAGCACTGAGAATGTGGAGGAGGTACTTTCAGAATATAGAGTAAAATGTCGTGAGGTGTCTTAGAATGCCCACACACCGAAGTCTGCAAAAGCACCTTCTCTGAATTACTAACTCACACAAATGTGCACATGTGTTAAGCTCAGTAGGTACTGTGGTGAACAGCAATCTGTAGGACAAAAATAAATTTAGCATTTATACATTGTTAAAGAGAACCAGAGCCAAACAGTAGTTAAATCAGTAAAAACAGATTAAGGGAAAAGAGATCTCAGTATAGAACTGGACTCAATTCTGAATTCAACAAGGGAAAGTGGGGATTTATAGACAGAGTGGGTTGGGGGGATTCATGGGTGGAAAATTACAAAGAGGAAACATCACAGGTAAGGGGAATTCTTCCTAAAGGAATCTAACAGAATTCTTGCTGATGGCAGGCCAAGACAATGAGATATCAAGGATGAGAGATAAGGAATTGGACCAGATACAAAAGTCAGGGAATTCTCTCTAAACTGGGGATTCTTGGTCCACTGAGTTATGTAGGCTCCACAAGGATGGGGGCTTAAAGTTGAGGCCTCGTTAAGAAGAGGGTTCAGAGGAACTTGATTACAATTTGGTCAAGGAGAGAGTCTTTGTCAGTATGACCACATATTTCAAATTTCAGTGTGTTTGCAATCATGTCTTGGCAAGCTCATCATGCTGTGTTTAAATAACACAAAAGCTGGGGGTGGAGGAGAACGGCATTTCTCATAGTAAAAATAACACGAATCTTGAAAAGTGGGACAGCAGGTGGCATGGTGGTTAAGGCACTAGAATCTTGCATGGCCAACTGCAGTTCAAGTCCTGTACCTGGCAGCTTGATTTCTTACTTTCCTTCTCACTCTGTCTCTCCTTGGTGAGCACACATGCCCTATAGCAAACATTTTACAAATAATAACAATTTATAAAATAAATAAATCTTTTTAAAAGTCTAGAAATGTTCCTAATTGGTTCAACTAAATACATACTTTCCTTTTTTTCTCTAGAGTTAATATTATTTCCAAACTCTAACTTGCATAAAATTATAAATACATTATACCATATACTCTGCATCTACAAGTCTTTCTTTTTCAATGGTTCTTGGGTAGTGTTGTGTTTTGAGTGTGATCTAAGGTACAGTTCATCAGAATCACCTGGGAGTGCTGGATCCATAGTTCAGTGGTTAAGGACTGTACATAGAAAATCCAGAAACCACATGGCTGACTGTAGTTTGAATTCTGGCCCTACTGCCCTTAAAAACGTGATGGGCACATATGTGTACATGCCCAAAATTCTGAAAGGATGGAAAACTAAAGGAAAAAGGATTGTGGTATGATCACATCCCACTGTAGGAGGGTACTTTCTCTCTTTTGTATTCTCTCTATAAATTTTTACCAAAAAAATCACATGGAATACCTGTTAAAAGTCATATTTCTGATCTTATAGACCAACTGAATCCAAACTTCCAGTAGTGTGCTCAAAAATACACATTTTAATAAAAAGTCAAACCTTAAGCAAACTAACATTTGGGAACTATTCATCTTTGGAGTAGAGTAAATATCGCAAAGATTTGAGATAAAACAAGAAGGCGAATGTTTATTGACTCCTACAATGTTCTTTATATGCTTTAGACATGCTGTAATCTCATTTAATTTCTGTGTTAGTCCGCTATTTTATTGCTTACAAAAAATACCCGAGAGTATGATTTATAAAGTTCAGAGGTTTATTTGACTCACAATTCTGATGACTTCACAGTCCAACAGCATGGAGCTGGCATCAGGTCAACTACTTTACAACATGGCAAAGAGGATGGTAGGCACATACAGAGAATGAGATCTGGGGGCATCTATCTTTCTTTTATATAAGAGCTTGCTCTCTTAACTCACTTGATCTTACATTAAGCCATTCATAAGAGGGATGACTCCATAATGTAATGCCCACCCACTAGATCTCACCTCTGAAAGTTCTTACCACCTCCCAATGCTGTTTACACTGGAGACCAAATTACAAATAACGAACCCTTGGGGGACAAACATTATCCAAAACATAAGACTTACCAAAACAAAACAAAAGGCAAATACAAAATATTTTTCCTATTGTACAGATGCTACAATTAAATCAGAGATGATTATCTCATGTGCTCCCATCCACACATCTTGGAACTCTCCAAGCTGATAGAGAATCCAGGTCAGTTGGATTCTGAAGCTCATGGCTTCTCTTGACTACACTAGACTATCTTCTTCCTTTGTTTTTATTTCTTACATTAGTCTGTGAAAATCTTCTATCCAAACAAGTATTTTCAAAACTATAACAGCATTAATTTGAATCAGAACTACCATAGAACGTGCAGCTGGGTTGATTCAGGAAAGTGTCAGATGTGTTTCCCAGATTACTATACTTCTTTAGAAACCTTGGCCAAAATGATTCAATTTATCCTCTCTCTCTCCCTGTGACTTCAGAAAGTCCCTAAATTTCCTCCAATTGAGTGAGCCAACCACTCCCCACAACTCTGTCTTACAATTCTGGCAGGTAGACTCAGAAACATTAAGCAAAAACTAATTTCTTTAATACATAATTATCCACATCCTTTTACCACTTGAGGAAAGTTTGGTATGTTGGTGAATTAAGTTACTATTCTACTTATATTACTTTTTTAATTATGAATCTAACATTTTTGGCTCTGAGCCAAACACAAAAATCTCTTGAGATGCTCAGTATCCAGATGGCCAGTGAGATATTAAATAAATAATCACACCACATAGGATTATATATGCATATCTATAAAGAGGTAAGTACAAAGAGTGACCTTTGTCTGAGGAAGCAAGCAAACTAAATACTTCCCAGAGAAAGATATTTATGGTAAGAAATCACTGAGCAGCGAAACAATGAAGCTATTCCCAGATGAACAGCTTTATTCAGAGACTTAGTATGGTTTACCATTTACCCCTTCCGCATCTGCCATGGTTGTTTTCAGTCTTTCACCCAGCCCACCCCACAGATCAGTGATTTCACCTGCTGTCTTTGTCAGAGCCCAAAAGACAAACGCCATTATATTGTTTAGTTTGTGGAGTCACTATCATGAGTTATGCAGATTTTAAAGAAGCTATTTCTATGCTAAGCACTATATCCATATTACTCTTTCCATAGTCTTCAATTGTTTACCAGGAACTTTGAATCAGAATCTGGAAAGGATTTCTTCTGAGGCACTAGAAAAAGTCTTGATAAACATTAGGGAATTTCTTCCTAGTAATAGTTTGAGAACCATTGTAAATTGTTGAAACTGAAAACAAGAACCTGAAAGCATATGGTCTCGAGTGTATTCACACATAATGGAAGTTAAAAACTTTATGTCAAATCGTTTTCATTAAGTAAAGTACAAGGATGAGGATTCTGACCATTGGGGGTTTTCCTTGGTCATTATTGAACATTGTCAGCATGCTTAGAGTACTGCAAGTATTGACAAATTGCCTCTGCATTATCACATTTCTATTTGGTATGGTACTTCTATTCCTTCAGATGCAACCACAATTACCTCCTCTTTTTAAAACAAAGTTTTCTGAATTAAATACTGGTAGTGTTCTTTAAACTTGAAGTCTCTCAGTTTTAGCATGTCTACGGTGTTAACATGTAACTATATCTCAAGGCAAAATGAAGATCTCCACAGCTTGTAAGTAGTAAGACTATTATCCCATGAGACTATGAGAAATGGTCTCAAACAAGGCCAGAAAATAGAAAACGTATTCCCAAGGGAAAATAATTCATGCAGAGGTCCCTCTCATTCTTGTTTTGGTGAAAACACTGTTAGATCCTGTTACAAATTCGAAAATACCAAATTACAGTTTTGAAAAAACATGTTGATCTATAAAATACCTGGCTGACAAAATTCACATTATATTTTTTTCCCATAGCATAGGTCTTAATATTTTCCACCGACCATGAGGTTGCTGTAAAAGCAATTGGGGTTTCAGACCACAAATTTCAAATCATTACAACTAGACTCAAATAGATCTTTATTAATCAAAATGCAAACGATTACAATCAACCCGTTTTTGCCAATGAGAAATAAGTTTGTTTATTCCCATAGCATAAACATCCATGCTGCTTCTGTGAACTCTTGCATTCTGCTGATTATGGATGCATTTTTCCCTGCAAAAGTTTTTGAGATGCTTGAAGTGGTGATTGGCTGGCGAGAGGGCCATTGAATATGGCGGACGAGACAGAACTTTGTACCCAGTTCTTCCCATTTTTGAAGATTTGGTTGTGGATGTGCAGTTGGTCATTATAGTGGAGAAAAATTGGGCTCTTTCAGTGACCGATGCTGGCTGTGGGCATTGCAGTTTTCAGTGCATCTCATTGATGTGCTGAGCACACTTCTCATATTTAATGGTTTTGCCGGGATTCAGAAAGCTGAAGGAGGGAGATCAGACCAGCCGCGGACCACCAAATAGCGACCATGACCACTTTTTGAGTGCAAGTTTGACCTTGAAAGGAGCTTTGAAGCTTCTTCTTGGTCAAGCTACTGAGTTGCTAGTCGCCAGTTGTATAAAATCCACTTTTCATTTCACGTCACAATCTGATCAAGGAATAATTCATCCTTGTTGGGTAGAATAAGAGAAGATGACATTTCAAAGGACAATTATTTTTTAAGTTTGGTCAGCTGATGAGGTCCCTACTTACTGAGCTTTTTCAATTTTCAAAATTGTTTCAAAGACCAGACCATAGAGTAGTAGACGTTGAGTTCTTTGACAACTTCTCATGTAGTTGTTACAAGGATCAGCTTCAATGATGGCTTCCCAACTGGTCATTGCCAATACTGATGGCCAGTCACTGTGCTCCTCACCAAGGCTCTCATCTTCTTTGCAAAACTTCTTGAATCACCACTGCACTGCATGTTTATTAGCAGTTCCTGGGCCAAATGTGTTGGCAATGTTGCCAGTGGTCTCTACTACTTTACAACCCATTTTGAACCTGAGTGAGAAAATCACTCAAATTGGCTTTTTGTCTGACATCATTTCCACCATCTAAAATAAATATAAAATAAACAGCAAGTAATAGATCATTTGCTGAAAAAAGAAAAAGTGAGAATGTGCGTTAAAATGATGTATAACATCACCACATTTATTTAAGAATGTACTCCAATGGGAACAGCAGTTAGCGTAATGGCTATGTCGCTGGACTCCCATGTAGTCGACCGCGGTTTGAGTCCTGGACCCAGTGGCTTAAAACTCATGCTGGGCGTGTGTGCGTGTGTGCCCAAGATCCCAAGAGGAAAATGGAGGAGAAAGGATTGCAGCGTGACCATCCCCCCTGGGGGGTGATTTCTCACTTTCTGTCACTCTGTCTCTCTCAGTCTGGCGAGCGCACGTGCCCTATGGCAAAAACCTCTCCAAAAAAAAAAAAAAAAGAATGTACTCCAATAGCAACTAGCAAATTTCAACAATGCAAAACCATAACTATTTTTGTACCAACCTATAATATAAACTAAATTATTTGAAGTGAAGCTTTAGAATTATCAGGAAAGCCAGAAGTTTGAGAAATAGTCTAAAACAGCTGGGAATCTAATCTGTAAAAAAACATCCTGAGACAGAAAACAACAGTAAGGATGGCCCAGCAGGTGGTGTGGTGGTTAAGGCACTGGACTCCCCCATGGCGAACATATATTTCTTAATCCACAAACACTTCCTTTTTTTGGGGGGGAGGGGAGAGGTTTTTTTCTGTAGGGCGTGTGCGCTCGCCAGACAGACAGAGACATAGAGACAGAAAGTGAGAAATCACCCCCCAGGGGGGATGGTCATGACGCAATCCCTTCTCCTCCATTCTCCTCTCGGGATCTTGGGCACGCACGCACAAGCACCTGGCGTGAGTTTTAAGCCACTGGGTCCAGGACGTGAACCGCGGTAGACTACTTGGAAGTCCAGCGACATAGCCATTACGCTAACTGCTGGTTCCCCACAAACACTTCTTTCATTTAAATTTTCTTCTTTTGATCTTTTGAAAATGAGTTGGATAGTCATATAGAAAAATCATTCAAAGTCCTATCCTCCCTGGTTTTCAAACTACTGGATACTGTGAGCTATCGCTTTACTCCATTTCATTCATTCATTGCCTGGATCCTAGAATTTGTCATGAGCCAGGGTTGCTGCTTATCTTAAGCAATAACACTCTCATTTTCAAAATGTAAGTTCTCATCTTCCCATCTGTCTGTGCCCCTTTTTTCCACTATGGCTCCATTAAGATCTCATGCCCTTTAACTCCTCTTTTGTGTCCCAATCAATGAACCCCTTTCTCACTCTGATTTCTACCTGCTGCACCAGTTCAGCAACTGTTTGCCAACACTTTGAATATTCCCACTCACTTGTCTTCTAATGCAAAATCCCTGAGAATCTCAAGCATTTTCCAACTTACAAAGCATCTCTTTAAAGTGGTACTTCCAAAAAAGAATTGGATTGTAAGTTAAGAATTACCTGCTTTAGGCATTTTACAATGTCCTTTGAAATCAGACTCTGTTCTTCAGGTAGACAAACATGGATGAGTTAACATTTGTTAGTGCATTGGGAGTCATGTTCAATATATTTAACAACTGAACAAGTAGAATAGACATTATATAAAAGATGCCAGCTATTAAAACCAGCCAATATCAGCTATTTTTGCAAACGACAGGAAGCAAGTCCAGAAAAGGCCAGAGAGAAAAATTTTTTTTTCTTGATTAAAGAACAGGAATAAGTGGCTTACAGCCAAAAATAAATGCACTGAATGACAAAGACTTTAGATGAACAAGACCAAGGAATATCTAAGAATATTAGCAACAGATTCTCAAACTTCTTTCTGTGTTGTTCCATAAAATCTTACACTTTTAACTACTTTCTGACTCTATATATCTTCTGTAAGACTAAAACTCTTTGGGTCACAGGCTGTTTATGTTCCTATCATTACAAATGATGACTTAGTCACTGTGGCTAGTGAGATGGGTTCCTATGATTGGTTCAGCCCATCATAGGAATCCTAATGACTGAATCAGTCTGTTCTTAGGCAACTGAGCCATCAGGCAAATGGTGGGCTTACCAGAAGAAGGAAGAGGGAGGGGCAGACAAGAGCAAGAGCCACTACTGCACCCTTGAATACAACAGAACACAACAGGATGTCTTTGTTATCTTTGAAAATGTGCAGAGTGGCGTTTAACCTCTGGCCTTTGAGCTGAGAGAGACCACCTTCATAAGTAGTTGTGGGGCTTCATTCAGCGCATAGATATAAAGCTTCTAGCAGTTCAGATCAAGTCAGAAGTTATAACCGAAGACTGTCTTTCCCCATGGTGATTAGTAATGCAACTTCTAAAAAGAAATTTTAAAAATGAGCCATAAATATTTGAAGAGTATAGCATTGTACACTTGGAAAACACAAAAGAATCAAGTTGAATAATTATTTAAAACAGGGAGCAGCAAATGGCATAATGGTTACATTGCTGAACTCCAACAGAGTTGGTCGTTTTGAATCCTGGACCCAGTGGTTTAAAACTCATGCCAGGCGCATGTGTGTGCATACCCAAAATCCCAAGAGGAGGAATGGGAGGAGAAGGGATTGTGGAGTGGTCATCCTCCCAGGGGTGAGAGGGATTTCTCGCTTTCTGTCTCTTTCTGACTCTCTGGTGAGTTTGCACACCCGAGTGCAAAAATCTCTCTAAAAATATTATTTAAAACAGTAAGAAAATCTATGTAGTAGCTAGGTACAAAATTAATATTAAAACCCAATAACTGTTTTATATTCCAAGAATGTACTATTTGTAAATGTAATAAAAAAGACTTCTGTGACAACTAAATATGAACTGCATGCAACTATATGTTATAAGAAATGCATACAATTATTTAAGAAAACAATGTAAGTTTGTCAAGGTATATCATATAAACATGGTGTCCAGAAATGAATTATTGCTTCTGTGTATATGAGTTCCCTTTCAGTATCCTCCTGGGATTATAGGGAATAATGAAGACTTCACTAGAGCCCCCTACACAGCAATGTTGGTTCTTTTCTCTCAAGACCACTAGGACAGATATTATCAATTGAGAGGCTAGAAAAGACCAGCTATTTTATTTGTAGGGAAACTTCATTGAATAAAAATTTAACATGAACAGTGGTTAAAACGTCCTTAGAGGCCATCTATTACCAGAGAAGATCAAATCCAAAGATCAACTGCCTCAAATTAACTAGAGTCAATGATTAGAGGCTCTAGAGAAATAGAGAGTTTTAGCTTTTGACAAAGTACTCTCCCTGTGTTTAAAGATGATTCAGTAGTTTACTTCTGAGAATGTAAAATGCCGGGGTAGGACAATCCAGAAAATAGACATAGGTGGTTCTTCAGATTTACAGAAGAAAAGTACGCACCCATTTAGGGAGTGTTGGGTTCATTTCTGTTTCCAAAGGTTTATATTTGGTTTAATGATATGATCTTAATATTATTGTGGTAATAAGCTGTGTTTTCTAGGTCACAAAAGATCACAAAATACTTATCAGTTGTTTTGAATCTAAAGTTTTAGAGAAAAATGTTTAATCAAAAGCAAATTACATACTTTTCAGGAGTTGTTATAATGTGGATTTGGATTTACATTGAGATTTATACTGGAAAGATATTAATGGACTTCCTACAGATGATAGGATATTTAACTTCTTTATAAATCAATCACATTTTCACACTGTAGTAAAATGTTCTTTTTTTTTTCAGAGACCTCTGTGACAGAAACTGCTGTTCTTCTTCCAATATAAGAGGACATTGAAAGATTTATAGAAAAAAGAGAATTAAAGTAGAAGTTTCTTCTGGTGCAAAAAAAAACCCCTTGAAATCCATGCATAGCTTTTTTCATAATATGTGTTTTCCATGAACTTTTTAAAGATCCTCTGCACATGTTACCTCCTTCTTCCCTACACCCAGATTTTTAGTTATCCTCATTGTCAATGAGAAAATTTTAAAAAAGACATTTTTCAACATCCCTTGGGTTAGGCATGGTTATATGACTATATTCTATTACTGCCTTATACATAAACGTCATATTTAAGAGGGCACATGCACTCACCAGAAAGACAGAGAGAGATAGAGAGACAGATAGTAAGAAATCACCCCCCAGGGGGGATGGCCACACCGTAACCCCTTCTCCTCCATTCTCCTCTCGGGATCTTGGGCACGCACACACGTGCACCTGGTGTGAGTTTAAGTCACTGGATCCAGGACTCAAACCGCAGTCAACTACACGGAAGTCCAGTGACATAGCCATTACATCAACTGCTGGTTCCTGTTTTTAATTTAGTCAGAGGGCACATGCAGTCACTATAGAGAGATGGGGAGGGCAGAAAGCACCACCCCCCCATGGCAGATGGTCAAACCATAATCCCTTCTTCTTCATCTTTCCATCGTTGAGTGATTTGGGGGCACTTCCACACAAAACACCCAGAATGTGTCTCAGGACACTGTGTCCTGGACTCAGACTGCATGGTCAGCCATGTGGCATTGGGCTACCTTAACCACGTGGGCCAGCCCTAACATTTTTTACCTGGGTTTAACTTCCTTTTTTCTCCTTTATTCCTGCTAGCTGGAAAATTCACCCACTTACACCAGAGAAATAAATTTACCTTACTTAAGTCATTCTTTTTTTGAGCATTGTCACTCAGGGTAACCTGGTTCCATGGAAATCAAATTTAAAAAATAAATTGAGAAAAATAATAAGACGTCCTTCTGTTGGGTAAGAGAAATTACTCAGAAGCTAATAATTTTTAAACCTGATTAAAATGGTATTTTTGGGATCCTATAATTCCTTCTTTTTCATTTATTATCTAAATTGCTCAAACTTATGAGTTTCTGCTGATATGACCCAATGATTCATTATAATTAATAATAACATAATCAGAAGCCTCATGTTGAATAATTACTGCAGTGGATGGTTGCTGCATTGAGAATATCCAATTCTAACATACAGGATAAAAAATCAAGTGGGGTAGATGAAACTCATAAGATATGCTAAGCACAGTTAATGAACAGTTAGTAACTTTTTAAAGAAAGAAAGAGCCCTTGTGCAGGTACAAAGAGAAAAAAAAAATGTTAAATAACATAAGAAATAGGGACACCCGGTGGTGGTGGCAAAGGCAGCTGGATCCTACATGGGCAACTCTGCAGTTCAAGTCCCAGACCCAGCAGCTTGAGAAACATTCTGGGTGATTATGCATGTGTGCTCAAAATACCAACCGGAGGGAGAGATGGAGAAGGAAGGATTGTGGCATGACTGTATCTCACGGGGGGGGGGGGGGGGGTGCTTTCTCGTATTCCTTCTCTCTCTCTTTTTCTCTCTCTCTCTCTTTGTCTCTCTCTCCAGTGAATGCACATGCTCACTAACAAACTTTAAAGAAATAAAACGAAACCTATAAGACATAGATATAGTAAAATGGGTGTATGAAACTTAAATGGAAAGAGAGAGAAGAAACAAGAGACACTCAATATTCACAATAGAAGGCCCAAGAGTGATATTGGGGTGTTATTTAACCCTCCGATTGCTCCTCACTTGCTCTGATAAAGATTGGATTGCTGAATTGAACTGACTTTCCATTTTCAATTTTCCAAAAGAACATGGTAAAAGCATCAAATGCAGACAAAAACAAGCCTCCTTGGTTCATTTTCATAGACTGCATAGGTAGACTTCTAGGATCACCATTGGGATTTACCTCCTTGAGCCCTTCACATGTGCACCCCCATTCCTAAGTGCTTTTACACTTCGTCGCTGCCACTAAGATACTGGATGGGGTGTGTCAAGTCGACCTGATCACGAGACATTATCAGTGAATTCTATTACAAAATTAGTCAAATTTCCCACTGATAAGTCTGCTCTCACTTAACAGGGCTCCTTGCTACAAACTTCAGTCTTCCGGAAGATAAGTGTCTGGTGACTTACTGATCCTTGAGCTGAAGGAAGTTTTCTGGGACTAATAGGCTGCCTTATAATGAATGTGGCTGTCACCATCGAAAGAACAATGAAAGATTGTAGCTCTGGATCCACTGCTTCAGAGCCAATAACAAAATGGATTAACTCCTCAGAAGAAAATAGCCACTGCAGCCTGCTCTTTCATCATTTCCTCATGCCATCAATCGAAAGAGCAAAGGATCTAAAAACAAATTCATCAATAGCTTAATAAAAGAGATTAACATCCTACACATCCTACATGTTAATGAATTGAAAATAAGTCAGCTGCTTTCATGATCCATGGATAGCAATAAGATTTTTAAATAGTTCCAACATGTACAGGGACATGAGCAATTATGTTTTTTGTTTTTGTTTTGTTTTGTTTTTATTTGTTTTGAGAGAGAGTGAAAGCAAGTATTTATTTTTTCAATTTGGCCAACAGCATTTTATTGCCTGTTTATTACTACGAAAGAGTGAATAACTTTTAACTCAATTAAAATATCTTGAAGCCTTTTTATTTTCTGTGGCAATTCTTATTTTTGGAGTAATCACTTTGTAAAAAATCTTTTTTTTTTTTTTGGCCTATTTTGAATGCAAAAACAGTTTAATATTATAAACATTTTAAAGGAATCACCTTCACTTTCATTATCATAGATTATCAACTATCTAGACTTTCACACCACAACTTTAATATATTTGATTTTCCATATTTTTGTCTCTTTCTATATCATGTATTTTACCAGATTATTGCGATTATGCATTTGTCTGGGCATTGCCTTTTCTCTTCGCATGTCAAAACATGTTTCTAGAGTCTACTCAAACCAAGCGATTGAAGTTACATATGAACATTTATACATGTATACGTACATGAGGCAGAGCAAGCTGTATCAGACAACTCCAGACTCAGCAGCCTCACGGGGTAGCTGTTTCAGCTCTTGCTCATGGGGTGGCTGAGTGCTTGTTTTAAGCAAGTAGCTTCTGCAGGGTGATTCGGCACCCAGACTCCTTCCACCTTAGGGTTCCACCTTGTCCTCAGGCCTCCAAGTCTGCTGCTTGATCTGTGCATATTACTGGCAGAGAAAAGCAGAGGAGGAAGGAACAGGGAGGTCATATGGGAGGCTTTTATGGGCCAGGCATGGCGGCGGCCATATTCCCTTCTTCTTGCATGCCACTGGTCAGAGGACAGTCACATGGCCGCACCTAACTATAGGAGACTGTGAAAGGCAATCTAGCTGTATTGGAAAGGAAAGAGGACAGATTTGGGAACACATAGAGACTCTGTCACAATTCTCAATTTAAATTCCACACACCAGATGTCTTTAATACCTTTCCCATGTATAAAGCATCATTTTGATATGAACAAGCATCCCTCTGTATAGACAGAATACTACGAAAACTTTTTTTGTTGTTTTTATGTATTTTTTTCATTTCAAAAAGAGAAGTTTCAGCCTTAATAAATCAAAAGCAAAAAAAGTTAAGAAAAATTTGCTTAAGATTTAAAGCCAGGAAGAGAGTTAGTATTCTGTTAAAACAGTAGGTAGATACTAAAAACTCAAAACACAGATATGGACCGAGCTAAAACCTAGTAACAAGTGCACTGTAATTTTCTTCTGAAACAGTTTTTCCTCTCTCCATTTCCCCTTTTGCCAAAGAGAGACATAAACTAACTTATCTGCAAAATAATAATAATAAGTTTCATCTCAATTTGGTCTGTTATTTGCACAACGCCCCATAAGAATACTGATTGCTTTAGTTGGTTTGCTGGCACCTTTTATAAAGAACTTCAGATTAGATTCTTTTCTAAAAAAATATTTATTTAATTTTATTTATTCATTTATTTTATGGTTATTTTTTTTAATTTGACCAGAGAGAGACAGAGACAGAGAGAGGGAAAGTGAGAAAACAAGCCACTAGTTCCGGAACTCGACCTAGTGGTCAGCCATATGGGAGTGTCCAGCGCCTTAGCCACCATGCCACCTGCTGGCCCCCTGGATTCGATTCTTTAAAAAGTCTCCCAAGACTACTGAGCCAAAGTAGGAATTCACCATCTGCTTGTGCCTTTGAGTACCTGTACTTGAAAGTGTTTGGGTCAGGAAGTGACATTCTTTACTTACCTGACAAGGAGAACTGTTTATGGTACCAGACAATCTCTCCAACAGCTTCCGTTGGCTTTCTTGAGATCTTCCTTAGTTCCTTAGCTTTCTGATGACATTCCAGTCGAAGCCCTAGCAGTAACCAGTATTTCTAATTTCTAATGCAAGGCAACGGATATGACTGAACTTAGGCAAAGAAAGCAAGTATATTAAGGAAAGTGTATAGCGTAGACCATGTCATTTCAGATAGTTATTTATAACACAACCTGGTTTGCAACACTTTAAAACCACTTACTCTTTAATCCGCAAAATATCACCCCATAAGTCAAAGCCCATTAATACAAGCCTTCAATATAAAAACAAAATTATAAGGTCGGAAGGAACTTAAAGGAGGGTTAGCTTCCTCTGTACCAGCCAACCTAAGTTGAAGAGTTCTATTACAATAAAGCTAATCTAAACAGTTGAGAAGAAGAAAAACAAAAGAATACAGGTCCTCATGTGGAAGTAAAGCAGGTCTAAATAATTTACTACTTTTTTTTCCTCCCATGTAAAGCTTTTTCCTAACCAAGCTTTTCTCTGATTCTGTAGTCTTAGAGATATTTTTAAACTTTTATTTGAAAATCATTTTGAAAATGCAGAAAAGGTAACAAGAATAGTAAAAAGACCTAACTGTTTTACTTAGATTCATCTATTTTGCCCATTTTCTTTACCTTCATTTTTTGCTACCTATCTACATTTTTTTTCAAACTATTTATTGGCAGTTACACACAAAAAGACCCTTTACTTGTCAATGCTTCATTGTACATTTTCTAAAAATTAGAATATTCTCTTATACGACCACTGCAGTTTTCACTTTTAATGATCACCCAGCAGTACTACAATTTTATCAGCTGAACAAAGGCCAGTGTAGCACTGTTTTTCTTCACTGAAGGATCCAATTTAGGATCAACCATACAGTGCATTAATTTTCAAGCTTCTTGGGACCCCTTTAATCAAGAATAGTTCCTCCTCAGCTTTTCATTTTTTTAATAACATATTTGAAAAAATATAACTTCTCTGTCCTCCTTCTAAATAGAAGCATCATCACTTGGATTTTTCTGATGTTTCCCTTGACTGGATTCAAGTTGGCATTCTTACATCCAGATTCTTAGCATGAGTATTATACTAATCATTCTATAACCTTCACAGGGTATCACATGGGAGGGCCCATAATGTTCATCTATCTTTCATTATTGATACAAATCTGATCACCTGGCCAAGGTATCATCCAGTTTCTCTACTGTGTAGCTGCTATTTTTTCCTTGTAGTTGACAAGCAAACTACAAGGAGACACATTAAGATCATACTATATCCTAACCTACATCAAAAATGTCCCCTGTGATTTATAATACATTCTTGATTCTTGTACAACTCAATCTCGAACTGTGATAGTTGCAAAATAATGACTTTCAGGACCAGCAGATGACATAATGTTTATGTTGCTGGACTCCCATATGACCAACCATGGTTTTAGAGTCCCAGACCCGGCAGCCTCAAACTCATGCCAGGTACCTGTGCATATGTGCCCAAAATCCCAAGAGGAGAATGGAGCAGAAGGGATTGTGACATGGTTATCCCCCCTGGGGGTGATTTCTCACTTTCTGTCTCTTTGTCTCTCTCTGGTGAGTGTACATGCCCTATAGTAAAAATGTCTCTCTAAAAAATAATAATGACTTTCAAACTCCAACAGGCCCTGCACATTTTTTTTTGTTTTTTTGGAGAGGATTTTGCTATAGGACGTGTACTCGCCGGAAAGACAGAGAGAGACAGAGAGACAGAAAGTGAGAAATCACCCCCCAGGGGGGATGGCCACACCGCAATCCCTTCTCCTCCATTCTCCTCTTGGGATCTCGGGTACGCATGCACACGCACCCGGCATGAGTTTAAGCCACTGGCTCCGGGACTCGAACCGCGGTTGACTACATGAGAGTCCAGCGACATAGCCATTATGCTAAGTGCTAGTCCCAGGCCCTGCACACTTACCAGTCATTGCACAGTCTTCTACTACAATCAAGAACTCTCCCTTCTCTTCAGTTATGTACTCATTTATTTACAATCAGCATGTACTTATGGATTTCTATTTGCTAAAACTTTCTGAATTTTTTATTATACTTAATTGTTGTGATACTCAAACTGTCTCAGATTGTGAGCCCTTGAAGCTGGCTCTGGGATTCTTGAGACTTGTACCAGGTTGTACTTTTCTCACCATGACTCAGGCATCAGTGTTTCTTGTTGTCTGGTCTCCTTTGTTCTGTGCCTAGCAACTAAGTGCTTGCAAATGCAAGTTCTTTGTTCATACTCAAACTTAATAGACCAGAGTTTCCGGGAACTGGTAAACGCTGATGAGTTTTATGAAAAAATCAAAATCAAGGACAGATAATATCAAAGAAAAGTTGTATCACATGGAGTTAAAAAGGCAAGGAAATCTTAATTCAAGACCAACGTAGTGGGGTGAGGACTATTGTTATAAGGGACAGAGATCAAACTGAACTGCGTAGTGACAAAAGATGAAGGGTTTTTTAATGCTAAGTGTGATTATGAAAAAGAACTGAAGGACTTTTTGAAGGAAGCTGATCAAAGCGATTAGGCCACCTGTATTTTCTAATTGGCATGTGTCCAAGTTGGGTGTATACCTTCTCACAGTGACTGGGAGACAGACCTTATCTTTTTCACACACAAGGGAAAGGGAGAAGTTCCCTCAGTAGGGTCAACACTCCAGGTTATTGTCAAGTATGTTTCAGGTCAGCCAGCCAGGGGTCTGAACCATGGGCTGGCCATGTGGCTCCCACGTCCACAGTCCTGAACTCTACAACTGTGCCACCTGGGACTGGAGCTTCTCTGTTTCTTGGTAGCATTCTCTAAACCTGTTTGCAAGTCTAAAAATTGCTTTGAGACCTTCATAAGTATCAAATCCCAGATCTGTACCTAACATATTGCTGAATTAAATGAAGTAGGGGGCCAGATGGTGGCACAGCAGTAAAATATGATGCACTGCGAGTCAATCCCACATAGGAAGGTTTCTAGTTCAAGGCCGAAGACCTCCTTGGGTACCCCAGGAGCACATTTGCCATGATCCAGAGCTAGCTGAAGTCTGAGGGCAGACAGAGCCTGGCATCAGCGCCTCTCTTTCTCTCACTCTCTTCCTTATGGAGGAACGAACT
This sequence comes from Tupaia tana, assembly GCA_026018925.1. NCBI lineage: Eukaryota > Metazoa > Chordata > Mammalia > Scandentia > Tupaiidae > Tupaia > Tupaia tana. The sequence continues at coordinate 15,375,518 of JAKSZU010000025.1, read as the reverse complement.
TTTTAAATGTCAGAAAACACGACTTAGGTATCTGTATTTTAATGCACTTTAAAAGCCACCAAGGTGTGTCAGTGGGTGGCATAGTGGTTAAGGTGCTAAACTCCCACATAGCTGATCATAGTTTGAGTCCCAGACCTGGTGGCTTGCTTCCCCACTTTCTCTCTCTCTCTCTCTCTCTCTCTCTCTCTCTGGTCAAGTTAAATAATAAATTAATTAATTAAATTAAATAAATAATGATTTTAAAATATGGAAAGAGAATGTAAGAGGAGAAGAGCATAGGAAATTTTTTTTGCGGGGGGAATGGAGAAGTAAGACACTTGTGGAACACAGATAAGGTTTATTATCTGTTGACAAGGATGTGTATGGTGGTCTCAACTGGGCTGGACTGAGGTGTATATCATGCTGGGTAAAGTCTCTTTACAATCTAAATGCTGTATAGTGATTTAATGTTTCAATAATAATAATAAAAATATATAAATATTTTTAAAAATATGCTACCAAAGGAGTTGATTTAAGTAAGCATCCATTTCCTTAACATCTCAGTACCATTGGATCATAGTTGAAAAGATTCAACCGGTGTTTATTTTGACAAGATACCAATTGACTGTTTTAACTAAAATGTAAAGAAAAGATTTATTTACCATTTGCAAACTGGTAACTAAATCAGTGGTGCCTGTGGTGTTATCGAGCCACTGGTCTTAACCATACCTCTCCTACTGTAGCCCCAGTTTTATGGGAAGCATAAAAGCAATGCCTGCTGAGATTTTAAATGCAGCCTCAGCTACTGCTGTGTCCCCAAATATAGAGGCATGAAGTTATTAGCATTTGCATCAATTAAAGTAACAGTTTGGCCAACCAGCCTTCTCAAATGAGCCTGTGATGAAAAAAAAAAAAAAAAAAAAAAAGTCATAAAATGTTTTCTTTTGAACACTCCCTAGATTCTATCCCCAAGATGGTGGGCAACATTTCATTCTAAAGAAACTGTGGCATATGGCATATGTCCTTCTTTTATCTCTCTTGAAAACTAGTCAGAGAAATGAATTGCCTATGTAATCATTTTAACTTGAATTTAAAAGAAAAAAAAATACCCACTAATTAGTATCAGTTATATAACTCTCAGAGTTGGTGAGAAAACCTCTCAATCTCATATCACTGTAAAAAAATTCAAGTTCTGGGAACCAGCAGTTAGCGTAATGGCTATGTCGCTGGACTCCCACGTAGTCGACCACGGTTCGCGTCCCGGACCCGGTGGCTTAAACTCACACTGGGCGCGTGTGCGTGCATGCCCAAGATCCCGAGAGGAGAATGGAGGAGAAGGGATTGCGGCGTGACCATCCCCCCTGGAGGGTGATTTCTCGCTTTCTGTCTCTATGTCTCTCTCTGTCTGTCTGGCGAGCGCACGCGCCCTATAGCAAAAACCTCTCCAAAAAAAAAAAAAAAAAAAAAAAAAATCAAGTTCTGTTCTAAGGCTATGGGGATTGTAATAAAAATAATTTCTCATTCTGGTGAAGAACTTCCTGTGTTCCAAGCACTCCTCAAGGTGGTTCTTGTGTATCATTTTAGTTAATCCCCATAACAGCCCCATGAGGTAGGTAATTATCATCTTCATGTCGCAGATGACACTGATTCTCAGAGAGGTTAATTAACTTGTTCAAGGCCACACTGCCAGTCCATATGGGAACAAGGCTTCAATTGCTAGGTGGTTGTCTTCAGAAGCAGCACAAATGTAATTCTTCAGAAGGGGGTTCTCAACCTAGGAAAGTTTTGTCCCCAATCCCTCAGAGGACATTAACGATGTTTCAGGTTGGTCTCATGGTGCAGCAGTTAGACGCCGTCCATAGGGAGTTGGATCCTACATGGCTGACCATGGTTTGATTCCTGGCCCCGATGGCTGGAGGAACATCCTGTGTGCATGTGCACGTGTGCCCAGGATCCTGATAGATTGGAGATATGCAGAAGAATAGATTGCAGAGTGGATCGATCACTCTCACAAACTCATCCTCTCCCAATTAAACAAAACAATGTCTGGATACATCTTTGCATCTTTGTTTGTCACACAGAGGGTCAAAAAATGTGTGTGCTACTGGAATCTAGCAGGTAGAGGCCAGAGATGCAGCTAAACAGACTATAATACACAGAATAACCCCCACAGCTAAGAATAATTCAGCCCAAAATATGTAGCACCAAGGTCAAGAAAACCTCCTTTAACATAAAACCTGAAATTAGCTTCGCTAGCAAATTAGATAGGAGTGTCTGACATGATTGAGAATCCCTTCAGGCTTGAGAAGTTAGAGAAGATCTCTCTCAATCAAGCTGAAGTCCAAGGAGCTGCAGAATGTCTCTTGTAACAAGTAGCAGAATAAGACAGAGCTTATACATAATTAGAAATCTATCCTTTTTGTTTGTTCGTTTGTTTCTTCTACCAGAGACAGAAAAAGCCATCCCCATCCCAACAAGATCTTCATGTCACGACCCACCCCCAGTCTCAGCATGCTCAGGGAGGTTCTGGAATGCAAACGCAGAAGCTTTTCCATGTGGATCCAGTTGCATTATCACTGGACTACTGCCTAACTCAATTAATTTTCCTTTTCGAGGGGAAAGTTGGTTTGGAGAGAAAACCTATTATATAAAACAAAGAAAGAAACTTAGTACATTGGAGGGAAAAATCTCTTGGGTCAGTCTGTGACCTGGTATATGAGTTGGATCCCACCTGGCCAACTGTGCAGTATGGGTCCTGAACCTGGTGGCTTATAAAAACATGTCAGACACGTGTGTGTGCATGCCCCAAATCCAGAGAGGCTGGAGAAATGGAGGAGAAGGGATTGCAGCATGACTGTACCCCATGGAGGGAATGCTTTCTCATTTTGGCTCCCTCTCTCTCTTCTCTTTTTCTCTGTCTCTCTCTGGTAAATTAAAAACAATAATGAAAGAAAAGGGAAGAAAACTTCTCAAGGTTACTATTTTATGGGGAGAAAAATTTTGTTTCATAAGACTGCCTCATGCCATTAATGAAAAAAATATACACTGTCATATTCAAGCTCTTTGTGTAATAGGGGCTTGGAGAAACATGAATAAAAACTAAATCTCTCTGGAATATTAACATTTTTAAATGTAGTCAAGTATTTCATCAACTGCTTACCAGAACTACTGATTATAAAGGTGTCTGTTTCCACAGAGAATCTCTGAGTCAACTCTACCAGATGTTTTATTTCATGAATAATTGTTTTCTTCAAAGATATTTTCATTTTGGAGAAAAACACATTGAAATGTTAATTTCTGTGATATTGAGCCAATTTAGGTAACATCTTCGGTGTTGCATTCCTTAAAACTAAGGTTCTATTTTATTGTAATTAAGATGTCTTCCCTGATTTAGAATTAACTTTAGAAAAAAGTAAGCAATTCAAATATGCCAAAGTCTTAAGATGTTATTAAAATCAACATAATTTTATATTTCCTTGCTTGATTTTTAAAAACACATGAATTAAAATCTATTCTAGTTGGAAAGGGAATAAAAGTAAGATTCAGTCCGAAATTAAATTTAATCTGTTTTTCTAAGGACACAGCAGACAAATTTGGGGAAAATATCAAAAAAATATTTTTTATATGTTTAAATTAATGAATTAGATGAGTGTTTGTTCAGTTATGTTTCAACATTTATATAATGAAACTAGACATTTAATAGATATTTTAAATGTCTGAGCAATTCATTTCTGTTCTGTCATCTTTTGAGTCTTTGGAATGAATGACCATAAAATGAAATTTTTCTGATACTTCTTTCTGATAACCAAATCCTTTTGTATGGAATCCAAATATTTAAAAATATATCTTTCTAGCATAGTAATTCTCAGCTGCTAACAATAACTTCCTGTCAAATGTAAAATACTGCATGTAAAATATTTTTTCAAATTTAAAGTGGTTATGCATGAGCAATCAATGTGCATTTTCACTTGTAAAGACTAAGAAGTTACTACCGAGTCAAACAATTTTAGAGCAAAAAAAGCTTTCAAAGTTTGCTCAGTACATTCTATTCCTTTTAGATGTCAGAACACTGATGTCAGAGAGGATGGCTTTTCCAAACCAACATAGAGTATGACTGGGATTAGACAGCATGCCTCTGATAACATGCAGCCGATTCTACTACATTTTACCACTATTCTCGGTAAGTAAAAACTCACCATTCAAAACCCAGAATGTAAAGTTTAACGTAATGTAGTGAACTAACTGTGGTGGTCAGCAGAGCCAAAGAACTTAAAATCTAATTGGAAAAATAATAAACAGTCTAGATGTTGAATAGCAAGACATAGCACTGTGGCAGGGGGCCTTCCAGAACAAAGGAAGATAATGCGCATGCCTGGAATTTAAGTACGCATGTGTAACCTGTAGTACCCTTTTAGCCCTGTCTCTATAGCAATTTAGCAAGTCTGTATCTCAATGTACACCTGCATATCTAACAGCCCAGTAGCCCAGTGCGTATCTACATAATTCTGTAGCAATCTTATCACATTAGCTACCGAATCAAAATTGTATGAAACCGTATAAGGGGAACAAAGGAACTAAAATGAATAGAAAAAAAGAGCCCTCAGAAATTTGGGGTCCAGCCTTTGGGTGTGAATCCGCTGAGCTAGTACCACCACAAATAAATTGCTGTTTTCCTGCCAAAAGACTCGGTGTCCTGTCTTTCTCACTAAACGTCCGACTATAGCACAATCTGTAGTAGCTGAAGATCCTTTCCAGATGGGATGAACAGGGACATCTTTAAGATGATGGTTTATCTGAGTCAACTGTTCAAGTGGGAAAGAGATTTCAAGACAAACAGTTAAGGAAAAGGATTTTCTGATGGAAGATCTATATGAACAAACATAAAGCACTTGCACAACTATATTTATTGTGTCATTACTCATGATTGTTAAGACAAGGAGTCAACCCAAATGTCTACAAACAGATGAATGGATTGAAAAAGTGTGGCACATATACTCCACAAATACTACTCAGTCATAATAATCAAAAAGAGTGTATTTTTTTAATCTTCTCTCCAACTTCTAGGATTATCTGAAATAATGTAATATGTAATACATCCTCATTTCTTAAAACCTGGTAAACTTTTGCACTGGCCATATTAACCTTCTGCCAACAACTCCTCATTTTATAGATGGGAAATGATATTCAAATTATAAATTTATAACAATAACAAATTTGTAGAATTACTGGAGATGATTGCTTACCACATAGGAAGGCGTCTAAAAATTATAATCTATTATTACTACTGGTGTTGTTGATGGTCTCCTAAAAAAGTGTCCCTCCAAATTTTGCATAACTGGAATAATGGGGTTTCCTTCTTTGCTTATTCCATAACCCCTTTGTTACCTAACATTAGCTTACGTAACATAAATCTACCTTATATAATAGCTTAGCAACTATGGTTATTTTTCCTATAGAATTAAAGTTGAGTAATGTGAAGACATTTGTAAGGAATAATATTTTTCTATTGCCTTTCATTATTTCTAAAATGCAGGCAGTGCTTAGCTTATTATTTTGAATTTGTAATACATCTTTCCCTAGCATAAAGCAATAAATGAGAGATACTTTCTTCCCACTTCAGTACGTTCAATAGAAAACAAAGAAAATTAACTTCATGCTACTGTATTCCCTTAAGAGTATAGTGTAATGTCATCAAGTGAGTACTGTGGGGTACAAATTGTACCCCTTCCCATGGTCCTAGAAAATCCTTATACTCCAGGGTAAACTGTTGCCTTTATTCAGTCTCTCTTAACCAGTCTCAATCTCGGAAGGAAAACATCAATATTCAGAAAGAGAAAAGATCAAAGAGACACATTTAGACAGAGATCACAGGAAAGAGATGATCACTGGAAGATGGCCAGAAAGGGTTCATTATTTTGAAGTCATGTTTAAATAATGGTGATGACACAGAACTCTTCTTTTGGTCTCAGACGTAGTGAGACAGGAAGAGTGCATTCCATATTCTCATTTGTCTCTCCTGTGAACATTCATTCGTAACACCTGTTGTTCAACACAGCCTGCAAGATCGTCAAGTCAGCCTGATTTAGTACAACTTATTTAATTAATAACATATACATGCTAAAAATCATGAGCTTCCTGAAGCCTGAACTCTTTATCATTTCAAGGTTTTTTTTTTTTTTTTTTTTTGGAGAGGTTTTTTGCTATAAGGCACGTGTGCTCACCAGAAAGACAGAGAGACAGAAAGTGAGAAATCACCCCCCAGGGGAATGGCCATGCCGCAATCCCTTCTGCTCCATTCTCCTCTCAGGATCTTGGGCACACACGCGCACATGCCCAGTGTGAGTTTAAGCCACTGGGTCCGGGACTCGAACCGTGGTCTACTACATAGTAGTCCAACGATATAGCCATTACGTTAACTGCTGGCCCCTATCTTTTCAAGTTTTGAGGGAGCAATGAGTAAAGAAGAATCACATTGCAAATCACCATTGCTTAACACCTAGCAGGTTAGAGAGACCAGAGAGAAAGCAGAAGTACCTTGTGTGCCAAGGTAAAGGGAATCAGTGGGAGCAAGGCATAGCAGCTATTCACATTCTCAGGTTCTTTGGAAACCAAGAAATGACACATTGAGCTACTCTAACAGACTTCAAAACATACTCAAACAGGTAAGAGTTTATTCTCATACAGTCATACTTAAATAGACAGACCTACTCTGCCAGTAGCTCTTCTCCAATAAATGATTCAAAGACTTAAGAGTCTTCATGTTGGTACTATCTTTAAGTTCTGATTTCCAAAGACAAATTCATCTGCTTCAATTATGAAGGGCATAGAACATCATGGTGCATTCCCCTGTGGAGGATTTACATTCAGACCTGGGAAGAATACATGTCTCCTTTACTCACATTCTATCGGCTAAACTTCAGTCATATGACCACATGTACCTTCAAAGGAGAGTCAAAAAATGTAGCCTAACTCATAAGGAAGAGAAGATAGACTCGATAAACTGTTAGCCACAGACCTCGATAAACTTGAAAAAAGTAAATTGCACTGAAATAATATACATATACAAGATCACCTGTTATAATCATAAAAAGTATGTTTTCATGTTTTTGTATTATGCATCGAAACAAGTACTTTCAATAGATTTGAATTTTGCATTCATTGGTACCATTCATGCAATTTTCTTCTACATATTACGATACCAAATACGTATGTATTGCTTACTGGAAAAGCATGAATTTTTTTTTAATGCCATCACAACTTGCCCCATGAAGTAACTTTGGAAATATTCTATTAGCCTGTCACCCTCAATTTTACACTCTTCCATTTATAGCTGAGGAAGACCTCCAGAGTCAGAAAACTATCTTAGAGTGAGTCTGGGCTTGGGGAAAAGCTAGGTAGCCTAGGAAATCTGTCACTAAATATGACAAATCTCCCCAGCTGGGAGATATTTCACATTTAAAGATAAAAAGCAGCCTCACCAACCCAAATGACATATCAGATGAGTGTGTTAAGGATCGCTCAACAATTTCTTTAAAATTCTACTTTATCTCTATAGGGAAAGAAATAAATTTAGACATTGCTTCTTAACTGGCACATTCACTAGGTGTCTCTAGAGCAATCAACCAGCTTCTTAAGCAAAGAAGAGTAAGTGCTGGCCCTGCATGAACAAACCAACCATCTAGCGAGAGTCATAGGAAATTGGAATCAGGGATAACGGCAAAATCTCAGGTTGGGATGTGGAAAAGAGGTGCTGAGTAGTTACTTTCTCTTGTTTTAGAGAAGGATGGGCAAAGGTATGAGCCAAGAATGACAAGGAATATATATGCCTCTAGTATGCTGGGCTTTGGAGATTAATTCATTGACATGTACGTTGAAGCAGAAGAACAATTCAAAATATTTACCTGCTGGCACAGTTTGGGCACCACCCACCAGTACAGGTCCTGACCTAAGCAACTGAGGTGGGTCTGCCAACATTGTCAACAGGAAGCCTGGCACGAGAGGCAAATGAAAGTCTCAGCATGGCAAGAAAAGTTTATAGTAGAGTAGAGGCTACTGGAGTCAGCACGGGCAGATGCCTGGATAAGAAAACAACAAATGGGGTCGGCAGATGGCATAGTGATTATATCAGTGGACTACTACATGGCAGACCATGGTTTGAGTCCCGGACCTGGTGGCTTGAAACATGCCAAGAGTGTGTGCGTGCATGCCCGAGATCCTGGGACGTGAATGGAGGAAAAGGGATTGCAACATGGCCATCTCCCCCGGGGGAGGGGATGTGATTTCTCCCTTTCCCTCTCACTATCTCTGTCTCTCTCTCTCCCTGACAAGCATACACAACCGAAAGCAAAAACCTCTATCAAAATAAAATAGAAAGCAACAAACGTTTGAAGATGATTTTTATATTCACTGTATGCAACCAATCCTGATGTCACATCAGACAAAATAAGTCACTCATGGTAGTTGAGACCTTGGAAGCTGTGGTTTCTCAAATTCAACCAGAAGCTCCATGTCACCCTTTGGTGCATGCTTCACATCTGGGGGTTTGATTGTAAGTGAATTATTAGAATGCTAAGAAAATGGTTCTCATGGCTTATTTTTAAAGAAATACAAAAAAAAGGGACCAGCGGTTAGCGTAATGGCTATGTCGCTGGACTCCCACGTAGTCGACTATGGTTCGAGTCCCGGACCCGGTGGCTTAAACTCACGCCGGGCGCGTGTGTGTGTGTGCCCAAGATCCCGAGAGGAGAATGGAGGAGAAGGGATTGCGGCATGGCCATCCCCCCTGGGGGGTGATTTCTCACTTTCTATCTCTCTGTCTCTCTCTGTCTTTCTGGCGAGCGCACGCGCCCTATCGCACAAACCTCTCCAAAAAAAAAAAAAAAAGTAAAAAAAAAAAAAAGAAATACAAAAATGGAACAGAGAGAAATACTAAATTATGCATGTTCAAATATTTGTATGTGAAATGTGAGCAGGATCTATTTGCAGGGTCATCTCATCTAAATGACCTGTGCAAGTTAAACTGTGACTAAGGAACTCCCCTTACATCTCTTTCTCCACACCCTCCTCCCCACCACACACACACACACACACACACACACACACACACACACACAGGCTTTTCTCAAAAATTGTAACTCTCTAACTTCGTTCATTGTCTCTTTCTTTTCCATAATGATTATCATTATCTGAAATTGTATTATTTGTTCATTTTTTTTTCCTCCACACTAGAATGTAAGTTTCATGAGAATAAGGGTTTTGTTTTGTCATTGTTGTTGTTACTCATACACCTCTAATGGTTAGAACAGTGTCTAGCATATAGTAGACTTTCAATAAATACTGCTGTAATTATGAATAAATAGCAACAATAATAATCATTTAATAAACAATCTGTTTCAGTAGTAGACATTTTATATGCATTAACTTATTTGATATTTTTGTAGTCCAAATGTCTTTGTCATATTTTGAGCAGAAATGGGATGGCATCAACAATGGTACTATAAATGCCCCTTCCCCACTTTCGGATTTCCACAGGGGACCTCCCAATTCCTCATAAAATAACATGAGTCTCAAATTACCTTCAGGCAAACTTTTCTAAATATTTTCATCCACCATGCCTCTTCTCTTGCTGGTCAACATCACTACCCTCTAAGCCATGGGAGTGTGCCTCCCACTGCCACAGCAGGTGTTGTCAAGGCAAAAAATGCACAGGAAAAAAATTACACAAGCAAGAAGAAACTGGTCATTCAAAACTACCACAACAGGAGAGAGAGAGATCAGAACTAGGTCTGAATTCAACTCCACTGAAACAAAGAGCAGGAGAATTTTTCAAGGCTGGAGTAAGAGGGAGAAACAGAGGCCATCTCGATGACAGGAGAGTTTTACAACATGGAGCAAGGTGCCCACCAGTTTAAGCTTCTATCTTCCCACAAGACTGGGAGACATGGTTTCTAGTTTCTTTGCTGGCTACCTTTCCAAAGAATGGCTCCTAAGTCCTTAAGAAAGACAATCCTGGGTTGTAAAATTAGCCAGAGGATTTATAAATGGTCTGCATTTCAAATGGGCAGAGAAAGAGCTTGCAATTACAAACATTGCTAAAGTGAATGTTCTACAAAAAGGGAGGTCAGGGACCTAGCATTAGGAAGAAGCCTGTCTGCAGTTCATTCGAGCTGAAGGGATCCTCATGGCTTCTTGGTCAGTGTTCGCCATGGGAACACCCATCCGATTGCTGCTTCTTGCTGCCCTCATAGCCAAGCTCTGTCACGATGCTCTCCTGGCACCACAGGCCATGCAGGAGGAGAGGACTGTCCCTTTCTCTTAGATGACATCACACTATAACTTGAACTTCCATTTAGCACTTTCTGTCACTTTCTAGTTCTATCTCTCCTTCCATAGGGCCCTGTACCACTAGGAGACTAGGAAGGTAATAAAGAATGTGGCACCCTCGTTATCTCCCTCATCCAACTCTACCTGTTTAACTGACCTCCCTGAAATCTTCTTTCCTCTGCTTTTAACAAAACAAACCCCCTACACGGGCATCACTAACTGCCCAGTTTGTTACATCAGCACGATATTCTGAATCTCACTTCAATTTGTTTTCTCAAATCCTTAAACAGACTACAATAACATTATTGGAAGCATTGATATTATTCCCTTTGTACAGATACAGAAGTCGACATTTATTAACTTAGAGGAAATTGCCTAAAATCAAAAAGGTAGGAAGTGGTGAAAGAGGAAAGCATAATTCAACCTAGAATTTTTCTCCCCCAAGTCTGTTCTCTGAATAGCTAAACTATCATGTTAACATAAACATACTGAGCCATTCTTTCTTTTTTTCTCTCATCAAACACACTCATAGGGAAAGAAGAAAGTTGGGGAATCAACAGTTAGCGTAATGGCTATGTCGCCGGACTCCCATGCAATCGACCCCAGTTCGAGTCCCGGACCCAGTGGCTTAAACTCACACCAGGCGCGTGTGTGTGCGTGCCTAAGATCCTGAGAGGAGAATGGAGGAGAAGGGATTGTGGCGTGGCCATCCCCCTGGGGGTGATTTCTCACTTTCTTTCTCTCTGTTTCTCTGTCTTTCTGATGAGCACATGTGCCCTATAGCAAAAATCTCTAAAAAAAAAAAAGGCAAAATAAAGCTGGAAGAAAGGTAAAGGAACTAGATGAGCAAGGTTCATCACGAACATGAGCTAAACTACCATCATTCCAATTGGGATTTCAGCTTCCATTCCAGGCCCTCCTAGGACTCAGAGACAGTAAGCAAGTCTAGAGAACAGATCTATACCTACAATGCACCCCCACAGGGTCCTACCACCTCAACCCCTACCCAGCCCTCTCCCTATTTAAAACATCTGGTCTTGGGGGACCAGCAGTTAGCGTAATGGCTATGTCGCTGGACTCCCACGTAGTCGACCGCGGTTCACGTCCCGGACCCGATGGCTTAAACTCACGCCGGGCGCGTGTGCGTGCATGCCCAAGATCCCGAGAGGAGAATGGAGGAGAAGGGATTGTGGCATGGCCATCCCCTCTGGGGGGTGATTTCTCGCTTTCTATCTCTCTGTCTCTCTCTGTCTGGCGAGCGCACGTGCCCTATAGCAAAAACCTCTCCAAAAAAAGAAAAAAAAAAAACACATACATCTGGTCTCATTGTCAGCCCAAGGAAAAGCTGTTATACCTCATTATGTTATGAATCTAAGAGTAAAGCCCTAATGATTTCCTAAATTGTTGTTAATTCAATCCTATAAACTGCAATCAGATCCTTTGAACGTGTAGTGATTAGTTTGTAAAAGGGACTAAAGCAAAATTTGTGAAGTTGTTCATTTAATCAGAATAAATAGTTGGACTTTGCATCCAAGAGAGGCAGCCTCTCCACCCATGCAAATGTAGAGAGGAGTTCAAGACACCACATTCCACTTACACATCCTAGAGTTCCAACACAGTGTTTGCAGTGCCTACAAATGTCTTTAATTAACTCAGAAACAATCGTCTCTCATCCATCTTTCTGCCCGTAAAAGTTGGTCTCTGGGTTACAGTTATGTTTGTTTTACACTTTTTAATTTCTCAAATTATGGGCAGTTTAACAGTTTCCTTAGAAATTAAATTAGAAGAAGAAAAAGAAGAAAGTGTATAAAATAATAATTAAGCTTAACTCCAGCCGCGTTCTTCATAAGTCTCCCAAAATACCTTGCAAACATTATATTTCAGGCAAATTTAGAAAGCTCCCTGTACAAGTGCATAATAAAAGAGTGTCAAGGGAAAAATTCAAATTTGCATGCCTGAGGCAAAGCCTGTGCCAGAAGCTACAGAGAAGTGGTAAAGCAATAATAGCTGCTAGATTGGGCATTAGGGTGGAGCTCCTCCTTGTGCAAAGGAGAGCAAAGGGGGGAAATTACGACAGACTTCTCCCATCACTATTCAGTGGCTGAATCTCCATTCCTCTCCCTCTTTCCTCTGGTCATCCTTCACTGTCCACTGACTCACTTCCATCCACTTTTTCTTTCTCTTCCTCTTGCTTCCCACTTCCCTCTCTCAACCCAGAAAATGTTCCCAGAGCAGCCAGCAGGGGGAGATAGCATGAATTGAAATCCCATATCCTGCTTTGAACCCAGCGCTGAGTCCAGGTCTGCCGAGCTAGCACCTTTAGGCTGAGACTAAAACGTCAAGGTGCAGGTGGAAGGAAGTAAAATAAATACGTGGACATTTACATTTTATTTCTCAGCCCTCTCTGTTAAGGTTTTGCCTTTCATTTTTAGACAAATATGGACATGAAGAAGTCAAACTAAGCCTTTTATGTTAGTTTTTGATAAAATGATATCAAAATCTCTAGTGTTTTGGGCTTTGCAATATCAAATATCATTCTTCAGATTTTATGGTTATCAAATATGATTTATGCACGTGTTAGCAAATTATCCTGGTATCCCTGGATTGTAATAGGATAAAATAACCCTAATACTAGAATAGCAAGAATTTTTGTTGTTGAGAACCATCCCTAGACTGCTGTCTCTGACCCCCCAGTAGACGTACTGGCATCAGATGACAGAATCACCAATACATCTTGGCAAAAACAACAATGGGCAGACTTTCTATTGTCTTCTACTGGTAGTTTACATTGAGAAGTCCCAAGGTTTATGGAGTTGACAAATGAGAAAGAACCTCATGGAAAGAAGAAACACTACTCATATTTTTTATAATTGTATTTCATAGTTGGGGAGCCGGCACCATATACATTGACAATTAAAAAAAAATTATTTACATTGTACTCTAAACTACAGAAGCTTACACATGCACACACCTACCTAAGATTATCTTAAAGAGTTTCCAAGCTAGGATTCCAGGGTTCCATCTACAAGTTTATCTGCATTTATTGCAGACAGTACATGATTAATACAGAAAGGTCTAATTCAGAGGTGCCTAGACGGTAAGTTATCTCTTTCTTTTTTTCCAGTTGTCCCCAAAGCAGTAAAGAAAGCCTCTTCTTTACTGACTATGTTTTTCTTTTTGCTTTCCTAAAACTTGAGAAATGCTGAGTCTAGTCTTTTCCACGGAGTGAGAAATCGGGCTTTCTGGATGCTCACACTGCCCCCAGTGGCTCATGTCAGCACAGCAGCCTCTGAGCTGCCACCCCAGCCTCTGATTCTCTCGTCTCATAAACTAAGAACATACAGAATGTCTCACTGGACATAAAGTTGAATAAATGTCACATTTTCACATTTTATTTTACCCCTCTAAAGATAACACATTCTAACACTAATAATATGTTGCTTGATACGTTAACTTAGATGTCATAGAAGTTAAGTTCCAAGCATTAACAGGAACCTGAATACACCTACCTCTTTGTTGAAAATGGCCAAGTCCCAGTTTCTTAATGAAACTTTGCCACTTACTGCTGTACGTCTTTGAGGAAGTAACTCTTTTTTTTTCTTCTATAAAACAGGAATAAAAATTGGAGCATTATTATACACCACACTTTTTGCTCAGGCTTGTTGTAAAGATTAAATGAAACGATGCGTATAAAGTGCCAGTCACAGAGTCTGACATGTAGTGAGAATTTAGTTTACGTCACTAATGAAAGAGAAGCTGAGGGGCTTTCCCAAGACCCCACCATGACTGTCTGTAAGGACGAAGGGACAAAGAAGTCCCAGTGGCATGACTCCTTGTCTGCCAATGAAGTGCTGGTCGCTCCACTTTTCTCACTTGCAGGTGGAAATGGTGCAAATAGATGAGGAAAACAAAGTAAAATCTGAGCAAAGAGGCCTGGCTCCATCCACTGCTTTTCTTTCACTCCCCCTGGAAGAACAAATATCGTGGAAAGTAGACTGTGATATTTATCAAACATCTTAACGAAGTCTTGAGTGAGCTAGAGGTGGGAGACAACTTTATACCTACAATTAGGAGTGTAGGCAGTCGTGACAATAGTGACAACACTCTGGAGTACAAAGAACATGAAAATAACAGTTCATTTTTCCTCCACATCTCCTAACATGCTTGTTAAGAACTTCAATATTCACAATAGTCTATGAGGTATCGTTCCCTTTTACAAGTGAAAAAAATATTATATGAGAGAAATTCATTAATTTTGGCCTCTTAGTACACTGTCTGCACTGGACTTCAGTGAGGAGTCCACTAAGAAAAAAAAAGTATTTGCAAAATATATTTTATCAATATGTGTATTTCTTACATGAAATTGTCCAGGATTTTTGTTTCTTTGCTTTTGTCTCCTTTGTCAGTAAAACAAGTTGGCAAAAATATTCTAGGTAAATGTTAGCCCATAATTAATTGTGAGATTATTTTACCAAGTGAATGTTTGTATTGAAATGATTTTTTTTAAAAAATAGCTCCCCTACAAGATTATGCAGGGCCCAGCCACCTTCTGTCATGTTGTTCTGCCATATACCCTGTGTGTTATACCCGTCTATATGGCATTCTTTACATTGTTGAGTCTGTGTTGTCAACACGATACAGGGAAGGAAAAATTCCATGTCAAGCAAATTTCTTTTTAGAAAGTTACAGTGGAATGGTACAAATCACTCCCATGGTGCAGAACTAGTCACATCAACTTGTCAGCTGCAGAGCAGGGCAGGAAATGCAGTCTCTAACTGGTCAGCCACAGGCCAGGTAAAACCCTATTAATATAGAAAAGGGAATATAATCGAAAGGGGGCAAGGAGTCTACTGCAAGCAATAAAAAATATACAGTAAAATTCATAGTATGGCAGACAATGAACAGAACTATGAAAACAAAATTAAGCTGGGAAGAATGGAGTGGGAGGTTCTTGTTATTTATTTTCAATAAAGCGGTCAAGAAAAGTTTTTTGAAGATGTAACTGAAAATAACAAAAGGACCCATGACAAATTCTCTCTTCCACAAAAGTAATGGGGAAATTGGTAAGATGTGGACAGAATCAACCCTTTGAAACACTGAAAAGTTAAGCAAAAGGTTTGCAGTCAACTAAGGAGCATTTATTCCAAGAAAACAGATGGATGTTAGTAAGAATAGTGAGCTTCATTGTGTCCTAATTTGTCCCAATTCCATTTTTCCCTGTCTGGCTCAACAGCAGCCTTGAAAATAAATAGTTCACATTCCAGCGCAGCCTTGAAGCCACCAAAGCAGCGTGATGGGGTTACAGCGTCATTCCCAAATATCTGTCATTATTTAATTGTCTGGTGGTTTCCTAAAGAACATCACTTGGAAGGCTGTTTGTAACTGACCTGATTAGGAGCTCACCTGGGAAACGTAGAGATAAGGTGAATGAAATCATCCAGCGGAGGAAGAGAAAAAATAGAAGTAAGGAAAAATAAAGTTTCAGAAAGCAGTGGATACTATCACGTGCACCAAATAAGCACAATGGGAGTTCAGTAAGGAAAAAAAATGACAGATGACAATTAGAGTAAATAATGACTGAAAACTTAAATTTGATTACTAAAAAATAACATCCATTGGGGCCTGATGTAGTAGTGCAATAGGAACATAATACTCTTCAAGACTGACCCACATAAGAAGGACCTGGGTTCACGTCCAGAATCCTTCCTGAATATCCCAGGAACACAGGTTCCCATAATCTGAGGCTGTCTGAAGCTAGGGTGTATTTTAGCATGAAGACCCTATTAGAGATGCCTGTTATTTTCCATTTTTTTTCTCAAACTCATGGAGGAAAGAAATGAAGAAACTTTAATCATCATCATCATCATCTACACATCAAAGAAGTTCGATGAACTCCAAGTAGGTTAAACTCAGAGACCCAAACCTAGCTGAATTATAATCAACTGTCAAAAGAAAGAAAGAAAGAAAAGAATCTTGAAAGCAGCAAAAGAAAATGTGACTTGTCATGTACAAAAAATTTCACTAGGATTAACAGGTGATTTCTTATTAGAAACTATGGAGACAAGAAAGCAATAGTCTGACATATTAAAAAATCTAAAAGAACATAATTATCAACCAATAATTCAGTATCCAAAACACTCTCCTTTTAAAGAGTGAAAAAGAAGTCCAGCCAGGTGCCATGGTGGTTAAAGCAGCTGGATCCCACTTGGCCAACAGCACAGTTCAAGTCTCAGACCCAGCAGCCTGAAAAACATGCCCACTATGTGTGCCTGGGTATTCAACAGAGACTTAGGAAGGGTATATTTAATTATTTAATCATGAAAAAGAAGGTAAAAATTGAACAAATAATGAAAAATTAGAATAAATTAGAATCAAACAGATGTGGACTGTATCTTACTTCGCAGTAGCATAGCAATTTCTTCGAGAAAATGTCTTAATTCTACGTGTTTCAATTTTCATATTCTATTTGGAAAACTGAAGAGTAAAACTAACATGGGAATAACATGGGAATAATAACATATATTTTACTGGCTTGCTGTGAGAAATAAGTAAAGTATGTAACACACAGATGTAGATGTTCTAGATTATACATGTATAATAATTGTTCACAGTAATCTTCATAATAGACACTATATACAGTAAATGAAACCATCACTACATGTTTAAATAGATTTTTTTAAATAAATGAGATATATGACATTAACAGACTCTACATTTAACTAATTGTTTCATTTAGATGTCCTTATTTCAATAAAATAGCATGTAAAAACTAACATAGCTTTACCCATATTTTTAAGGTGTTAATTGGCTAGAAATTGACCTTTGCTAGAGTGCTAACATCTTTAGAGATTAAATTAAAAGATGCTATCCACATGCATGCAATATTTTTAGAAAACAAACATGCTATTCTTACAAGCATTTTGAGAATAACACTGTGGTGACAAACATTACCAAAAAATTGCTTTGCTAATTCAAGTATAAGAAACGAAACAACTGTTTTTAGGAAACAATCTTGCTGGTTTACATGCTGAAGAGAACTACTTTCCATGCTTCCTTCAAAGGAGATAAAGTAAGTGAAAAAATATGGTTAAGTAAGGATGAATAGAAGTTGATATATTTGAACATTTTTGCTGGCATATGTCACCATCTTTTTAAAAAATGCTAGGGAGGCTGGAATCCTCTGGGAATTAAGAGAAACAATGAAAGAGGAAATATTGTCGGGGGACAGAAGCCATATTCCTGTCTCTGAACACACTCTAGTCAAGAGATCTTAGCATGTTAATGTCTCTGTTTCTCTTCCTACTTTTCAAAAATGAAAGTGTTCAATTTAATGGAATATGTGAATCTCTGAACTCAATATTATGTAGTTCTGTGTAATATTTCCTCTTCTAGGAAAAAAAAAAAAGATCGTGACTTAACACAGACTTTTCCTGTAAGTTGGTGGCTGTGAACTCCTGTGTTTGAGTCAACTTTGTTCAGTGGGTATGAGAGTTTTGAATGTCACCTTGACTGGTTTGAAGTATACCTAAAAATTGGGAAAAAAAAATCTCTATGTTCTGGGTGTCCAGGAGGTTGTCAGAAGAGATTAACATGTGAATCTGAGTAGACTAAATGGGGAATACCCTCCTTCTATACAGGCAGGCACAATCCAATCAACAAAACTCAGGAGAGTACAAACAGACAAGAGAGGGATTTCTTGAAAGAAAGTAAGACTTCTGATGCCTAGACATCAGCACTCAAGACTTGCCAGCCCTTAAAATCTGGGATTTATGCCAGCAGTCCCCCCAAGTTCTCAGGCTTTCAGCCTCAAAGTGAGTTACATCAGCAGCTTCCCTACCTTGCAGACCTTTGGACTTGGGCTGAGCCACGCCACCAGACCCTGACATCTCCAGCTTGCAGAAAGTCTATTGAGGAATGCCTTATCTGGCATAATCAGGTGACCTGATATCTCCAATAAATCCGCTCTTATAGGTCTTTATATATCATCTTGGTTCTGTCTCCTTGGAGCACTGCCACAGACTGGGTTAGTTGGCATTATATGGTGCTTATCTCTCCAGCTTCTTTTTTCTTCCTTGTTATTTTGGTTCCATCTGCCATTAAAACAAATGCAACTAGCACTGCAATGAGATTTTATTATACCTAAAGTCAGAGGGAGGGAGTTTCAAAACGTGTAACAAGTACACCACACGTATGAAACAATGAATGAACATACATTGGCCATACAGATATACATACACCCTACTTAAAGCTAGAGGCAAGACCTGAGAAATTTAGGTGAGCTTCAAAAATACCTGTGTTTTTTTTTTTTTTTTGGAGAGATTTTCACTATAGGGCATCTGCGCTCACCAGACAGACAGAGAGACAGAAAGCGAGAAATCACCCCCCAGGGAGGATGGCCCCACCGCAATCCCTTCTCCTCCATTCTCCTCTCAGGATCTTGGGCACGCATGCACACGCACCCGGCGTGAATTTTAAGTCACCGGGTCCGGGACGTGAACAGCGGTCAACTACGTGGGAGTCCAGCGACATAGCCATTACGCTAACTGTTGGTCCCAATACCTGTGTTTTTTGACATATTTGTTGATGTGTATACATACATTCTTTAAAGTAGAATTATATTAACTTCAAAATACATTTATTTTGCAAATTAACCTATCTTTAGTTATGTTTAGAGTGCTCAAAGATATTAATGAAAGAAAAATTTTATTAAAACTAAACAAGAAATATTTACTGAAAAAAGAGAGACATGAAACAAAAGGATAAATATTTAAAAATTAGTCTACGTGGGCCAGCAAGAGGCCTAATGGGTAAGGTGCTGGCCTCCTGACATGGCTGACCGCAGTTCAAGTCCTGGACCCAGAGTCTTCAAATTCATGCCAGAAGTGTGCGCGTGAGTGCTCAAAATCCTGAGAGAAGAAAGGAGAAGAGGAGATTGCAGAATGGCCACGTCTCTGGGGGGTGATTCCTTGCTTTCTCTCTCTGTGTCTCTCCAGCAAGCTCACACATTCTATTGCAAAAATATCTTTCTCTAAAAAAAATTTTAAGAAAGAAAACACACACACACATACACACACACACACACACACACACACATGATATTTGGAGATAAATCTTTAAAACCAATAAAAATCAGGATATCATATGAAAAATTCTAGACACCATTAAATGACTGAATATCCATATAATAGCATATAATAGGTATTCCAGAAGGTGAAGAGACAGGTAAATGCATACAAAATATCTTACATGATACATTAGTTGAAAACTTCCCAAATTTAGAGAGACATATGGATATCTAAACCAGGAAATACAAAAGACATTGAATAAATATAAGAAGATCCTCTCCAAGGCATATGATAGCCAAATTAGTTAAAGTCATAGACAAAGAGAATATTCCAAAAATGACAAGAAAGAAACACCAACTTACATACAAAGTTAATTTCATTATACTAACATTGAACCTCTCAAGTGAAATAATGCAGGCAAGGAAAGAATGGGAAGACATATTTAAAATTCTGAAATAAAAACAATTTCAGCCAAGAATACTATACCCAGCAAAATAATCCTTCCTACAGAAAGGAGAAATAAAATAATTCACAGAAAAAAAATGCTGAAAAAATTCACCAAAACTAAACCTGTTCTTCAGGAAATACTTAAAGGAATGCTACACCAGGAAAACTAACAGTAGATAAATAGAAGAAAGAAAACACAAAATAATTAAGGGGAGAAAAAAGAATAGCAAAAGGACAGGGATAAGTCCACACATATCAACAATAACATTGAATATCAAGATTAAATTGTCCAACTATAAAGCAAAACATTCAGATTCAATTATTTTATACACAAGCACTTTTCAATATAAATTCACCAACTATTTGATAGACAGCAGTTTCTTCATACCGTATTTACATATTTGTTATAGCCATTACTCATTTTATAAAACTATATTACAGAGGAAATATAGACTTTAGAACTCTATTTCACAGTCAACACTGACAATTCAATATATATTTCCAAAATAACCAGCAAAGCGAATTTTGAGTGATCACAGCATAATGTAATGTTAAATGTTGGAAGTGGTAAATAGATTGATTTAAAGTAAAAGAAGGCTAAAATCAAGACTTTTATAAAGCCTATAAATCACCAAATCACTGACTTTACCAGGTCGTCTTTTAAACATTAAACATGTGCAGATGGCACAGTGGTTACATCCTTGGACTCCCACATGACTGACCACAGTTCGAGTCCCAGATCCAGAAGCTTAAAACACACTGGCTGCATGTTTGTATGTGCCCATAATCCGGAGAGAAGAATGGAGGAGAAGGGATTGCAGTGTGGCCACGCCCCCCGAGGGGTGATTTCTCACTTTCTGTCTCTCTGTTTCTCTGGTGAGTGCACATACTTTTACTCATTCATTGTGAGGTTTTTTGTTTTTTGTTTTTTGTTTTTTTTTAAAGACAGATTTTTGCTACAAAAAACTCACAATGAATGAGTAAAAATTTCTTTCTCTCCCTTCCTAAGAAGCTACTGTTATGTTCAGTTTTACCTACCTTTAACTAGACCAATGTTTAAAACCACAGATCTTTTCAGATTATAGACTCTTCTCACCAACATTCCTCTATATGGAAATTACAAATTTTTCTTTCATTGACCAAGTTAAGATTATCTTTGTTTTAAAAAATCCACCCTTATTAATTCATTAGACATTTTGTTGTCTGATTTTTCATCTTTTTTTTTTTTCCTTTAGAACTGTATTTCACGGTCAACACTGACAATTCAATATATACTTCCAAAATAACGAGCAAAGCAAATCTTGAGTGATCGCAACATAAGGTAATGTTAAACGTTGAAGGTGGTAAATAGGTTGATTTGTTTATTACACACCATATACACACTTTAAAAAACCATACTGTATAAACTGGATAAACTCAAAACTGGACACGGAAGTGAATAAGTGAAGTGGAAGATGTTGGGACAAATTTTACCATGCATAATTTTATATGCATCAGAAAGAGATGAATAGGGAACAAGCAGTTAGCGTAATGGCTATGTCGCTGGACTCCCACGTAGTGGGTTCGCGTCTCGGACCCGGTGGCTTACAACTCACGCCGGGCGCGTGTGCGTGCGTACCCAAGATCCCGAGAGGAGAATGGAGGAGAAGGGATTGCGGCGTGACCATCCCCCCTGGGGGGTGATTTCTCGCTTTCTGTCTTTCTGTCTCTCTCTGTCTGTCTGGCGAGCGCACGCGCCCTATAGCGAAAAACCTCTCCAAAAAAAAAAAAAAAGAGATGAATAAATTAAAATTGAGAAGAGTCAAGAGTCATGAAGGATAGGCGAGAAATTCTTACATAAACCTAATGAAAGATTCAGCAGAATGTCAAGGGGGTAGGGGGAAAAAGTTTTATTTTAAGAGGTTAGAATAAGTAATTTTCAGTTAAAGAAAGGCTTGAGTCTTCAAATCAAATGCAGATTGTGAGTTTAGAACAGAAAAAATTAGCATAAAGAAAAGTGGTATAAATCTATACTTGATGTATCTTACTGATCTGTGTTCCTGAAACTATAGAACATGAAGGGGTAAAGGTTAGAGGTAATTTTAAAAGTTACCAGAGGGGGAAAACTCAACCACAAAGAAGTGGCAATTAACTAGACAACAGACTTTTCATCAGCACCAACAGATGCCAGAGGCAAAGGAAGAGTATCTTCAAAATGCTGAGAAAATAAATAAATAACTTTCAAACTTGTATTTTATGTCCAAGCTAGCATTATTCAATAGCAAGATCAAAATAAGGATGTATCCAGACACGCAGAGGAAATTTACCTGCTTTGCACGTTTATGAAAGTAATTGATGAAGGATTACATCTATCATGAAGAAAATTTACCCACAAGGGGAAAAAATTAAACCAGGAAACACTGCAATCACTAAAATAGGCCAATAAATTTAGTTTTAAAAATCTGACATTTTGGGCCAAATGGAGGTGCAGGGGTGTGCAACTGGACCCACAAGTTTTCACATTCAAGGATAACATTTAACACCTCAGGTTTGCACCCATGCCCGTGACTGGAGTTGGCTGAGACAGAGGGTGGCAAAAGAGCCCTGTTTGGGGTGCCCCCCAACCTCTTTCCTAAAAGAGATAGATAAATGAACTTGAAAAATTATCTGACTTTTTGTTTAAAATTCTAGAAAGCAATAACATAGAACAGGCTAAAATAGGTAATGAATGGGCAGTTAAAGTGTACTTAGTCATTGACTTTCAGTAGGTACACAAAAAAATTATGACTGAAAATGCATCATTAAAATGTAATGTTACTCATCAAATGAAAAAAAAAATACAATCTACACCTACCGCTCATACGAGGGAAGAAAAGTAAAGACAAAATAATTTTTCATCCAACAGAAACAACAAAGGAGGAAAAAAGAAAAGTGATAGTCAGTTGAAAATTGTAAATAAAATAAAACTGTAGGGAAAAGTCCTAATAGAAGCATCACTCTCTTGAAGTCCCTATCTGGTTCTTCAAATCAGATATGCTAAATAAAATTCTAACTAGAAGCTTATCTGTATTTTGAAGGAGAAAAATATAGTGAAATAGGAATGTTCAGTTTAAAAATTCTCAACCAATTTACAAAGTTCCTAAAATAAAACTGACAGTTAAATGTCTATATGCATAGTTAACATTAGAATAATGAGATATGAAATGCTCAAAACATTGCTTCCTAATTATCAATTATAATCATCAATTAACATGGTTGTTAGCAAATAATCACTTTATATCCGGTGATAGCTTCTCCCTTGAAGCCAGCATCATCTGACTGACATTTCTACTTTGTTAACTTATCAAAGTGCCCACAAATGATTCTGAAGTTCCACTAATTGCACTAAATATACCACGATTTTTCTCATACATCAATTTGTTGAAAATTTTTGTATTGCGTTGGATTTAAATAATTTTTTTTTTTTTTTTTTTTTTTTTTTTACTTTTGGAAGAGAGGCTGCTTTTTGCTATAGGGCATGTGCGCTCACCAGAAAGACAGAGACAGAGAGATAGAAAGTGAGAATGGCCATGCCACAATCTCTTCTCCTGTATTCTCCTCTTGGGATCTTGGACACACACGCACACGCACCCAAGTTTGAATTTAAATTACCAGGTCCAAGACTCAAACCGCAGTCTACATGGAAGTCCAGCAATGTAATCATTACACCACCTTCTGGTCCCTTAATATACATTTATTATACATAATCATAGGCCAGGAAGGATTGAGTTCTGAAAAGACCAAGGCATATTGCTCTTGGAAAATATTATTGAGTAGTAGAAAAGATCGTTCGTGGGGTAAAATGAAAATAAGTTACAACAATTAACACATCATTTAAAAGACGGAGATGATCAGATTAGATAAATAAAACAAAATCTGGTAACATGCTGTAGAAAAAAGACTCACCTAGGACAACCACACAGATGGTTAAAATAACAGAAGAGAAAAAGATATACCCTGTGTGCTAGATAGGATTAGGTTCTTCTGTGAGTGACAGAAAAGCCTAAATGATAATATCTAAGACAGGGTTAATTCTCTCTCTGATAAATGAAGTCTGCAGGGCAGTATCTGGAGCTGATAAAACAGTTTTAATCCATGGAGCAAACCATGATCCTTCGTCTTCAGAGCCCTACTATCCCAGACTGCTGGCTCTCGCCCTCTTAGTCCACCTCCTCTCCTTTTATCTTTTATTAGCTTTTTACATCTTTACCCTTCCGGCACCAGACATATTTGAATTACGCATCCCTCGATGCTTTCCCTCCAGCTCCACAGTTTTACCACCAATATAGAAAAAAGTTTTTTGAAGGAACCAGCAGTTAGCGTAATGGCTATGTCGCTGGACTCCCACGCAGTCGACCGCGGTTCGCGTCCCGGACCTGGTGGCTTAAAACTCACGCCGGGTGCGTGTGCATGCGTGCCCAAGATCCCGAGAGGAGAATGGAGGAGAAGGGATTGCGGCGTGGCCATCCCCTCTGGGGGGGTGATTTCTCGCTTTCTGTCTCTATGTCTCTCTCTGTCTGTCTGGCAAGCGCACGCACCGTATAGCGAAAACCTCTTCAAAAAAAAGAAAAAAGTTTTTTGAGGAGAGTTACCAAAACTATCCATAGGATATACATGATTGCAGAATATGTTGTTAAAATAACTCAATAGGGGCACCAGCTGGTGGCATGGTGGTTAAGCTGCTGAATACTCCCATATGATCAAGCGTGGTTCAAGTCCCAGACCTGGTAGCTTGCTTTCTCATTGTCCCTTTTCTCTCTCTCTCTCTCTCTCTCTCTCTCTCTCTCTCTGTGTGTGTGTGTGTGTGTGTGTGTGTGTGTGGTCAAATTAAAATAAATGAATGCATAACTAAAATTAAATGGATAATTCTTTAAAAAATAAAATAACTCAATGAATGATCATAGACTTCATTTAAAAAAAAATAAGACATAAGCAGCTTAAGCATCTTTACTAAATACATACAGCAAACTCCAGGGATTCATACCACACAGTTCTAATACCAGTTTTCAGACTACACTCACAAGAATATGGGGGACCTTGGGGACAGGATTAGCTAGTAGTCTATCTAGTTTTAAATCTACTACAGTGCAATTGCTTGATTTCATCTCTGGACTAAGCCCTCTGAACCTGCCTCTACCAAGTTTATCTGATGGCCCAATTCATTTCTGTTCCATCAAAAAAGTCATTATATATATATATATATATATATATATATATATACACACACACA
The DNA here is from genome assembly GCA_026018925.1 of Tupaia tana. Lineage (NCBI taxonomy): Eukaryota > Metazoa > Chordata > Mammalia > Scandentia > Tupaiidae > Tupaia > Tupaia tana. The sequence continues at coordinate 15,350,456 of JAKSZU010000025.1, read as the reverse complement.
CACACACACACACACACATATATATATATATACACATATATATATATATACACACACACACACACACACACACACATATATATATACATATATATATATATACACACACACATACACACACACACACACACACACACATATATATATATATACACACACACACACACAGCTATAGGGCATATGTGCTTGCTGGAAAAAGAAAGGCAGAGAGAAAGAAAGCACCACCCTGGGGGGGTGGGTTGGGGGACACTGGCCATACTACAATCCCTTCTCCATTGTTCTCTCAAAATTTTGGGCACATCCTCCATTCTTCTCTTGGGATTTTGGGCACACATGCACACGTGCCTGGCATGTTTTTCCAGTCACCAAGATTGGAACTTCAACCATGCTGTCAGCCATGTCAGATCCAGTCACCTTAACCACCATGCCACCAGCTGGCCCAAGGACCCACATTTTATCTGCAGATAATTCTCATTATCTCTATCTACAATCAGTAGAAGTGGAGTGGTGTTTTAAAAATCTAAACCCTCTCTTTCCATCTCTCAGGTCATGGTTCATGTACTCATTATTATTATTTTTTTTTGAGAGTTTTTTCGCTATAGGGCGCTTACGCTCACCAGACAGACAGAGAGAGACATAGAGACAGAAAGCGAGAAATCACCCCCCAGGGGGGATGGTCACGCCGCAATCCCTTCTCCTCCATTCTCCTCTCGGGATCTTGGGCACGCACGCACATGCGCCCGGCGTGAGTTTTAAGCCACCGGGTCCGGGACGCGAACTGCGGTTGACTACGTGGGAGTCCAGCGACATAGCCATTACGCTAACTGCTGGTTCCCATGTGCTCATTATTTTGATGCTGGCTGTTTGTTTCTTTTTTATAACTATCACACTCAGTTTCAGGAGCTGTTCAGTGCTCAGAAGGAGAAAGGTTTATTTTAGGAAAAAAAAAAAGAGAGTCGAGTTTATCTATGGTGTGGTTAAGCTATAGTGTGACAAAATAGCAAAGAAAGAGGGAGCATAAGAGACATCTTTATAGTGATAAACATTAAGTCCATGTTGGAAAGGGGGAAGTGGACAGAAAAGAAGGGCAACAGACAGGAAAGAACTGGGGAACACGAACTCTGGGGAGGTATAGGTTAAACGGCACTTCTCAAAATGATGCCAGCTTTTATTCTGTGCTTTGCTTATTAGGGTATGGGTGAGAGGGCTTGAAGGTAAACTCCCATGAGGAGAAATTATTCAAATTGATGCTACATTTGCTTTTCATAGAAATGTTGCAGTTGATTAACCCATGAATCAATAAAACGCTCAGAAGGATGAAAATCACATTGGAAACAAATTAATTAGCAGACTTTAGATAGTTTAAAAATTGAATCGTGATGAGAAGGCAAGTTGTCACTTCTCATTAAGCCTTTTTGGAATAACTTTAAAAGTGTCTCTGTGCTTCTGGAGACAAGAATGTGGGGCTAGAATTCAATGCTTCATCAAGCTATGGGGGGCATGACAGAGAGTAGCTAAAAGGAAAATGAAAGAAAGCCATGTTTTCTCTTTTAGTCTTTCTCAAATAGGGTCATGTCATGATAGAAGGCTCTATTTCCTTAGCATGTTCTAAGCAGGTTAATCTCCATGAGAATCTGCATAGTAAGAAATCTTTGGTCCATTACCTGATTTAGAGAAATAACACATCATCAAATACTTATTTCTTATAAGGCAATTTCACTCTTGAGTTGTACCATATGATATAAAAGAAGAAAATAAATATACAAGGATATACAGGTGGTCCAAAACATTCATGATAAAGACTTCAAAGTATAAGGCATGTAAGTGCCCAAATAATAGTTTAAGTTTCAATGAGTGTGTCCTGTACCCCCTCAGGCTCTTTTGAAGCCATGGACTAGGACTGTGCGACCCTTCCTCATTAACTAGATGGGCGTATCTGTTGCCACAGGATGGGTTGTAGCAGTTGAAAATAGATCACAAGGAGTCATATCCATGACATCTGAATATCAAACATCTCCTGAAATTTATAATTTGAATAAAAACACGTTTTTGGGATTCAAATCCAAAGCCCTAAAAGAGTCCAGACATAAAATGTATGCCATAAAAGAAAACACACTCAGATAAATAGATGAAGGCCAAGATAACCTTGTTCCCTGTGGGGAAAAAAATTCTGCTGAGAGAGAAGAACTGTCAAGGGAAGAAAGTGAGCATCTAGATGTGTCACTGATGAGGATCTCACCTCTGCACCTGAAGACCGGAAGTAATTGAGGAGTTTCTCAAAAGTGTATTTAAATTGTGAGTCTATAATTCTTTTTTTTTTTTTTTTTTGAGAGGATTTTGTTAAAGGGTGCGTGTACTTGCCAGAAAGACAGAGAGATAGAAAGCGAGAAATCACTCCCCAGGGGGGATGGCCACACCACAATCCGTTCTCCTCCATTCTCCTCTTGGGATCTTGGGCACACACGCACATGCACCTGGCGTGAGTTTAAGCCACTGGGTCCGGGACTTGAACCGCAGTCAACTACTTGGGAGTCCAGCGACATAGCCATTACGCCAACTGCTGGATCCTTAAGTCTATAATTCTAATGGCATGTGCTAAGAGTTTTGGGCTTTTCAAAGTTGGCAGAATTGAAAGCTGACTTTTAGAACCCATGCCTTGAAGGCAAAGAAAAGATTCTTTGGTCCCCATGACTGGGGTGTAGCAAAGGGGACATGGATATAACAAAGCCAGCTTCCAAAAGTAATCATGCTTCCCAGTGAGACACAGGAAGAAGCAGAACTTTCCCTCATATGGCTGAGAGTGTTGAAGGTGTGGCTTTAAGATCGGAAGGCCTGGAACTGGAAAATCCTGGTGACTGGATAAATAAATAAACAAATCTGAAGTAATCCATATGATCTATCTGAGGAGAATGGCGATGCTGGGGATGTCCCAGGAGACCAGATTCACATGGACCTGATATTCCTTAATTTCATCATGCCACATCCTCGTTCTCTACCCTGACTCTATGCTAGATACTCAAGAACTTAGTCAAAAGACTGACATTTTGGAGAGTAAAGCTACTGATAAACTGAGAAGATCAGGAATTGACTAGAAATATCCAGAACCAACTTCATCAAGAATATTGAACATGAGATGAAAATTAAAATTTTCCTTAGCGAAAAATGGAGTTAAATTTTTTTCTTCACTCTAGAATATGTGCTTGAGAAGTTAACAGCATCTTTGAGTACAAAAAAAAATCTATGTCAGCAGTAAAGATGAATTATGGAGTGAACATTCATTTTATGAAAGAACTCTACACTCTATAATGTACCAGAGAACAACTAAAATGTCAGCACTCTTAGTACATATAATATATCATTAAAATTATAGAAATGTAATTTATTTAAACTTTCAAGAAACATCATCAGATGTTGAAAACAAGCCTGTCTGAGAGCTACCGTTCCTTTGGAATATTTATAAAACTCAGGGCACCCCATTCCCACAGAGCTGAGCAAACAGGTGTCTCTTTTAGTTAGACTTCAATATGAAACAGCTGATGTTAAGATGAAGGCGCAAAGGAACAGGCCGGCACGTGTAGGAAAGAGAGAACAAACAGCCTGCTGAGATGCAATAGCAAGGTTGGACCCCTCAGTTGGTGGCATCGGAACAGAAGTTCAGTTGAAGATGGAGAGTGAATGTGTTTTGATGAAGACACGAGAATCCCATGTGTAGGAAACCATGCACATAACCATGGGAAAAATGTAAGTAAAGAGACAAATTCAGTGGGAAGTGGAAGAGGGCTGATAACAAATCATTGTAGGCTAGTGAGTAGAGTCGCTTCTTTCCAATCCTTAGTATGGAGCCTTACAAACTCTTAACGTTACCTTTTCAGCAGCTTGCACTCAGGAGTCAGAGAACTCTCCAGTTTGATCACTCTGCAAGTCCCAGAAGAGAGAATATGGTCTAGACAGATCCCAGTGAGGTTTATGATGGCCCTTCAGCTCCACCAATCGGCCTCATTGCACTCCTTTTTCCATTTAGGACTTTCTAACTATGAACTTAGTTTCTCTTTACAAGGGAATAAAAGGTCCTAGGAAAACTGTGACAATCATTTATTTCCTTCAAGTCACAAAGGAGATTAGAATAGCCTGTCTGAGCAGGCGTGTACAGAATGAAAAGATTTCCTTTCTTCTTGCTTACAGATATGTAAGCTCATGATATAGGTATACCTCATTTTATTGCACTTCACAGATTCTGCATTTTTTTTTTCTTTACAAATTGAAGGTCTGTGGCAGTCCCGCATGAAACAAGGATACTGGCATTATTTTTTCAACAGCATTTTTCTCTCTTATGCTATGTCACATATTCATAATTCTGACAACATTTAAAACTATTATTATTATTATTATTTCTGCTATAGTGATCTGTAATCCGTGATCTTTAATGATTCTATTGTTAATTGTTTTGGGATGCCACAAACTATGCCCATATAAGATAGCAAATTTAGTTAATAAATACTGTGTGTGTTCTGACTGATCCACTGACAGACTATTTGCTATCTCTCTCCCTTTCCTTTGGCCTCTCTAGTCCCTGGGAGGGGGGGACATTAAAATTAGGCCAATTAGTAACTCTACAATGGCCTTTTAGTGTTCAAGTGGAAGAAAGTCAAGTCTTTCACTTTAAATCAAAGACTAGAAATTATTAAGCATAGAGAAGAAGGCATGGTGAAAGCCAGAAGAGGCTAAAAACTAGTCTTTTTGCATCAAATCATTAGCCAAGTTGTGAATTACAAGAAAAACAAATCTTGAAGGATATTAGAAGTGGTACTCCAGTGAATATCAAATGAGAAGTTGAAACAGTGCTGATACAAAGCTTTAGTGATCTGAATAGAAGACCAAACCAGCCACAACATTTCTTTAAGTCAAAGTCTAATCAAGAGCACGGTCCTAACTCTCTTCAATTCTATGAAGGGCGGGAGAGGTGAGGAAGCTGCAGAAGCATGAAGCGAGCCGATAATTGGTTCATGAGATTGAAGGGGGAAAGCCAGTGTTACAACATAAAGTGAAAGGCAAATCAACAATTTCTGATATAGAATCCAGAGCAGATTTTCCAGAAGATCTAGACAAGATCATTAATGAAAGTAGGTACACTAAAACAGTTTTCAAAGTAGACAATACAGCCTTATATTGGAAACAAAGGCCATTTAGGACTTTCATAGCTAGAGAGAAGTCGTGTCTGGCTTCAAAACTTCTGAGTCCAGGCTAATTCTCTTATTAGGGACTAAAGCAGCTTCTGACTTTAAGGTGAAGCCAATGCTCCTTTATCATTCCAAAAATCCTGTAGCCCTTAAGAATGATGTTAAGTGGCACGTGGTGGTTAAGAGCGCTGGACTCCCACACGGCCATGATTCAAATGCTGGACCTGGTGACTTGCTCTCTCCCCCACCACCCGATAAAATTTAAATTAATTAATTAATTAATTAAAATAATTCTAAAAAAATGAATGATGCTAAGTCTACTCTGCCTGGGTTTTATAAATGGAACAACATAATCTGGATGACAGCATCTCTGTTTACAGCATGTTATGAATATTTTAAGCCCCTTGTTAAAACCTACTGATCCAAAAAAAATGATGCCGTTCTCATTGTTAATACAGCTGGTCACCAAGAGCTCTGATGCAAAAGTACAAGGAGAATAATGTTCTTTTTTTTTTTTTTGGAGAGGTTTTTGCTATAGGGCGCGTGCGCTCGCCAGACAGACAAGACAGACAGAGACAGAGAGACAGAAAGTGAGAAATCACCCCCCAGGGGGAATGGCCACACCACAATCCCTTCTCCTCCATTCTCCTCTTGGGATCTTGGGCACGCACGCACACGCGCCCAGCGTGAGTTTAAGCCACCAGGTCCAGGACTCAAACCGCGGTCGACTACATGGGAGTCCAGCGACATAGCCATTATGCTAACTGCTGGTCCTGAGAATAATGTTCTTTTCAGGACTGCTTACACATCAGCTATTCTGCAGCCCACAGATCAAGAAGTCATTTTGACTTTCAAGTCTTATTATTAAGAAGAATATTTTATAAGGCTATAGCAGCCATAGACAGTAATTTCTCTGATGGATTTGGGCAAAGTTAGTGGAAAACTTTCTGGAAGATTTTCTAAATATTTAATAGCATCCTACATGCCATTAAAACCATTTACAATTCATGGGAGGAGGTCAAAATATTAATATTTAAAGAGTTCACAGAAATTGATTCCAACCTTCATGAATGACTTTGAATGGTTCAAGATTTCAGTAAAGTAAATAATTGCTGGGGCCAGCAGTTAGCATAATGGCTATGTCGCTGGACTCCCACGTAGTCGACCGTGGTTCAAGTCCCGGACCCGGTGGCTTAAACTTACACCGGGCGCGTGTGCGTGCGTGCCCAAGATCCCGAGAGGAGATTGGAGGAGAAGGGATTGCGGTGTGGCCATCCCCTCTGGGGGGTGATTTCTCGCTTTCTATCTCTCTGTCTCTGTCTGTCTGGCAAGAGCACGCGCCCTATAGCAAAAACCTCTCCAAAAAAAAAAATAATAATAATTGCTGATGTGGTATAAATAGCAAAAAAAACTGGAAGTGGAGCCTGAAGATGTGACCAAATTGCTGCAATATCGTGGCAAAAGTTGAGTGGATAAGGAGTTGCTTTTTATGGATGAACCAGACAGTGGTTTCTTGAGATGAAATCTACTCCTGCTGAAGATGCTATGAACATTGTTGAAATGACAGCAAAAGATTTAGAATATTATAAAACCTTAGTTGAAAAAGCACTGTAAGGGTTTGAGAGGACTGACTCCAATTTTTCCTCATGCTACAGAGAAATCTTCTGTGAAAGGAAGAAGCAGTCAATACAACAAACATCATTGTCATCTTACTTTAAGACATTAGCACAACCACCCCAACCTTCAGCATCTATCACCCTGATCAGTAAGCAGCAATCAATACTGAGGTAACTCCAAAAAAAAAAAAGAAAAAGAAAAAGAAAAAAAGGGAACCAGCAGTTAGCGTAATGGCTATGTTGCTGGACTCCCACGTAGTCGACTGTGGTTCGCGTCCCAGACCTGGTGGCTTAAAACTCACGCTGGGCACGTGTGCGTGCGTGCCCAAGATCCCAAGAGGAGAATGGAGAAGAAGGGATTGCACCATGACCATACCCCCGGGGGGTGATTTCTCGCTTTCTGTCTCTCTGTCTCTCTCTGTCTGTCTGGCAAGCGCACGCGCCCTATAGCAAAAATCTCTCCAAAAAAAGAAATATTGAGGTAAGATCCCCAACAGTAAAAAGATTATGAGTTGTTAGAGACATTTTTTAAGGGTTTTGCTGCTGAAGAAGAGAAAGTGAGAAATCACACATACACCCCTTCAAGGGGGATAGTCATGTTGCAATTCCTTCTCCTCCATTTTCCTCCTGGGATTTTGGGGGCACAAGCACATGTGCCTGGTATAAGTTTCAAGCTGCAAGGTCTGGGACTCAAACCATGTTCAGCAATGTTGGAGTCCAGTATCTTAACCACTACACCACCTGCTAGTCTCAACATATTTTTTTTAAAGTTTTTGCCATAGGGTACATGCACTAGCCAGAGGGAGACAAAGAGACAGAGAGAAGGAAAGTGAGAAATCATCCCCACCAGGGTTGGGGGCGGGGGAGTGGTGGCCACGCTGCAATCCTTTCTCCTCCAGTCTCCCCTCAAGGTTTTTGGCATGCATGCACACATGTCCAGCATAATTTTCAAACCACCAGGTCCAGAACTTGAACCACAGTTAGCCATGTGGGAGTCCAGTGCCTTAACCACTATACCACCAACTGGCACTCACTGAAGGTAATTTTTAGCACTTTTTTTTAGAATAAAATATATTTAACTGATATATATACATTGTTTTAGACATAATGCTATTGCATTTAATAGACTACAGCATAATATAAAAATAATTTTTATATGCATTGGGAAACCAAAAAATATGCATGACTCACACTATCATGACGTTCATTTTATGGTGCTGGTTTGGAAGTGAACCCATAATATCCCCAGGGTATGCCGATATGTATTCAGGACGCCTAGCAGCTCCAGAAAGTACAGGGCAACAAAACACATACATTTGAGATTCATGTACATGTAAAGCATGATGAAATATATACATATACACATATGTGGTTGATTTTTGTTACTTGCAGTACTTAAGTTCTATAAAGCCACCAAGAACATTTACTGAGTGAACACTAAACAATTGTTTTTAGGGGAAACAAGAGTTGGATCCTCATAAGACAATGGTCATGGCACTTTCTCCCAATGAGTACTAAGCCTTGCTTTATGTATTTCTGTTTAAAGACACCTTATCTAATGCATATGGCTGATTCATTAATATTGAACAGCCTTATAACTCATGCATGGATGAAGCTTATCTAACTCAGGTATTTGCTCTGTAAGCATATCACAGCCTCCATTCCCTTAGGGACAAAAGACAGCACGTCAACCCTATGCCGGGGAGAGATTTTAAATAGAATAAACCACACACACACACACACATGCACAGACAAAAGACCAAAAAAAAGGGGGCACAGAAAAAGTGGCGCTAAACAGATCACCAGAAAAAGGCACTTGTTTACAATATGCGAACTAAACAGATCACCAGAAAAAGGCACTTGTTTACAATATGCGAACTGAAACAAAAAGGTAGACCATCACCTTGTTTGCCCTCAGATGGGAACATGGGCTGTGGGCAGTCAAAATTTTTCATTGCTCTGTTCATGTCATGGTCTATAATGACCAAGGAAGTGTCACATATTGATTTGGGGGGTTACAAATAAATTTTTAAAAAAAGGCAAACTTGCAAGTAGGGAATCTGCCAACGTGAGAGCCAATTGTATTTAAGAACATGCATGTGATACCACCTAACCCCAGTCAGAATGGCAAAGATTGAAGAAACACAAAATGATAAGTGCTGGCGGGGCTGTGTTCAAAGAGGAACTCTCCTACACTGTTGGTGGGAATGTAAATTGATCCAACCACTATGGAGAACAATATGGAAGTTCCTCAAGAATCTACAAATAGATCTACCATATGATTCAGCGGTTCTACTCCTGGGTATCTACCCAAAGGATAGGAGGTACCTGGTACCTGGTGCTCCAATCTGCAGAGCGATCTGAAGGCCTTTCTCTGGCAGCCATGCATGTCAGCATAGCAGCTTCAATTACGTTTTGACCACCTTCCAGGTGATTTTTTTTCACTATTGCATCCTAGAGCCATTTATTTCCTTTGGTTTTTTTTTTTTTTTTTTTTTTTTTTTTTTTTTTTTTTTCTCACTCCCTAAACTACTCGTTACCGAGCCACACAATTGCACAGCTATTACCAGTTCAGTACCAGAAAAGTCTGTGCGATTCACAATCAAGCAGCCTGGCCCAACCTAACAGCCGTGACTTCAGTAACACAGGAAAGCCAAAACGTCTTTCTTGTTGTTCTTCACGTTATTGATCTTCCCCAAAAGGGAACGCTTCTTAAAGTCCACTGTTAAAATAATAAATTACAATTCTGTTACCTGACCAAGATCACACCTACTTACGGGAGATCGAATGGTAAACAAAGAAGACACAGTTCTTACATCCTAAAAACTTAAAAATGGGGGCCAGCAGGTGGTGGGGTAGTTAGGCAGATGGCATGGTGGTTAAGGGCACTGGACTCCCATATGGCCAACCACGATACAGGTCTTGGAACTGGCAGCTTGCTTTCTCATTTTCTCTCTCATGCTGTCTCTTTCTCAATCACTCTCTCTGTCTCTCTCTTGCTCACTCTGTCCCTCTCTGGTCAAAATAAATTAAATAAATAAATAAATAAAGTTAAATAATTCTTAAAAAAGCTTACAAATTAATGATGAGCATTCAGGTTTCTAAAAATGAGATTTAATTTGGATACGATGTGCATGGTCTTTGATTGGGAGAAACAGGCTTCCATACAAACATGTTAGAAAAGCACTGAACCCATTTTGAGATGGTCAGAGAAGCCTTCCCTTAGGAAATGGTGTTGAACTGAGACTGAAAAAATACAAAGAAATCATCTAGGTAAAAGAATAATGGCAAAGCACGTTCCGGGCAGATGGAATACGGATATGCAGAGGCGACAGTAATAATCACCCATATCTATTGCATGTTGTGTTATTCTAGGCATTATGCTAAAGACTTCCACGCATTGTCTCCTTTCATCCTCACAAAAACCCAATGAGGTATGCACTAGTGACTCCATTTTCTAGATCGGAAAACTGAGAAAACAGACTTTATGCATTTTGCCCGAGGTGTCACAGTTTGCAAGTAGTTGAACATGGAGTTGAAACTGAGAAGTCTGGCTCTAGAGTCCCTAAGCTGAACCACTGTTCTGAATGGTCTCTTACTGAGTCCCAGGGAAGAGATTAAATGGCTCATCCCAAGAATGGAAGTAACTCCCACATGCTTGGAGCTGAGCAAGGTGCAGACAGGGAGTTGGATTCAACAATGACAGAAAATGAAGCAAACAGGAGTATTTATAACTGGATCTTAATTTTATCTATCCAGTACTGAAGAGCTCATCAATCCCTAAGGAGGCTTTGCAGTCTTAGGGCTATAGTGGGAAGGGCATAGGCTTTAGTGTCAGACAGACTTCAGTTCCAATCTTCCCACTTCTTAGAAGCCAAGAGATTTCACTTAAGCAATCTCCCTAAACTCCCTGTACATTTCTTCCTATGCGTCCATCTGTGCTTGGAGACTATAATAGCTACATCAGAGTTGTTGTGAGGATAGCACGGTGTAAAGTAACCAAGTGTCTGGCATATAGTGAGTAGGCATGCAAATGTTCAGTTTCTTCCCTTTCGTTCCCTTATTGGAAGGAAAAGAGCAGACTGTCTAACTCATCTAGTAGATGCGCGAAGATGTTTTAAAGATAGCAAGTGCACATGAATTGACACAACATGTCTTGAAGCCAATTTAATAACGTTTCGAGACTCCTTAAAACATCTATGTCTTGTGAGGAAGAGGGAGATGCAGGTGCTACGGAGCTCTGGTCAACCTGCTCTTGCTCCCAGTTCACCACCGCTTGCTCTCGCAGATGGAAAAGTCAGCCAGGAAGCCATGTCACAGCCATGTTTTTTGTTTGTTTGTTTTCTGGTTTTTTTTTTTTTTTTTTTGAGAGAGAGAGGGAGATTTTTTTGCTATAGTGCGCTTGCCAGGAGAGACAGAGAGTGGGAAATCACCTCTCCCCCACACCCACATACACAGAGGGGATAGCCATGCCACATCCCTTCTCCATTCTCCTCTCAGGATTTTGGAAATGCAGGCACCCATGACTGGTGTGAATTTCAAGCCACTGAATTGGGGACTCAAACCTTGTTTGACCATGTAGGAGTCTGGCACCTTAACCACTGTGCTACCTGCCTGGCCCACAGCCAGGGTTTTAACGTTACTGGAAAACCACCTACGGAACCAGAGATGACCATTCACCAAATTAGAATTACTTTAATTAGCCACTATGTACGGTCCCTGGAGAAATTGTGTGCTGATTTTTTATTTTTATTTTTTTTTTTGAGAGGTTTTTGCTTTAGGGCATGTGCACTCGCCAGAAAGACAGAGAGAGACAGAGAGATAGAAAGTGAGAAATCACCCCCCAGGAGGGATGGCCACGCCACAATCCCTTCTCCTCCATTCTCCTCTCGGGATCTTGGGCACGCACGCACACGCGCCTGGCTTGAGTTTAAGCCGCTGGGTCCGGAACTCGAACCATGGTCAACTACGGGGGAGTCCAGCGACATAGCCATTATGCTAACTGCTGGTCCCTGTGCTGATTTAATCAGAGGTACGAAGGATAAGAATCACAGTGAAAGGACCCGTTCAGATGTCTATCAAGTCTTTAAGAATGACTACAAGAAAAACACCTTGTGGTGAAGGTTCTATGATGGATCATTTTCCAGATGAGAAACCACAAGTGACTCATTGATTGGCACAGTCTTTCTGAAATTATGAAACAGATGACTTCCTTTAATACTGAACCAAGAGGTGAGGTTGAAGTCACCATTGCAGAGGCTTAAGTCAACTATTCTAAAAAATGATCAGCTGTTTGAAAAAATAAGTAAGTAAAAAATAAAATGTCTTACCCTCTCATCCAGTAATTCCTCTCCTAAGATTCCGAATAATGGAGAAAATAGGCTATTTGCCACATAATAAAGCAATGCGTGGGAAACTAGGACTAAATAAAGACACCAAAGTATTCATAGTAACCATTTCTGAGTAAAAGGATTAAAGGTAGTTTAAATTTTCCATTTAATGTTTTTCTGTAGTTTCCAAAATTTATTTGTGTGTCAGGTAAAAATGTTACAACAGGATTATGTAGAAACTTTTTATTTATCTAGAAGATTGTAAAAGTTTCAGGAGATAATTCTAAATACTACGTTTATAGACTGTTAAAGTCTTTCAAATGCTTATTTCAATAGGCCATGCAGTACCTTCTATGTTAAAGGTACTCAGTAGGTTCCCATACATATGATGTTCCATGAGTATGTCTATCGGGGTCCTTAATTTATTTTTCTTTACTCACTAAATTTAGAGGTGTCACTTGTATTTTTCTTCTAGTCATTTAATATCCAGAGACATGCAAGTATCAGCAGATTTATTTTTCTCCAGAACAGGTTAATGCTCCACTTAACTGCTGTCCAGATAGTTTTTATTAAAAAGTAGCACAGTTCTCCCTGTGAGATTTCAACATCACATGCCAGGAGGAACAGAAAAGTTATCTAGGTTACAAGGATTTGTTGGAGTAGCTAATCATTGCTGTATTATTGCTGAGGTAGACATAAATGAAGTTCTTAAGGAAAAAAAATAAATTATTATCACTCTTCTTCTTTATTCATGGAGTTCCTGTTCCTTGTAGGAAGGCCAATGTTTACTTGGTCTAATTTATTTTTACTAAGCAAAGATTTTGGCTTTCAACAGAATTACGCATCAATGCATCTTATCTAACAGACATATTTTTAAACTTTCTTGCTGTCACTTTGAGACTTCTCCTGAATTTTGTGTAGAAATACTATCGTTTTCCTCCCGTAAGTCCCCAGTGATAAAGCCCTCCACCCACGATAATAACCTTTCCTTCTCTGTTATTTCTTTGAGCCGTGAATCTGTTTCTCTCATTTCCTATCACTTAGAAGAGGTAGTTCACACTCAGCTGAATAAATTTAAAATTTTCTAACCCTGCTTATTTTTACTTCCGATTTCTACATTTGACGAAATGTTTTCATGAAAGCCACCACTTAACCCTTATGACCAAAGTGATGGCTCTTCTCTGTCCTTCAACTTCCTCAGACTCTCTGTGTTTAATGTTGCTTGTTCCTCTAGTTTCTTGAAATTCATCTCTTTTTCACTTAAACAAAGGAATTGGGATTTTACTCTTGCCCCTCAAAGCCCCTACTGGTAGTAAGCAGTAGTTTGAAAGTAACTATAATTTTGTAAAACATTCACATCAATTAAGCACAGAATCAATTAAGCACAGATTTTTTTTTTCTTTTAATGTGGACAATAAGATATGTGTACAAGGAATTCTGTTTTCAGATCCTGCCATCAACTCCAACTCATCCCATTTGTTCTCAGTGATTACTACTATAATACCCTGGTGGGTCTTCTATTAATAGTCCTTTTTTCGGGACCAGCGTAATGGCTATGTCACTGGACTCCCATGTAGTAGGCCACGGTTAGAGTCCCGGACCTGGTTGCTTAAACTCTCGCCGTGCGTGTGTGCATGTGTGCCCAAGATCCTGAGAGGAGAATGGAGGAGAAGGGATTGCAGCATGGCCATCCCCCTTGGGGGTGATTTCTCGCTTTCTGTCTCACTGCCTCTTTCTGTCTGTCTGGTGAGTGCACGCACCCTATAGCAAAATCCTCTAAAAAAAAAAAATAGTCCTTTTTCATGTATTTATATTCATATATTGGCATGTATAAAAATTGGCTTTTTATAAGCATAAATAATATATACATAATATTTCTAATAGATTAGCTCATAGATGTACTTTTTCTCTTAAGCCTGTTTGATGCATCAAAACTAAAAGTAAGAGCTACTAAGGGTAGGAAGAAGAACTGTATTAAGAATGGAGAATCACAAAAATGGGCAGATGGCTTGCCTTTATGCCAAAAATATCTTAGGAATACATAGGCATACTTCATGCCCATGCCACCAAAGCTTCTTAAATTTAGCAGTGAAAGATTGAGCACAGAATTTTAGATTTTGATTTCTTTTGCATGTGCTTTTGCTGCTAATGTTAACGATGAAATAACTGAGAGCTTAATTTGAGGGACATCAATTAAATGCTCTTTCAGTTTTTATTAGGCATTTGAAAAAAACTTAATTTCTTTCTGACTTCATTTTAATAGTTGGCTTTGATTTTTAAAAGGTGTGAAGTTGAAAGTAGCTACAGTCAAGGAATAGAAAGAGGGCATCTTAATTTTAGTATTCTTCTTTTCACATTCTGGTTATGCTACCCAAGGTGATTGGATTTAACAGCCCACTCACATGCTGTAAATATCTTTACATGTGGTAAGTCTTACCCTAGCACTTTAGTAGCAATGCCTTAAACAAAGTATTAAAAGCTTTGAACAAGATGGCATTGGAGTATTATACGGTTTACTGGTTTCTGAAAAATATGAAGCACCTTTTGAAGTGACTTTCAGAAGATGAAGAAAGATTTGTACTACACAGGAGATTATTTCAGTGCTCAGGTTAAAAAAGAAACTCAAGTTGAAAAGACTTTAGGGGCTTTTTTTTCATGATCTAAACGATTAGAGATTGCTATCTTGTCTAGCACTTTGTTGAAAAAAGGAAAGGTTACAGAAGGGCAGATAATAGAATGGACAAAGGAATTTAAAGATAAGAATAAGTACTATTATTAGAGGCATGGTAACCAAAGAGCTGGAGTTATTATTTATTGTCATATCCAAAGAAATGACAGTTGACTTGGAGATTATCATTACCAACTACCTGCAGAGATCAGAAAAGAGAAATTTAAATAAAATATTTTCCAACAAAATTCAAAAGTAATAAATGCTTTAGCATTTAGGCACTATTAATGAAGAAGTACATCAATAGTTGATGAATAAAGGACTGAGGAAATTTCCCATGGACTGGAAGACTTCTGATAGCCTGTCCTTCACATGCATGCAATGAAAATATTCCTTAAGCAAAACAGCAATATTTTTCTCTCATTCTTTTCCATAAATGTGGCTAGAAAGACCTTCGAGATTGATACCTTCAAGATTGATAATTCTCATTTGAATCGTTAATGTTGATCATAACACATACTAAGAGCTTTGAAGAAATGCAGTAAACAATTGATTTGAGTTTTAATGATGTGTTGCTTGTGAGCTTTTGCAAGGTATATGCCTAGGGTCTATTTATTTCTTCATAGGTAAAGCCCCACCTGCTGCTGCTTATACCAGCCTGAATTCGTAATCTGAACAGATGGACTTCCACAGGTGCGGTTACCTAAAAAAGGAATGGGACACATTTATTTTTCTTTAAAATATAAACATAGCATTATGAAAACCAATATTAAAATGCTTAATTATGGATAGTTTTCTCTTGAAACTCTGGAGTCTACCTTTACGCTGTTTCATGCACTCCCACCCAAGATTTTTTACTCTATCAGTACAAGACTTTATGTAGGTGAGTGTGTGTGTGTGTATACTTCACACCTTTTAAAAATCAAAATCAAAGAATTTTCCATGAATTCTTTGAAATAAGAATTCTGTCCTTTGAAAAATGTATTTCAAAGAATTCATGGAAAATTGGACTAAAATAGGAATTTATCTTGGAGCAAAAAATTGAAATCCATGCATGGTTGTTACTTTGTAATTTGCTGTAGGGCAAGTGCACTCACTAGAGAGAAACACAGAAAAAGTGAGAAAGCACACCCATGGGGAATGGTCAGACCACAACCCCTTCTTCTCCTTTCCCCTCTCAGCATTTTGGGCGTACACACACACACACATCTGGCATGTTTTTCAAGCCACTGGGTTTATGACTTGAACCACACAGTTGACCATGTGGTATCTTAGCTGCCTTAACCAACACACCACTGACTGGCCCACAGTTATCTCATAATGCACATTTCCATGAACTTTCTGAAAGTCTCATCTTGATTTCCTCTAAGTGAGTTTGCTATGAACGCATTTCATCATCACAACCAAATAAAGACTGCTGAAAGTCTTCAGCGAAGTATCATTGAAAATTTGACTTACTTCAATATTTTTGCCCTTCCATAACCAGAACTCTTCTTCACAGAGGGACTCTTTTTCTTGCGCACTGTAGGGGCAGAACTTTGTCCTTTCTTCACTCTTCTTCTCCCTGTGGCCACTTGAGTGGTCAGATGACCCAGTTCTGCCCTGTCAGCTCATCCTGTCCTGCTGGCCATAGTGACTCAGAAGGAGCCAGAAGACTTGCCAGGATTTTCTGCCAGTTCTGAAAACAAAGAATTTCACTTTCTCCACCAAGAATGTTAAACTGATAAGATCCATTTTGAGCTGAACGGTCCTCATAGCTGCCATATTCAGAGTCTGTTAGAAGGCCATCATTCCTCAATTCAAACATTCCAGAATTTTCTGTTATGCTTGTATTGGTTTGAGTTGATTCCTATCACTGGCAAATACAAAGGTCCAACAAATATACCACATCAAACTCTTTGCCTAGTTTTCTTCACTATAAAATCCAAATAATGGCATCCACCATGCCTAAGTACCAGAGAAACCGTGATGAGACCTAACATTTTAGATTAGAATGATTTATTATCAAATAAAAGACTACCCAAGTAATAGACTTCATATTCATCTCTCCCAGATAAATATTTCATTTAGGCAATAATAGTAATATAAGCCAATTATTTCACATCACGTAAAACCATCTTCAGTGTTATAGTTTCAATCCTTAATTAGTTTTGTTGTCATATAAATATTGTTCAATAGCAAATAAAGCTAAAACTTCTATCGATTTATACACTAATAATTAAGAGCAATGGATGATTCTTTCTTGGTTTACTTAGTTTAATCATTTAGTTACTACAGTTAATAGCTATTTCCACCAACATCAAAAGCATATTTTGAATTTCTAATTTCTTGGTACAATATGTATCAATGTCACTCAGAACTTAACAAACACCTGGAGACCAAGCCAAAAACGCAGGTCTTGGTTCAGCAGGTTTGAGAATCGAGGAGGTAGACCCAAACCCTCAGAACAATATAGACATAGTACTAATGAGTTGCGAGGTGAAAGATTTAAGTTCTAGCTTTAATTTTCTTATTAAGGTAAAAACCCATGTGATTATGAAAAAAATACAGCTCTATGGGCTTTCGTTTCCTCATCTATGGATAAGATGAAAATACTGAAGTGTATTAAACAATAAATATACACTCACAGTGGGTACTTAAGAAATTATTGACTATCATGGAACATTACTAGTATTCAGATTTTTAAGGGCCTACTAGTCTAAGAGGATAGATACTTTTCCGTTAGGTCATGTGGTAGGGATTTCAGATTTACATTCAATCTCCATTTTTATGTAATAGTCAACTTGACAACTATACATGAGATTCTGTCATTTTCAGCGAATAAGTGACCCTATAGTTCAATGTTCTTCCTGGTTGAGTGGCCTAAAGTTTATATTAAAAAGACAAGTTGAAGGGAACCAGCAGTTAGCGTAATGGCTATGTCGCTGGACTCCCACGTAGTCGACCGCGGTTCGCGTCTCGGACCCGGTGGCTTACAACTCACGC
The DNA here is from genome assembly GCA_026018925.1 of Tupaia tana. Lineage (NCBI taxonomy): Eukaryota > Metazoa > Chordata > Mammalia > Scandentia > Tupaiidae > Tupaia > Tupaia tana. The sequence continues at coordinate 15,332,680 of JAKSZU010000025.1, read as the reverse complement.
CGGGCGCGTGTGCGTGCGTGCCCAAGATCCCGAGAGGAGAATGGAGGAGAAGGGATTGCGGCGTGACCATCCCCCCTGGGGGGTGATTTCTCGCTTTCTGTCTCTATGTCTCTCTCTGTCTGTCTGGCGAACGCACGCGCCCTATAGCGAAAAACCTCTCCAAAAAAAAAAAAAAAAAAAAAAAGACAAGTTGAAATGCTAAGTGAATGATGAGACACGTTTCAGACCAAGTGGCTTCATGAACATACATAGTCCAATGTGATTGTCAATCAAGGTAGCTTCTTAAAGGCAGCCTGCATTATAATGACGTGTGAATTTTCTTTCCACTTCTTGCAGTGCCCCTGCAGAATAGTAAACATATCATTTTAATATAAAATGGACATCCCACTTTGGAAGTTATAGGCAACTTTTTCAGCCAGAAGACAATGAAATGCACTGAAAGGCAACATTATTTCACCATAAAATGTACAAAACTCATTGGATTTCAGAAATTGTATTCCTTCTTAGCATGAAAGATTTTGACATTCTCTGTTTAAGAGACTTCCACAGTGAGAATAAATTAGGGTATCTCAGACACTGTTGGAGTAATTGATGGATAGGTTTTCTTGTCGTCAGATAGTTCAATTGAATTGAGATCGATCAATTTGAATTAGCTTTAAGGCTATGCCTGAAAAATGTCAATACTAAAGTCAACATTTGCCAGAGTTTTTTTTTTTAATTGTTGCTCCATGATCCAATAATTCTATTTTAGCTTTTAGTTACTGATCAATGTTCCACTAATGCCCGTTGTTTTAACAGGCATTAGTGGAGTCTTTACTTACGAGAACCTAGGAAGTCTTTACTTACTGGAACCTCATGAGAGTTGATTAGTTTAACTTGCCCCTAATACAGGTAAATGTGATCAAATGTACTTTTCATTCAGTGGAAGCTGAAGTAGTTTATGATTTTTGAAATTTATGGGCAGGTTTTTCTATGAACTGAGTTTTAAGCTAATTGCAGTGTTTCTATGAAGTGTATCTCTACATATAAGAAAAACTGAACAGTTGATTTTTAAAAGCAGTACAACCTGATAAGTTTAAAACAAATTCCAACACAAAGTTATCTGCACTTTGAAGGATGACGACTAGTCCAGGAAGAATTACCCACATGTTCCATTCTGCTGTGAGGGGTGCTTTAATGCCCACAGAAATCTTTTTTTTTTTTCCCCACTAGTAACTTTGGAGACAGTGTTAGCCTATTCTGTTACTAATAATAGAAAATACCTGAAACTGCAGGATTTATAATTCAGAAAACAGTTTGGCGATCTAAGGTCCACACATCTGGTGAGCATCTGGCTGCATTGCAACATGGTCAAAGGCAAGAGTGCATGCATCTGTGTCCACATGCCTCTGTCTTAGACTGTCTCCTTATAAACGCACCAGCTTCCATCGCAAGGGTCCTGCCTAATGATCTTAAACCAAATCTCCTCCCAAATACCCCGCCTTTTAACACAATAGTCAAATTAAGTTTTCACCCTTTTAATCTCATCACAACCAAACCTCAACACATAAATATGGGGGGACCTCGGGCCATTAGGTGGCATGGTATTTGAGACACTGGATTCCACATAACTAACTTTGCCATTCAAGTCCCAGACAGGGCAACCTAAAAACACACTGGGCACATGTGCATGCATGCCCAAAATCCCTAGAGGAGAATGGAGGATGAAGGACTGTGGTGTGGCCATCCCACCGAGGGAGAGATTTCTCACTTTCCCTTTTTTTCTGTCTCTCTCTAGTGAGTGCACATGCCCTATGTCAAAAAAAAATATTTTTAAATAAAAAACTTTTTAAAAAATTGGGAGGACTGTCGAACAATAGCATAGGGTGGGGGAAATACAGTTTTCAAAATATGAGTACCAATGCAGAAAGAGAGTATTGACTATTACATAGCAGAACTGTGAAATTTTTTTGTTTGTATTTTTGTTTTTTGTTTTATTTTGTATACTATGTCACTGTGTATCATTACAGAATACCAAATAAATTTTCCTGTCATGAATATACTATATATTGGCTCAGCCAAAGATATTACCATATGCATTATAATCAACAGATTTCTTTATATTTTGGGTCTCTTGTGAAATTTTTGAGCTATATGTTGCCTCTTTCTTAATCACAATTTTGAAAGTAAACTATTAAGTTGAAAGGAAAGAAAAGCTGAAAAAAAGGAATTCATGAATTTTTATTTATATGGAAGCCTCCTTTATATATACAGAATACCCAGATTAATTATCTGATTTAGAATAAAAATAATGATTACTTTTAAGCACAAGAACAAATGTTGAATATTACTATAACTGCTAATTCATAAAAGCTCAGCTCTTTTTTTTTAAGAGACATTTTTGCTAAAGGGTGGGTGCACTTGCCACAGAGCTGGAGAGACAGAAGGTGAGAAACTACCCTCAGAGGGGATGGCCATGATGCAATCTCTTCTCCTTCATTCTCCTTTCAGAATTTTGGGTGCACACACACACGTGCATGCCCCTAGCATGAGTTCCAAGCTGCTGGCTCCAGGACTCAAACTGGCCAGCCACATGGAAGTCCAGCACTTTAACCACTACACCACCCACTAATCCCTAAAACTCAACTCTTTAAAATATTAAAAGCAGATACATATCAAATAAAAGCATTTTTATGTTTTCTCTGTTCTTTGGACATTGTGTCATTGTTTCCTAAAAATTTAAAGTAGATTTCTGAACTATTTGGATTTTTTTTTAATTTTGCTATAGGTTATGCACATTCTTTGGAGAGAGAGGAAAACAAGACAGCACCCCCAAAGGGGATGGCCATGCCTCCATCTCGTCTCCATTCTTCTCTCAGGATCTTGGGCACATATGCACACACAACCAGCATGTTTGTTCATGCCACTGGGTCCAAGACTTTAACCACACAGTTGACTATGTGGGATCCAGTCACCTTCACCACCATGTCACTAGCTGGCCCAAGAAAGTACCTCCTGTGGGGTATAGTCATTCGCCGTCCCTTCACCTCCATTTCTCCCTCCTTCTTGGGTTTTGGACACCCATATATATCCGTGTTTCTCACATCACCAGGTCTGGGACTTGGACCACGACATCCAACAATGTGGGATCCAGCCACCTTAACTATCATGCCACTGGCTGGCTCCCATTCGTAAATTTTTTAGTGAAGATAATCTCATTTGTATTTTTGTCACTGCATCGATGTTTTGGCTGGGAAGTAAACATAAAGCATATAACGTGTGAAACATTTAGCATGACACCTGGCACACAGCATCCATGAAGCATTTGCAAAGTGTATGGTAGGTTGTGTAATTTTTACACTCGCTATTACAGAGATCAGAGATATATTTCACGTACAATAGAACATTTTTAACCACCAACTCTGAAAATTAGGTCTTTAGGCCAAACTTCAGCATAGTTGTTAAATATTTAGATTTTTAAAAAAACTCTGATGAAGAAGCTCAATCTTTTCCCCTTTTAGCAGATGTGAGTAATTTTCAAGACAGTTCGAGTGGTAAAAACTGGGGACTCACTCCTTCAATGCACATGTGCTGAAATGTTCTGTTTCCCAGCTTTATAATTAGAGATTATTTCACAGTGATTTTCAGCATAGATAAAATTTAGCTCACTTAAGATATGACAGCCATCAGCCCTTATTTTCATTAAACATGCTCTGGAGCGCGTGGTTATAGGAATAAGATAAGAATTAGCATCTGAGAGTTTAAAGATGATGGCAGAATCTCTTCCTTAGGAAATGATGGGTTTCCCTTGGCTTAGCTTTCCAAAAATAAATCAGCATTGCTCCACGTGGCAGCCTTTGCCGCCTGATGTATCACATTTTCTGAGCGCTCATCTGCAGTGTCCACAAAAAGGCGTCTAATTTCATTCAGTTGTTTCAAAATGCAAGATGCGTTTCATCCTCAGATGTGGGGACAACTAGCTGCGTGTGTTGCTCAAGCCCATATGCCCCTGCATAATTTGCCCACTTTTCCCTCTGTGACTATGTCTCGAGATAGATGCATCTGCTCCCCGTGCAGGCTCTTCAATGTCAGCAGTTGCCTGGGTCTGGGAACAATCTTTACAGGGAAATGTTTTTTAATTTAAGAAATGATTTCTAAACTTGTTTAATAGAAAAATAGTGATGGTCATTATATCACTTATGTTAAATATCTGTCTATGGTTTGAGTAGCAAATGAGCTCCACATGACAGCTGAGTTTTGAGAAGGGTGCTGCAAGCTCCCAGAGATGTATTCATAGCATATGAAAATAAGGCAGGGACTCTCACCTCCTACTGATATAATGACCATCAGTATTTTTCTATTAAACAAGTTTAGAAATTTTTGCCATTAAACAAATAATTAGTTATGCAAAGTATTTAGCTTTTATAATCATTTTAGTTATGACTAAAAGGGGGGAAATAGAGCTGCAACACTGATAATGAACTTTGTGAGAAATTTTTTGTTTATCTGACTTTCATTCCTTCAGTATTCTTGCTATAAATTTCTTTTTGAGATAATTATGAAGATTTATTTGAAAATGTCTAAAATGTATGTATATTTTATAAATATATATTATATATATTGTAGAAATATATATTATATATATATATATATATATATATATATATATATATATAACCATAGGTGCATTTTACTGTTTTGTATTTTCATTTTGGGAGGTAGTGTACACAGCAGGTAATGATGAGTATGACAAGTTGTGCTGTTGCTTTTGCAGTATAATATATAGTTCTGAATGTTTAAATTACTGTATATAATATTCATTATAGGCTAGCATGCTTGTTTTAAAGATTGTCATTCTAGTTTATTAAAATCTGAATGTAAGAAAAAAAAAGAAAGAAATGATTTCTAGTGTTGTTAAAAATAAATAAGTAGGTTAGGATTCTGTTCTAATAGTAGGTACATGAACCTGCCTTTCTTGAAATTAAAAAAAATTATTTAAAAATAACTATTTAGTGACCACAGTATGCCATATTACCTCAGCTATGTGCCATTTTACAGTATATTCATTCGACCCACAGAGTTTCACACCTAAAGTCAACTTTTGTTCACAGACATGTATATATCAGCTGAACTTACTATTGAAATTATTTAGATTAATTAAGATATTTTATGAGTCAATAGAATGTGGGGAGGAATAAAGGAATGGAAATCAACTGCAGATACTAGAGACAAGGTGGGAAGAAGATGGGAAATGGCAGAGGGTGAGAAATAGGGGGAAAAATACATATATACAAGAACGAAGAAATGGAAAATTATTTGTCGATGATAACATGTATGATGAAGCCACGTTACAGCATATTCTGGTTGGAAAATCGCATTTTGTATGCCGTGGCGATGTTCAGTGAAAGTATGTAAAAATAAACACCTTAATAAAAATAAATAAATAAGTGAAACTTGGTGTGTGTGGGATTAGTAAGGAACCAAGCTGACTTCTTGGCTGATGATCATTTCCTATGATGCCCATTTACCCAGAAAAAGGTTCAGCCCACATCAGCTGGCTTCCATGCTCTGTGATGGCCCTGGTAGCTTTCAGAGACAATGACAGGTCTTGCTGTGAACCAAATACTGATGCTCTTATGAATGAGGCCCAGAGAGAACACAAGATGCTCAGGAAAGGAAAACTCTCCCAGACTTTGGTCTCCCACTTTTTATCTGAATTATTTCCATCTCCTTATTACTGTGATATTCAAGGCTAATCCAAGACTATCCCACCAGGCATGTCTTGGACGTAAATGAGTCACAAAGGAAGCTTAAAAACAGAAATAATCCTACATTTCATTTGAGCATCTTAGTTCCTGACTTGACACAGGTAAGATGAGAGAAAAATGCAAATAAAACCAATGTCCCAAAAAGAAGGCGACAAGAGACCATTGGCCTCATCAAAGAGAGAATGTAACCCTTGGTCTCAGACTTTGCAATTCCTACTTGTAGCAACAAAAGAGACTGGCGTGTAATCCTGTCCTGACAGCCTAGGAGATACCACTGCTTTCTTCCAACACACTCTCCAAAGCATCCATTTAACAAATATTAATTGAGTCAGCATTCGGTTCCCAGCATTGAGGAAAGTACTAAGCATATAACAGAGTATGAAATGGATCTCTCAATCTGACAGCACAGAGTAGTTAAATAGGTAATTACACCCCTCCAAAAAAATTGTAATGCAGAAAGAATGTTCTTCAGAAGTGTATGGTCTGGGTACCATAAATCATTATCCCAGCCTGTTAGAAGGCGGCATTGTAACTGGTCATGGAGAATCTCTTTTTTTTTTTTTTTTTTTTTTTGAGAGATTTTTGCTATAGGGCACGTGCGCTCACCAGACAGACAGAGAGAGACATAGAGACAGAAAGCGAGAAATCACCCCCCAGGGGGGATGGCCACACCGCAATCCCTTCTCCTCCATTCTCCTCTTGGGATCTTGGGCACGCACGCACACGTGCCCGGCGTGAGTTTTAAGCCACCGGGTCCGGGATGCGAACCGCAGTCGACTACGTGGGAGTCCAGGGACATAGCCATTACACCAACTGCTGGTTCCCGTCATGGAGGATCTCTTTGAGGAAATAACTTGTCAGCTAAGATGTAAAGGATGATAGGTCATTGAGAAGGGAGTGGGGCATGTGAACACATTTCAAACAAAGATAAACTGTGAAAAGCCCTAAGATAACCTAAAAATGCCAGTATGAGAAAATGTGATATGATCCCCAAAAATAATCTAAAGAAGGAAGAGTAAACATTTGGAAATATTTTATTTTAATATTGTATTTTGAGGCTAGCTGATGGTGTGTTGATTAAGGGGGCTGGATCCCACATGGCTTAATGTACAGTTTAAGTCTCAGACCTGGAAGCTTGAAAAACTGTGCCAGCACACATTTTGTGCATGTCCAAAATCCTGAAAGGAGAGAAGTGGAGGAGAAGGGATTGTGGCACGATCATCCTCTGTGGAGAGGGGCAGGTGCTTTCTCACTTTCCTTCTCTCTCTCTTTTTCTCAGTAAACCAGAATGAAGTATTATCTAGACCAAAACAGCAATGGTGCTGAGGTTGAAAAACCATGGGGTAGATCAAAAATAATGGGAATGAAATGACATACTAGAAAGACAGTTAATGGGGCTGGAAGATGGCATGGGGATTGGGGCACTGGACGCCCACATGGCTGACTGTGGTTCAAGTCCCAGCCCGGAGGCTTGCTTTCTCACTTTCCCTCTCTTGCTGTCATTCTCTAGTGAACACACATGCCTTATAGCAATAAATAAATAACTAAATAAAATTAAATCACTTTTTTTTTAAAAAAAAAAGACATTTAACAGGTAAAATTCACAGGATTTAATGGTTATACATAGTGGTCAGTCCCACGGAAAGTAAAAGTTTAACTCTGAGTTTTCTAGCTTGAGCAACTCGTGGTTAGAACTGACTTGAAGAGCAACGTTGGAAGAAATGGAATGTAGTAGAAAGATGAAAAATATAATTTTAACATTTTGCCTTGGATGTACCTTTAAGGAAGCTAAAGGAATTTTCTGTAAGCAGTTCTGAGACCTGGAAGAAAGCATAGGATTGAGTTAAGCATTTAAAAGTTGTTGGGACCAGCAGTTAACATAATGGCTATGTCACTGGATCCCCATGTAGCCGAGCATGGTTTGAGTCACAGACCCAATGGCTTAAACTCACACCAGGTGTGTGTACGTGCGTGCCCAACATCCCGAGAGGAAAATGGAGGAGAAGGGATTGCAGCATGGCCGTCCCGCCTGGGAGATGATTTCTCACTTTCTGTCTCTCTATCTCTCTCTGTCTTTCTGGTGAGTGCACGTGTCCTACATCAAAAACCTCTCCAAAAAAAAAAAAAAAGTTGTTTTGAAGAATGAATTAGATACTTCTTATGGAGAGCTTTGCAGTACTGGGCACACTGTTGTCATTTAATAAATGTCATTATTATCAATAGTACTGATACCTAGATTATAACTGAAGCTAAGAGCATGAAGAAGATTGCTGCAAGAGAAGAGTCGAAGTGAAAGAACAACATCAAACAAGCAGCATGAGGAGAAGAGTTAGTAGCTGTGACGACGCAGAAACCCAGGAGGACACACCAGTGTGTGTGCGTGTCATGAACCAGGGGGAGGAGAGGGCTTTGTGAGGAGCAGGTGGTTGTTCATATGAAATACTGCTCTGAGTAGTAGTAGGTTGAGAGTTAACGTTTTTCCCAAATAAATTAGAAGATCATAAAGCCATTGGTAATTTGAGCAATGCTAGTTTGGCAAAGCAGAGGGGAGAGACTGGAGTGGGTTGGGAAGTGAATGGAAGAAAAGAAACTAACTTTGCAATAACTCGTTTATATGGCCTGGCTACAAAACAGAAGAAATGAAGCTATAGCTGAAGCCATGGAATGGATGGTTTATTATTATCATCATTATTATTTAAGATAGGAGAAATTTGGAGCATTTAAGTGTTCAATATAGAAAGGTTGAAAATACAAAAATAAAGAGGAAATAATTGTTGGGGAAAGGTATCCAAGGAGTAAAAACAGGAACAGGGTAGAAAAGATGATTGACATTGCCCGCACGATAAACAGCTCATTGATTTACTTAGCCATTTACCTTCTGTAGCTGGAGACATTTGATACATGAGGGGTCATTGAAAAGCTCTTGGAAAATGAGTATTATGAACACAGCATGCATGGGGTTTCAACCTTTTTGCACCAAAATAAACTCATATTTCAATTTCATTTTCCATGACTTTTTTCTTTTTTTTTTTTCTTTTTTCTTTTTTGTTTTTTTTTGGGTTTTTTTGGAGCGGTTTTTGCTTTAGGGCATGTGCCCTCGCCAGAAAGACAGAGAGAGACAGAAAGCGAGAAATCACCCCCCAGGGAGGACGGCCACGCCACAATCCCTTCTCCTCCATTCTTCTCTCGGGATCTTGGGCATACATGCACACGCACCCGGTGTGAGTTTAAGCCACCAGGTCTGGGACTCAAACCATGGTCGACTACATGGGAGTCCAGCAACATAGCCATTACGCTAACTGCTGGTCCCTCCATGACCTTTCTGAAGTCCCCACTGTAGACCAGAGTGAGAGCATTACCAAGGGGAGTCCTTGCTTGCTTGCTTTTCTCAGTTCAGTGATATTTGACTATTAAGGGACATTAAAAGGCTCTCTTATGGAGTCCCTCCATAGCTAGTTTTTGCTTTAATTCACTTATCTTATGTACTTAGGGTATAAAAATGTGTTTGAAATCAGTATCTTTTCTGTGGCCCTCTGAAGGAGAAATAATGGCTCCCACTCATAATAACTAACACATTCCCAATTTATTTGGTGATTAAGAGGAATATCACTTTTTAAAAAATTAATGTAATAAGGGTTTTATGAAGTGTGTGAAAAGTATAAACGGAGAGAATGGAGAAATCATGGATATAAATGTTCTTTTTTTTTTTTGGAGAGGTTTTTGCTATAGGGCGCGTGTGCTCACCAGAAAGACAGAGAGAGACAGAGAGATAGAAAGCGAGAAATCACCCCGAGGGGGGATGGCCACGCCACAATCCCTTCTCCTTCATTCTCCTCTCGGGATCTTAGGCACGCACACACACACACCCGGCCTGAGTTTAAGCCACTGGGTCCGGGACTGGAACCATGGTCAGCTACATGGGAGTCCAGTGATATAGCCATTATGCTAACTGCTGGTCCCATAAACATTCATATTCTATTGTAACCCTGGATTAGCTTTTGAGAAAGGCAACGGAGTACTGGGAGTAGCAATGGAGATTTTATTAATTCTCTTGAGTATCTAACATCCAATTCAAACTCATTACAATCAGCATTAATACCTAGAATAATTGAGTGATAAAACATACTCCCTTTTGTTCCAGAGTGTATTGTTTATCTACAAGCATCTACCAAAATCCTAATGATTTGAGGGAAATCATGCAAGGAGAGATGGAAGCTATCTCACCTATCTCTTTAGAGACCTTCTATTGTCTGTCCTGGTGTTCGGACCTCTTGTTTATTAACTTGTGTCCAAGAACAAAGCACAGAGTAGAAAAATTAGAAGTTTTCTCGGGAAATATTTGACTCAGTATACACTGAATCCCATTTATCCCTGTTGGTGTTCACTTGGCATTTGGTGCTTTTGAAAAAGAAACATGTAGGAGAAAAAAAAATCAGCAGCAATAATTATTTAATTGAGCTGATCGGTGTTTAAAGGTCATGAACAGAGCAAATGCCACGATTCCTTGTTGCTCCAGAGCCAGAAACTAATGAGTCGGATTCACCTCTTTGCTTTTAACATGACACGGCTGAAGGTTAATCACATTAACTCCTCTGGGTCGATATTCTGCCATGTCATGGAAAGAAGTTTAAAACATTCCGATACTTTAACCCCCATGTGCTGATTTTCAAAATTTCTGGAGCCATTAGAAACCTGCCAATTTTGTAGTTATCTTTTGGTTAACTTTTTCCTACAAAACAAATACCTAATAGCAGAGAGTCTAGAAACTCTCGCTCTTACAAATCACAGATTTGTAATTGAGGAAGCATGGACATTTGCAGAAGGAAAGAGGGAAGCCAGAGTACAATTGTAATAAAGACTAGAAAAAATTAATATCAGAATTGAGAATGGGTGATGCTGTCAACCAGACAGTTGCTTGAGTCTAAAATAAAATAACACCCCATTTTCCTCTCAAACTTGCTCTTTCCCTAAAAAGGAGTTGAGTTCACATAGGATCAGCTTATGGCTAAACCAAAAAATTAAAAACCAGTAAGTGCTTTATGTGAGTTTGAATTTCAGCCCATTACCATAATGGGGGCCTAGACAAGTGCTTCTCAAACTATAATATGCACACAAATCCCCAAAGATCTTATTAAAATGCAGGTTCTTAGTGAGTGGATGTGCAATGGGACCCAAGAGTTTGACTTCTAACAAATTATTTTATGGCTTTGGAATGCAAGGTACACACATTGCATTAGTAGGCTCAAACTAAAGTCACATCTAATGGTCTCATTATTGCCTAACCTATGTCAAAATGGTGTGATTCAGAATCCAGTCCACAACTTCAGTCCATTAGAAAAATCACACAAGTAAGTTTGCACAGTATATTGATAATCAGCTAATGTTAAATTGACCGTGAAGATCATTCAGACCTAATGACCCATGTCTATTTTTTTTTTTTTTTGGAGTGGCGGGGGGAGGTTTTTGCTATAGAGCATGTGCACTCACCAGAAATTCTCTTTTAAAAAATAAATAAATAAATATACCCTTCTGTCTCTCTGTCTCTCTCTGTCTTTCTGGCAACCGCACATACCCAATAGCAAAAACCTCTCAAAAAAGAAAAGAAGAAAAGAAAGAAAAGAAAAGAAAAGAAAAGAAAAGAAACCTATGAAACTCTAGTTTTTATCCCTCTAGTCCAGGGGAGGGCTCTCTCTCTGATAGAGGGCACTTGGCATCTCTGTCCCCGTGTCTGTGAAGAAAAATAGAAGATTGTTCTAGATATTTGAAACTTTGTCCATTTCCACGTCTCTTAAAAATCCAGAGGGAAAGACATTCCTCAAGTGGCCCTCACAGGGCCTATGGAAGAATGCACTTCAACAACCAAAAATCTAGCAGATGATTATCAATGAAGGGAAAAAATTTCTTTCCAAAGAATCTGTTAGCATCTCAAACATAAATTAATACCACTATGGGGAGGGGTTGTATAAAAAAAGACACCCTAGGGAAAAAAAATTCTTAATTTCCAAGGGTAGGCTAATTTTTACCCCTTGCCCCACCACCCACCACGTACAAATTATAATCTTAAACACCAAGATTTAAAAAAATTAAAATCTGGTAACGAAAATGCCTAATATTTTATTCTTTAAATTACTAAACCTGCCTTAGTACAACAATATTTCCTATTAATTGAACATTTCCCATGTGTCTGAAGTGCTGAGAGACTTCTTTAATCCTCACATGCATAAGAGGCAGGGATCACCCTATTTCCATTTTGTAAGTAGAAAAATTGAGGCTAATAGAAATTAAGGGATTCTTCCTACATCACAGCTAATAATAAAGGATTCATAAACCTCGAATCAGAATCTAGACACCTGTCAAAAGTATCCAAAGGAGATGCCAGGCTGCCAGCATCAGGAACTTCTGCAGGACTTATTAAAAATGGAAATTATTCAGATCTGTCCAAACTTAAAGAATAAGAATTTATGGGTGGGAACCAGCAGTTAGTGTAATGGCTATGTCGCTGGACTCCCACGTAGTCGACCACGGTTCGAGTCCCGGACCCAGTGGCTTAACACTCATGCCGGGCGCATGTGCGTACATGCCCAAGATCCCGAGAGGAGAATGGAGGAGAAGGGATTGCGGCGTGGCCATCCCCCCTGGGGGGTGATTTCTTGCTTTCTGTCTCTATGTCTCTCTCTGTCTATCTGGCGAGCGCACGCGCCCTATAGCAAAAACCTCTCCAAAAAAAAAAAAGAATTTATGGGTATAGGGTCTAGGAACAACATTTCATTTTTTATTTTATTGTATTTATTTTAGATTTTTGCCACTGGGTGCATGTGATTGTAAGAGAGAGATTGAAAAAGAGGGAAAGAAAGAACTAGCCCCGCAAGGGGGATGGCATGCCACAATTCCTTCTCCCCCATTCTCCTCTCAGGGTTTTGGCCACCCTTAATGTGCCGGTGTGTTCCTCACGCCATCATATCTGGGACTAGAACTGCATCGTTGGCCAAGTGGGATCCAGCCACCTTAGCCAAGTGGGATCCTGCTGGCCGGAGGAGTCATAGTTTAATCAGTTACCAGAGGGAACTCATATATATTGATGTTTGCAAACCACTCTTCTCCAAAAAGACACTTAATTTGCTGAAGTAACCATCCTGGCCCTTCGGGAGGAAAAATGATCTAGAGAAAGAATATCAGCTTTTGTTATCTTTGAGTTAGATTGCTCAGAGCCTCAAAATCGTCGTGCTGGTAGCGGTGAAGTCTAGCTACTGCCTGCTTGGGAGGATAGATCTAATCAAGGATAGGGCTGCTCCCTGCAGCTGGCACCTGGTAGGACCCTCAGCCCCCCATTATACCTGGAGCAGGCTTTCTTCAAACATGACTGACAGCACCGTGCTGAAGTGCAAGAAGTTGTATCTGTAGGGCCAGGGCTCCTGGCTCTGTTCCTTATTTAAACTGTGAAGAAAATAGAAGAGTCATGTAAATTTTCTGAGCCTCAATTTGGTTCTTTGTGGAATGGGTATAATTTTCTGGAACATCTTTATAACAAAGAGAAGATTAAATTTGATGTGGCATTTTATGTGACAAGATCTAGCCTAATTTCTGATGCTTAATTTCTGATGTGCTCGATAAATGGTAATGGTCATTTTTATAAATAGCCTGGTATCCTGGGCTACTCTTTATTTTCTACCTAGTTTCTGGGTACTGATCAGAGTCTTGGCTTTATATTGGACAGACCTGGGTTCAAGTCCTGACTGTCAATCACTAGCTGTGTAATGATGGGTGGGTTAATCAAGCCCTCTGACATCTGTCTTCTCCTTTATGAGGCAAGAGCAAATACTGAAGTTTTAAATTGTTTCAAAAATTTAAAAAAATTGGGACCAGCAGATGGCATAATCGTTATGTAGCTGGACTCCCACGTAGTCAACCACGACTCAAGTCCCAGATCCCTGTGGCTTCAGACTCATGCCAGGTGCATGTGCGTGTGTGCCCAAGATCCCAAGAGGAGAATAGAGGAGAAGGGATTGCAGTGTGGCCATCCCCCCCTGGGGAGTGATTTCTAACTTTCTGTCTCTCTGTCTCTCCCTGTCTTAAAAATCTATCTTAAAAAAAAAAAAAAGAATTAGAAGAAATAAAGTATACAAAACCCATGGTACACAGTAAGCACTCAATATCTGTTGTATTTCTTTCATTTTAAATTCAAATCACCTTGGTTTATTGACAACCTCAGAAAGCAGTTTATTATAATCTCAGCATTCAGTGTATCTCAGTGAATTTTACTTCTTCCGAAATCAGTAATACAGCAATTTAGTACTTTCTCATTAACTTATTGACTATGATATAGTCTCCAAGTCTGGAAATGCAGCATTCCTTATACACCGATTTCTAGCCCTTATCAGCACAGAAGGTATTTGCTCAATATTTGTCCCTGAGAAGTCATCTAGCTCAAACTGTTCCTTTTCTGGGCAAGAGAGTGGCAGCCCAGAAAGATGAAGTGACAGAAAATCCAGAAAGCTGCAAAGATGATTAAATAGTTGGAAAATGAGGTTTTGTGAACCAAGTAATTTTTAAAAGTAGGAATTGCTTCTTTTTGAGATAGCAAAGGACAATTCAGTGATGGTTGCTAAGCATGGCAATGTCTGTGTGACAAGAAGAGGGTAACTTAGTTACTCTCATTTCCACAAAGGGGCTCTGGATCTAATTATCGAATGAATTCAAGGTTAGGGTAAAATGGAAGAGATGATGGTGAGAACAGAGCTGACAAGTTTCTCTAATTTATTTTCTATTATCCTTTTTTTATTATTTATTTTACATATGTTCACTGAACATCACCACAGCATACCCAATGTGATTTTCCAGCCAGACTATACTGTAAAGTTGCTTAATCACACATGTTATCATCAACAAATAATTTTCCATTTCTTGTTTCATATATAGATAGATAGATATGTGTGTACATATACACATACATATATATACACATTTATATATATTTATATATTTTATTTATATATATTTTCCCCCTGTTTCTCACCCTCTGCCATTTCCCATATTCTTCCCACCCTGTCTCTGGTAATCTGCAGGTGCTTTCCATTCCCTTTTTCTTTCCCACATTGTAATGATTCACAAAATATCTTAATTAATCTAAACACTTTCAATAGTAAGTTCAGCTGATATACACATATCTGTGAATAAAAGTTGACTTTAGGCATGAAACTCTGTGGGTAGAATGAATATACTAGAAAATAGCACATAACTGAGCCTATATAGCTTACTGTGGTTACTAAATAGTTATTTTTAAATACATTTTTTAATTTAAAGAAAGGCAGTTTTAGTTTTAATAAATAAAAATTAAGAGAACTTTGCTTAATACTTTAAGCCAGGAAACATGTTAGGATTCTGTTTGAATAGTAGGTACGTAGACCTGTCCACAATTCAAGAGAAAACAAAACTCCTTAATAATGGAAAACAAAGCATAGAAGGTCAGTAATGTTTTAGTCAAAAGTCATAAAATTCTATTTCACCAGTTCAAATTCATGTACTTTATCTTCTGTTGTGGTCCAATCTTTCCATTTAAATTCTGGATGATAACAGTCAACTCTGGAATTGTCCCTACCATTAAGCTGGCCATTTTCTTAGCTGTTTTAGAACTCTTATTTCTCTGTGTCTGCTTTAGTTTTCCTTGGATAGCAGTCTCTTCAGCACTTCTTAGAAAGCTGGTCTGGTGTGGGTAAATTCTTTCAAGTTTTATTTATCTGAGAATGTCCTTTTCTTCTCTTCTTATATGAAGGATAATCTTGCTGGATATAGTATTCTTGGCTGAAATTGTTTTTCACTCAACACTTTGACTATATCTTCCCATTCTTTCCTTGCTCATTTTGTTTCTGATGAGAGGTCTACTGTTAGCCTGATAGGATATCCTTTATAGGTAATGTGACATTTCTCTTTTGTCAGTCTGAGTATCTTGTCTTTGTCTTTGGTTTTGGTCATTCTGGCTGTAATGTGTCTTGGAGAAGATCTTGGGTTGAGCCTATTTGAGGTCCTTTGTATTTCTTAGTTCTGGATCTTTGAATGCCTCTCTAGGTTTGGGAAGTTTTCTTCCAGCATATCATGGAACAGATTTTCAATGCCCTTATGAGTCTCTTCACTTTATTAATATTCCAGAATCATGTTTCAAATGTCAGATGGTAGCCACATATACAAGGAAACTTCAAAAAAGTTTATTAAAAAAAATGGAATTGAAGTAAAGTTTATTTTGGCACAAAACATTTTGAAATCCACATTTTTCATAATACACTTAATACATAATATATTTTTCCATTAACAGCTTGAAAATCCCTTCAAATTTTCTTTTCCAAGATTCATTCATTCATTTAACACATAACTGGGGAGCACTATTTTTGTCCCAAGCACTGTGCCAAGCTCTGGGGACACATGAGTCATATGGATGAAGTCTCTACCTTGGTGACATTACTGTCTAACTGGGGTGCATGTCATATACCTTAGAAAGGTAGACCTAGAGCATTATAATCCTTTTCTTCTTCATGAGTTTTAAAACTTTCCATAGAACCCTAGGTGGCACAGATAATAAATTCCAAGTTCCTTAGTATGTCCTTCAAGTCTCGTCAAATATGTCATCCTCCTGTCTAGTCTCATCTTTCAAGATTCCCTTTAACATGCTCCAACTACAAATACACACAAAAGTATATTTAGGGAATTTCTCTTCTTGGTGAAGAGTCACTTTGGTACCTCGGGATTTTGTACTTGCCATTGCCTCTGTTTGGAAAGCACTGCTTCCTGCTTTCCCTGAACCCCAGGAAGCAGAGTGGGCCCTCCTATTGAGTAATGGGTACATTGTTACTCCCATACATCAGTACTCCAGAGCTCTGAGAAAGCATTATCTTTATGCTTAGTAGTTAGTAAAGGGCCTCAT
Source organism: Tupaia tana (assembly GCA_026018925.1). NCBI lineage: Eukaryota > Metazoa > Chordata > Mammalia > Scandentia > Tupaiidae > Tupaia > Tupaia tana. The sequence goes on along the minus strand of JAKSZU010000025.1, from coordinate 15,316,021 downwards.
TTAATATCACATAATGTATACATGGGTTATCACTACAAGAAGGAATAAAGAAAAGGAGGAAAGGAGGAAGGGGTAAATAGAAGGAAAGGAAGGAAGGGAGGGAGAGAGGGAAGAAAGGAGAAAGAGAGAGAGAGAGAAGAGGAGACAGTGTCTCTTGAAATGGGGTAATATTCTAAGTTTTAACTGTATTTCTCTCCTAAAAGTCTCTTCCCACTCCTTGCACCCACTTCTACCTCTATCTTCAGCTTACAACCCACTATAGAAATGGAAACAAAAACTACATCTTCTTAAGTCAGGAAGATTCAGACACAAACCTACAGAATGAGTTTTTATAAGAGCAGAGACTAGAAGCATGACCCTGACTGAGTTTGTTAGTCAATTTGGGCTTCCATAACAAAATATCACACGTGGCTTAGACGAGAGAAATCTACTTTCTCATAGTACTGGGGGCTAAGAAATCCAAGTATGAGGTGTAGCTAATAGGGTTCTGGGTGAGGACCCTCTTTCTGGCTTCACACAGCCAAATGCCTTCTCTCTGTGACCTCCCATGATGTAGACAGTTCTGATGTCTCTTCCTCTCTTAAAAGAGTAATAGCGCTTTCAGATTAGCGCCCCATCCTGATGACTTCATTAAACTTTGCGACTTCCTTATACACCCTATGTCCAAAATGTAGTCACTGGGGGCTAAGGCAACAAGTGAATTTTGATGGGACACAATTAAATCCACAGCACTCAAAAAGAAAGGAAAAAGGAGCACCCCCTCAGATCAAAGAAAAAGCACAGCGAAAGCCTCAAGGTTAGTAGGACTGAGGGTGATGAAGGAAGGACAGAAAGGGCCTCCTTCCTTATATCTAAGGACGACTGATCACCCAGAGTCCGCCTTCTGCCCAGAGGACATCAGTTTGGAGATAACTAGGGAGTGTGCTGGAGGTGCTGCCTGGCTTCCACTCATCTTGAGCATCCTGAACTTTGCAATACAGAGGTTCTGCATGAGGGACATGGACTGTGTCATGACAATGGTATAAAATCATGGAAAGTACATCTTAAAGGAAACACAGTTACATGGGACCAGCAGTTAGCGTAATGGCTATGTCGCTGGACTCCCATGTAGTCGACCGCAGTTCACGTCCTGAACTCGATGGCTTAAAACTCACGCCAGGTACGTGTGCATGCGTGCCCAAGATCCCGAGAGGAGAACGGAGGAGAAAGGATTGCGGCGTGGCCATCCCCCTGGGGGGTGATTTCTCGCTTTCTGTCTCTCTGTCTCTCTCTCTGTGTGTCTGGCGAGCGCACGTGCCCTATAGCAAAAACCTCTCCAAAAAATAAAATAAAGAAAGAAACACAGTTACTAAGACTGAATAGGCACACAAGTTTAGGAAGTATGGAAGATCAGATCTATGGAAACCAAGACAGGCTGTGGGGAAATTAATTTGAAACCTGTATTAGTTCCTTAGTGTCTTTGCAGCAAATTGGTACAACCTAGGAGACGTCAAACGACAGAAATGTGTTATCGTCCAGTTCTGGAGGCTAGAACCCTAAAGCCAAGGTGACAGTAGGACCACGCTCTGTCTGAAGGCTTAAAGGAAGAATGCTTCCTTCCCTCTTCCCCCTTCCCTCTTCCTTCTTCAATGATTTTATGGTTTCTGGCAGGCCTTGGAGATCTTTGATCTTTGCAGTGTAACTCCAGACTCTACCTTCATATACCCATGGCCATCTTTCTTTTGTGTGGCCATCTCTGTCTCTGTGTCTCTTCTTGCAAGGTCACCAGTGATTGGATTCAGGGTTCATGCAAATCTATTGTATTTCATCTCCCCGTGCCCCATAATTATACTGGCAAAGATTCTATTTTCAAACAGTTAACACTCACAAATACCAGGGGTTAGGGTTAGCACATACCTTTTGTATGGACATAATTCAACTCCCAACAAAAGCCTAAATGTTATTTCTGGCCACTGCCTACAGTGAAGTAGCAAATTAGTTACTGCTATGTAATCACTTACTCTAAAAAGGTTTTTACTCAGCTACTGGGAAAATTCTATCTGAAATATCATTCAACTATGTTAGAATTTCCTAATTAATGTTCTTCAGAATACTGTGGGTTTTTTTTTTTTTTTTGAGAGGTTTTTGCTATAGTGCGCGTCTGCTCGCCAGACAGAGAGAGACATAGAGACAGAAAGTGAGAAATCACCCCCCAAGGGGGATGGTCACACCGCAATCCCTTCTCCTCCATTCTCCTCTCGGGATCTTGGGCACGCACGCACACGTGCCCGGCGTGAGTTTTAAGCCATCGGGTCCAGGACGCGAACCACAGTCGACTACATGGGAGTCCAGCGACATAGCCGTTACGCCAACTGCTGGTTCCTCAGAATACTGTTTTTGAAGGCATAATCAGCTGGGCCCTCACTGGAGGGTTGTGTTTCTTCTAGTGCTCCAATCAGAGAAGCAGATCGAGTAGGGAATATATATCACACGTTGTGTACCACATAGCGTACATCATGTAGGAATCATGAATTTTAGAGTTGTCATGTTGGGGAGGTCTTATGTGTGTCTGTCTCCCTACTTCTTTGAGATCACCATTGCTTATGAAGATGGGATGCTTCCTGAAATTCCAGATAGAATGAGTCATTTCCTCCCCTAGGTTCCTGTAGCTGCCTGTATGTGTTTTTCTTTTACCACTTCGTCAGTGAATTATAATTATTTGTTATCAATCTTTGCCCCTCAGTCAACTAAGAGAGAATAATGTGTCTTATTTAATCCTATAACCCCTGTAGTTGATATAGTTCCTAAAATGTGCTTAGCACGTGGTGGGTCCTGTTTTTAAATTTATTATATATATTTTTTAAATAATTTTTTATTTAATTTTATTTATTTATTCATTTATTTTAATTTGACCAGAGAGAAACAGAGAGAGAGAAAGTGAGAAAGCAAGCCACCAGGTCCGAGACTCAAACCGTGGTCGGCCATGTGGGAGTGTCCAGCGCCTTAGCCACTATGCCACCTGCTGGTCCCAAATTTATTATACTTATTTGTTACATATGACAAAAGATTTTATCTTACATCATTGTGGAACTGTGTAAGCAAACTCTGTAAAGTCATGGACTTCATGTCTGTTGCTGGAACTTTAAGTCCACAGAGCAAGCCACCAGGAAGGACAGAGAGATGGAAAGTGGGAGAGAATGGGATATAATCCATGAGCCAAGTGGGGACCCGGGTCAGTTCTTCCTGCCTCTGACCTCATTGTCCTGGGCACCCTGCAGGCTAAGCTGGTGTCCCACCTCATGCAGCTCCACATACAGCTGGTCAAAGAGCTGGAGAAGCTGATGGAGGACCTAGGAACGGTGGAGCAACTGCAAGTCCAGAGGCTGCCCTGCACTAAGGAGTTGAGCCAGGAGGTAAACAGGTGTGTGAGAGACACAAAATGGCTAATGCTCCATTTCCACCTCGCAAACCTTCCACAGAAACGTCCCTTCTGACCTGCCCTATCTGGAAACATCACTTTAACCAGAAACACACAGAGAAGGGAATTCTGGGAATTCAGCCTCTCCAAACTAACATGGTTACAGAGACACCGCATGTTTCATGGTCAACAACTAAAGGGGCCACGTGCCTTTTCTCCCCTGAGAGATTCACAAATACAGTAGTGCACCAAAGGCCCAGCAAAGTCCTTGAATAAATAAACTGTTCAACTTTGATCTAGAATCTCCCACACTTAGAATTGCTGATTTTGCAGATGATGATTACGAACTTGTGGAAACTCAATGATTGCTTATTTATGGGATGTCTGGTTTGGGTTTTTTTGTTTTTTTTGGTGTATTTCTATGAATAAATCTAAGAGAAATTCTATAATGAGATGCTGTGTTTCCTTAAAATGTCAGCATAAGTACTAGGTACTAAGTAGAGAAGCATTTCTTTAATTTACTAATCAATAGATCCAATCACTCTCAATTTCAAGGAAAGATATACTGAATTATGGAATAGTCTGGAGAAATTTTGAACTTCTCAAATCATTTTTAAATAGCCTGCTTTAAGATCTGTGGCTGTATGCTATTTTCATTGAAGTCTTAATAATAAGTAAAACTCCTTTAATTTCCTACTCGAAAGAGATTATAGTAAAACTTCCTGCAATGCACTTACATATCCCTCTCTCAAACTACAATCGTTGTATTCAATATTTTGAATATAGTTTTTAAAAAACCTACCATTTGAGGCAAGACAATAATAGTTAGGAACATGGACTCTGAAACCAAACTCTCTAAACTTAAAACTCAGTTTACTAGCTGAGTGACACTGAGTAAGTTACTTAACTACTCGGAGCCTCAGTTTTTCTCACATGTAAAATGAGGACAATAATATTTATCCCTTCATGAATTATTATGAGTATTAAAGAACTCAATATTTTAAGTGTTTTAAGCAGCATTCGGCACATTACGAGGGGTATGCATGTGTGCTGTGTTTGCCTAGCTCTTACTCTGTGGTAAGTGCTATATATTTCCTGTCTCATTTAATCTTCACAGCAATCCCTGAAGGGCTTCTACTAAAATCTCAATTTTATAAATGAGGAAACTGAGTCAAACAAAGGTGAAGAATCTTCTCACACAATATAAGGCAGTGCCAGAGGAGACTCTAGGTGACTCCAATTCTAAAACATGGTCTCATTCCACAAGGCCATGGCACCTCCCAAGCAAAGTTTTAGGTCTCTCTGAGACTCTTCCTGAAATTCTCAAAAGATGAGATCAAATTGACTAGGTCCAGAAATGGAATTAGTCCCTGTCCCCAGGGGTGCTAAAGTTGTTGCTGTCACTCAATCTTGACCTAGACTAGATCTGAATGCAGAACTTAGAATGAAAGACTCCATGGCTTTATTTCACCTGGAGCTTACAAAGTCCCTAGAAAGTTCTTTAAATACTTTCAATCAAGGGCTTAGAAAAATCTTTAAAAATAACCTCGTACATACAATTAGAAACTGGCATGTGGGGAATTAAATACAAGAGATGAAATTGTCTATGATCATCAGGGACTATTTGAAGGGAGGGACTTTGAAGAAAATATCTTGGACCCTTACAAGTCACACAAAGGGGCCTGATATGACTTGTCCACTTTTAGCAGATCAGAGACAGAGACATTAAGACGGAAGGGTCTGTGGCAGATGTGACTGTATTATGATTATAATGGTTATGACAGAAATGTAAGTTAAGTAATATTCTAAAAGCAGGTGTGAAATCCTTTCACATAAAATCATGTATCTGTGTGAGTATGCGTGCGAAACAAAATGTAAAAATAGACTTAAATCTATATTCACTGGAGTGGATGTCAGTGGGTCCTAAGAGTAAAGAAGAAAATCGTATTGCAAAGCATGATTTTATTTACTTAAAAATACATACAAGAAACACTCTATGGTTGTGTGTCTGTGTGTGTGTGTGTATCTGAACAAGAAGGGGATATAGAAGGGTATCACACACCAAGTCTTTATCATTGATTAACTGAGAGCTGTAGGAGTGGTTAGCTTGGCCTTTCTACAACTGCTGTTGAATCATTTCCCTTTTCACAATTATTTGTATTGCATTTCATTTGAAAATATTAAATATTAAACCCATGACAAGGGTGGAAACATTAATGACTATGTAGTGATGTGACAGTAAGGGATGGGAATCTGGCACACATCCAATAAGCAGGAAACTTATAATTTGAACCCTGGTCTAGACAAGTCTAAAGCTATGCTCTTTATACTACATTAGGAAGCTGAGCAAACCTCGACACACACCATAGTTAACAAGTCTTATTCCTTGGCAACACCTTGCTAGAAAAATAGCAAACCAACTGAGAAGATATCTCACGATGCACTCCTGACAAGATTGTTCTTTGCAATATTCTGAAAAAGTTGTGAACTGTATCTAACAAATAACCAATTGCAGGGTAGACATATTGCGTTAGTCCATAGAAGAACTCTTGTGATCTCAATACTATGCACCAAATAAATAGCAAATGAAGAAGGTATGAATGTCATTCAAAGTCAGTGAGTTTAAGCCCTGAGTCCAGTACATTTGTTCTAAGTGAGATTTAATTTTTGACCAGAGGTTTGAGAAAGGGGCTTGACATTAATTATGAGAGCCCATTCTCTCTTGTCCACTGAATGACAGTGTTCTTTGCAAATACCACCAGGATTGTTTCCGGTCTACATGGTGGATATGAACCACAGTTCCTAATTTATACCCTGATCACTTCTGAAAACGGAATCCTGCCACTGGCCTGTTTCTGCTAGGTACTTTCTAGAAGACCGAATACAATCTGTTAAAGGAAAATAAAAATAGATGTTACGGTTTAAATATACTCCAAGGCCAACCATGATAACAACTTAGTCAAAGCTTAAGTCATTCCAATTTCCCTGAAACACTAGCTCTATTCATAAACTAAACATAAAATGTAAGCTTTATATCCTTGTCAGCATGACTCAGCAAAATTAAACAAGTCGGTTATAAATAAATCAGTGTACACAACTCTGCTTGCCTTAAAAACAATTTTAAGGGGCTGGCAGGTAGCTTAGTGATTGAGGCGCTAGATTCCCACATGGCTGACTGAGGTTCGAGTTTTGGACCTGGCAGCTTACTTTTTTACTTTCTCTCTCTCTCTCTCTGGTCAAATTAAATCATCGTAATAATAAATAAAATAAAATAAATAATTCTTTGAATAAACACAACTTCATATATCAGTTAATTCATAAAAAATGATCGAAATATTTTCTCTTTTGTTTTATATACTGTGCTTTAATTGCTATAAATCAAGCTCCTTGCTACTTTCATAAACTTTTTTGTGTGTATGGGTGTGTGTGCACAATAAATTTTTAAAATTCTCTATGTTCTAACTCAATCTAATTTTATTTATTTATTTATTTGAGAGGTTTTTGCTATAGGGTGCTTGCGCTCGCCAGACAGAGAGAGATTGAGAGATAGAAAATGAGAAACCACCCCCCACAGGGGATGGCCACGCCACAATCCCTTCTCCTCCATTCTCCTCTTGGGATCTTGGGCACGCACGCACACGCACCCAGCGTGAGTTTAAGCCACTGGGTCCGGGACTCGAACCACGGTCGACTACATGGGAGTCCAGCGATATAGCCATTACACTAACTGCTGGTCCCTATTCTAATTTTATTGTTAACGTAACCTTGACCCCACTTGATATGGTTCCTACAAGAGTGTGGTCACCAGCTGCCTATAGAAATCCTCCTTAGCCAGGGATAACTCCCCGTCGCGTCCATCCTAAATGAACTTCCTTGGATATGGACATTCCAGATGTTGCCCTATCTCCTTGGACACAGTTATTAAGACTGTACGCATCCTTCTTGGGAAGCTTACTTCCCTCTCCCTAAACTTTGCTTTGAAGCCCAAGAATTTCTCAAAGACATATCTGTGTAGGATAAATGGTGGTCACCTAGCTATAATTGGGTTGTCATTTTTATTCACTGTCTTCGTTCTACCAAATGGAGAATAATAACCACAGTATATTCTCATCTGTGAAGCACTTCAGTGTGGCGACGCCCCTTCAATTGATTTCAAAGAAATCAATTTATGGCAATCTTGCAGGTAGATTAGAGATGACCAATGCCCTCTGAACATCTAGAAGTGCTTATCTATGATTCTGGGGTTTGACATCTCAGAAGCAGATGTAAGACACATCACATAAAGCCCCATGTTCATTGTAAGCCTAAAGAAAAACCCTCACAAATAAATACGCAAAATTATTGCATAGTTCTTTGGGCTCCTGAAAATATCTTTCAAAACTTAGCAGCATTTTCATTATTTACAAATTAATTTGGTTTTTACTTAATCTCTGTGGCAATCCTGGCTTTGTTATTATTAAATCATTTTTATTATAAATTAAATGCAAAGTTATTGGTGACATCCAGAAAAATTCTAAGGAGAGTAAGAAGTTTATTCTAGAAAGTCATAGCTGGTTAGAATTTCAAGAAGTCTTTTAAGTTTACAATTTCAAATTGCCCTAACATTTAGTCCCGAGGTCATGACCTTAGTTCTAGCAGGTGGCATGGAGGTTAAGGTGCTGGATCCCTTAACCTATATGGCTGTCTGCCCAGTTTGAGTCCCAGACCTGGAGGCTAGAAAAATCATGCCAGTCATGTGTGTGTGTATGCCCAAAACCCCAAGAGGAGAGTGGAGGAGAATAAATCCCTCTCTGGGGGGTGATTTCTCATTTTTTCCCCTCTCTGTCTCTCTTTTTTTAAGAATTATTTATTTATTTAATTCCATTTGTTGTTGTTGCCATTATTATTATTATTATTATTATTTAATTTGACCAGAGAGAGAGAGAAAGGGAAAGCTAGAAAGCAAGCTGCCAGGTCTGAAACTCGAACCAGGGTTGGCCCTGTGGGAATCCAGTGCCTTTAACCATCACGCTACCTGCTGGCCCCTTTAGAGAGTTTTTTTTTTGTTTTTGTACTTGCTGGAGAGACAGAGAAAGGAAAAGTGAGAAATCACCCTTCAGGGGACTGGCCATGCTGCAATCTCTTCCCCTCCATTCTCCTCTCAGGATTTTAGACATGCTCACACATACACCTCACATGAGTTTCAACCCACCAGGTCCAGGATTCAAACACGTGGGAGCCCAGAAATATAACCATTATGCTCTCTGCTGCTCCCTCCTCTCTCTCTCTCTTTATCCCTCTGTCCCTGTCTCTCTCTGTCAAGCACATGAGTCCTATAAAAAAAAAAAAAAAGTGGTAATCTTAGTTTTCATATTTTTGCATTGCTGTCAAAGGTTTTTAATAGATTATAAGCTCCCTTCACTCATTCAACCACTTTGTTGTAGATACTGGAAGAATTAAAAGAGCAAGATAAATGAAAAGTCTCTTCTTACCGCTGAGTGGAAGAATTATATGTCAGGTAAATGATTTCAGTGTACTGATGTAAGAGCTATAGTTATCCACTTAACTGAAAGACACTGGCACTATTAGTTAACCTCCTGGACCTCAGTTCTCTTTACTACAGGTTGAGAGGCTGGATAGAGGCTAATAGTGAAGGCTTTGGAGTTGAGGTTGAGTTCAAAGCTTGCTTCTATACTCACTGGTTGGTGTCCCCTGGGGTAAGTCACTTGGCAGTTTCTCGTCCTGCAAAATTAGGATACCGCTACATGTGAAATTGTAAATTAAACATAAAATATAAACTTTATGTCCCTCCCCCAAATGATATATTAAAATCCTAACCTCCTGGGGCCAGCAGGTGGCGTAGTGGCTAAGGCCTTGGGCTCCCACATGGCCAACCCCAATTCAATCCCAGATCCTGCATCTTGAAACTCACACTGGGCACGTGTGCATGTATATCCAAAATCCAAAGAGAATGGAGGAGAAGGGATTGCAGCATGGCCATGCCCCTAGGAGGATGATTTCTTGCTTTCTGTCTCTCTGTCTCTCTCTATCTCTTCAAAGAGTGCACATGCCTTGTAGCAGAAAATCTCTCAGGAAAAAAAAAATTAACCTCCAAGGTGATGGTATAAGGAGGTGGGGATTATTGGGGGGTTGATTAGTTGATAAGGGTTTAGCACTCATGAATGGGATTCATGTCTTTAACAAAAGAGATCCAAGAAATCTCATTAACCCTTTCCACAGGGTGAAGACAGTGAAAATATAGCACCTGTGAACCACAAAATGAACCCTCAAGAAGACATCCAATCTGCCAGCATCCTGATCTGAATTTCCCTGCCTCTAGACAATGAGAAATAAATTTCTATTGTTGATAAGCCACTCAGTTTATCTTGCTTCATGAGAGCAGCCTGAATGAACTAAAACAGATAGTAACCGAATAATTTTTAACTTTATTTAATTTACTTATTTATTTTAATTTGACCAGAGTGGGACAGAACAAGAGAGAGACAGAGAGGGAAAGTGAGAAAGCAAGCTACCAGGTCCGGCACTCGAACCGCAATCAGCCATGTGGGAGTCTAGTGCCCTTACCCACCACACCACCTGCCAGCCCCACAAAATAATAATTTTGGAATAAATATTATTTTATCTCCCTTTGGTGAATGTCACTTCACAGTGCAAAGTTTGAGAAAGATCAAAAATAAACTTTTTTATATGTCTGCAATGATTCAAGTGATATAAAGGATGCCTTTAGGATGCCGAATCATTGTTTCACTACAAGTAAGGAAATAGTGAACCAGAGAAGAGTTTTAGCTCACACTTTCATCAGGTTTTTTTTTATTTTTTATATTATTATCATCATAATCTTCTTTATATTACATTGAGTTACATACAATTTTACAGTGTATTACATTGCTTTTTCAAAAAGGAATGCCATGCATGTCAGTCAATACAGAGACATTAATCTCCCCACTTCATCATTCAATATCTTTTCTATGTTTTTTCCAATCATTATTATTATTATCCTAATTATTTTTTTAAAACATTCAATGACTATTTCTCATTTTGCTTGTAAAAAGACTTTACCCATCATGAAATACTTCTCAGACCAATCCAGTTGAGAAGAGTATACATGTCATCACCAACAGGTAATAAGCCCTATCTGTTTCTCACTAACGTCCTGCCTCTCTATTGATCCCCGCTGTCTATATTGATCTCTCACATCTCTGGACTCCTACTGTCAGTACATTCAGGGCCACATGGTTTAAATCTGTGATTCTTCTACTTATTAACTGAGTGACCTAAAGTAAAGCATCTAACTTCTCTTGTCCTGCTTCCTCTGTGTCAGAGTGAGAAAACTATCAATCTCACAGGGCTGTCATGAGCATGAACCTCGATAATGACCAAAGCCCTTAGGACAGCCGGCATTGTAGCAGCTCTTGGGCTTTCTCTCTCTCTATTTTCTCTCTCTCATAGACCATGGTACTTCATATTCCTATTGGGAAATATTGCAAGACCCATAAAGACTTGAAAATATCTGTTTCTGAGACTTCAACTATGAAATGATCACAATTCAAAATCAGTACACATATAAAACAACTCAAAACAGAGTAAGTCCTGACTTCAGGTATTAACGTTAGGAAATTAAAAACGTTTCAATAGCCATGGAGGGCAAGTTGGTGGCTTCATTGAAACTCTTTGGGATGTAAATTGGGATGGATAGAAGTCCAACTCAAAAAATGATTTAATATTATTGACTATGTTTGGAATGCAGCCTTTCCAAAAGTCAAGTGTTGCCAATTTGATAGAATTAAAAGATGAGGTCTTTAGAAGACTATTAGGCAAGGGACCAGCAGTTAGCGTAATGGCTATGTCGCTGGACTCCTATATAGTCGACAGCGGTTCAAGTCCCAGATCGGCGGCTTAAACTTACGCTGGGCGCGTGTGCGTGCATGCCCAAGATCCCAAGAGGAGAATGGAGGAGAAGGGATTGTGGTGTGGCCATCCCCCCTAGGGGGTGATTTCTCGCTTTCTAGCTCTTTGTCTCTCTCTGTCTGTCTGGCGAGCACACGTGCCCTGTAGCGAAAAACCTCTCCAAAAAAAAAAAAAGAAGAAGACTAGTAGGCAAGAAAGTTGCTTCCACCTTATTGGGATTAAAGGTCTTTTACTTTTGTATTTGTTTTTGTTTTTGTTTTCCCTGGAAGTTTTTTGCCAGAAAGACAGAGAGAAACAGACAGACAGACAGAAAGAGAGAAATCACCCCTCGGGGGGGATGGCCACACCACAATCCCTTCTCCTCCATTCTCCTCTCCGGGATCTTGGGCACGCACACACACGTGCCTGGTGTGAGTTTAAGCTGCCGGGTCTGGGACTCGAACCGCAGTCGACCACATGGGAGTCCAGCGACATAGCCATTGCACTAACTGCTGGTCCCATGGAGGACTTTCTCTGGACTTTACACAAGATCACCTCTGTTTAATGCAGGGGTAAAAGAACTTGCCTCAATTCAGGATAGGGTTCAGGGCTAGAAAATTTCCCCAAACTTCATGCAGATGCCAATAGCTAGAAGCAAATTGTGACCACCTTGCACCTTATGAGAATTTGTGATATTCGGTATCTAGCTCAAGAAAACTTGTCTTCTTATCTAGGTAATGCGTTTTCTAATCTCTGAGCAGCAGGACGTGGAGGTAAAGATAGTGTCATTTTTCATCATTCTGCTGTTAAACCCTATTTCTTTTGCTTCTTGGGAAGTAAAGAACTGTCAAGTTAATCGATATTCCCATTGACTCCTTTCTGGAAATCAATAAAGTGAGAACACCTGGCCCGATGTGACTGAAGCACGTAAGTCAATCTGGAGTCTTACAGATACACTCAAGTATATTGTGATAAAAACTCTGAGCACACAAGTTTTAGTGTGTGTTAGCATTTGTGGGAGAGATGGGTTTGAGACTCAAATAATCAGTTCTCAATTTCTTTAGCAAAACAATTTTAAAGAAAACACACTGACGTACATCTACCTATAGAACATTTTCCTCCCCATGCACTTTTCCTGTTGTTATTATTATTTTTACATTTTGCCAGAGGGCACATGCACTCATTCCACCCTCTGGGTAACAGACATGCCATAACCTCCTCCATTGTCCCCTCCCTGCAGGACTTGGGGTACCCATACACATGCACCCAGCTTGTTTTTCAGACCTCATGGTCTGAGATGTGAACTGTGCAATCATTCATGTGGAATTCAGTCACTTTAACCACCACACTACAGACTGCACCTTTTTAAAAAATTTCCAAATTGTCTTCAAATATGTATCTTACTATCATTACATGAAAATATAATGAAAATTACACCATGAAAATTACATGGTGGTTAACAAGGTGCTATAAAGTTAGGTCTTATTCAGTGGAGTGGCGGGACAGAAATCAATTTACATAGCACAGTGTGTGGAAGCAGAAAGACAAAACAATTTTAGACTGTTTTTACAGAATAACCTACATATTTAATGTTATCTCCATCTAAGTCCCAATAGAAATCATGTAAAACAGACAACAGATATCATCTGGGAGATGCAAGTGAAGGGGAGAACGTGGGATTAAACCACTGCCGGTAGTGCTCATTTTTTCATGCTGGGTGGTGTGAATGTGTTTTATTTATTATCGTATTTATTATTTATTTATTATGTTATTTATTTATTATGTTATTTATTTGTATCATTTTGTCATTTTACAATTTTAAATAGTTTTGTTTACATACGCACATATTAACATCTACCTGCCTAAATTATTTATAATAACACACTTCAAGAATGGATGCTGTGGGAACCAGCAGTTAGCGTAATGGCTATGTCGCTGGACTCCCACGTAGTTGACCGCGGTTCATGTCCCGGACCCGGTGGCTTACAACTCACGCTGGGCGCGTGTTCGTGCGTGCCCAAGATCCCGAGAGGAGAATGGAGGAGAAGGGATTGCGGCGTGGTCATCCCCCCTGGGGGGTGATTTCTCGCTTTCTGTCTCTATGTCTCTCTCTGTCTGCCTGGTGAGCGCACGCGCCCTATAGTGAAAACCTCTCCAAAAAAAATAATAATAATAATAATTTTAAAAAAAAGAATGGATGCTGGAAAGGGCTTAGAGTAAAAGGGTAGAAGACTCTCAGGAGTCAGGGCAAAGCCTAGGATGGCAGCATCTTAGCAGAGAGGGGGAGAAGAGGGAAAAGGATGGGATGAGTGTGGCAGGAGAGCTCACAGATGAAGTAGACATAGAGGGGGAAAAAAGAGAAAGAGAGAGAGAAATATCAAGAATGACATCAAGTTTCCCAACTGAGCACCCAAGTGAATCTTTCTGTCATTTTCTTAAATAGGGAAGAGTTGGGGAGAAACAGGATCCAGAGGAAATCTGGACTTCTATGTTGGAGTTGCTAAGACCGAGTGCCCAGTTAACCTATAACACACAATTCCATGTGATTTTTTGGGAAAGAAAGAAAATGTATATAATATAAGAATACATCCTGATTTTACAAACACTGAAATTTGGAAAAATTGTATCTTAGACTGAAAGATGCAAAAATCTCTGAAAAAAAAAATGGATTGTCTTGCCAAGCTAACACATTTATAGCAGATTTTAGAATAAAGCTATTTCTGCCATTTCTGTGCATAAACAGTCATTTCTTATGCATAGTGCATTGACTTAGGGTGACTATGTTCTATAAAGTTTTTGTTGTTCATCTTTTCTAATAAAGATCCAGAAGACCTCCACCTATAAAATGAGCATGAAAGGACACTCCAGGAGTGAGTAAACCCCTTGTTCTTCCACATGGCAACAAGACTCAGGGACAGCTTTTATCACAATCTTTCATCACAATTATTGCACGTTATAAACTTTGTCAGAAGTTTCTCATTCTCCACATATGGTAATATACATAGTCTATAACTGTCTGATTAGCTTTGCTTTCTCATTTTAATGCTTTATAAAATAATAAATGACTGCAGAGAATGACACAACTGACATCCCTGCCATTCATATAAACAAATGTGAGCCTAAAATAGAGCTTTGAGGTGAAAAAAAATTGAAATTCAAAAGCCATGAATATTATACAGCATCACCATTTTGTGTTTTACCATTTATATAAACACTGTTATACTTAGCTGTTCTGAAAAGGGAGTCTTTTCTCTTTCAACAGGATACTTTGAAAAATTACCTTTTTTTTTTTTGAGATTTTTGCTACAGGGAACGTTCGCTTACTGGAGAGACAGAGACAGAAAGTGAGAAATCAGCCCCCCAGGGGGATGGTCACACCACAATACCTTCTCCTCTACTCTCCTCTCAGGATCTTGGACATGCACACACATACACGCCCTGCATGAGTTTCAAGCCACCGGTTCTGGGACTGAGGTTGACTACGTGGGAGTCCAGCGACGTAACCATTACGTCATCTGCTGGTCCCAAAATATCCATGTATTTACATAGAGATCTAGGTTATTCTCTTCACAGTCTCTACAGTACTGTCTCACATGCAGTGTTTCCTTTTCTTTGTGGAATCTGTGTTATTTTGATTTATAACTGCTACAATCAACTATGAAATAAACATCTTGAACATGTGCACCCATGGTTAATAATTTTTGAAGAATATGTACATAGAAACAGAATTCTACATCTGTAAATACCTTCTTAGTTGCTAGTGATATTGAGCATGTGTTCCTGTGTTTTTTGATCATACAGGATTACTTAAATGATAACTGCCCATTTTTCTGTTGTTTGTGTGATATTGTCTTATTGAGTTGTATGGGGGAGGGGTTCAAAAAAGTGGGTATAAATTGTTTCTTATAAAGATTGTGCACAGATTTCAAAGATTTTTTTGTGACAAATTCATATTTTTATTTCATTTTCCATGATTTTTTTGAAGTCTCCTCATAGAAGTTCTTCATAAAAACAATATGAACAGACCCCACCATGTGGTGTGGTAGCTAGTGCTGCTGTTTTCCACACTGTTGACTACACACTCAAGTCTTGAACCTTGTGGTTCGAAAACCACACCGGGAGCCTGCATATGCATGCCTAAAATCCCAGGAGGTGAACAGAGGAGAAGGAACTGCAGCATAGTCATTCCTCCTAGAAGGTGCTCTCTCCCTCTCTGTCTCCTTTTCTCTCTTGCTCTGGTATGTATACAAATTTTTTTTTAAAAAAAGAAAAAGCACTATAAGTAATGTTAGAAGATAGGCTGGAAGTTGACCTATTTTTCAGGTTCATTGAGGTGTAATCAATAAGTAAAAATCACACAATGTGATGTTTTAGTGTGCATATATTATGAAATGGTCACGATAATCAAGATAATTTTTTGTAAGAAAGAAATTTTTGCTACAGGGTGCGTGCACTCAGCAGAAAGACAGAGACAGGAGAGGAAAGTGAGAAATCACTCCCCAGGGGGATTGACCACGCCACAATCCCTTCTCCTCCATTCTCCTCTTAGGATTTTGGCATGCACACACATGCACCCAGCAGGAGTTTCAAGCCACCAGGTCCAGGATTTGACCTGCAGTCAGCCAGGTGGGAGTTCAGCACCTTAACCACCATGCCACCTGCTGGCCCTGCAATAATCTAGGATAATTAACATGTCCAGTTCATACAGCTACTTTGTGTATGTGATGAGTACACTTGAAAACTACTCTCTCAGCAAATTTCAAGACACATTACTATCAACCATAGTCACCTTGCTGCCCACAAGATCTTCAGAACTAGTAACGACAGGTCTATAACATTTGACCAGCACCTCCCCATTTTCCTACCCCCCCCAATCCCTAGTAATCATCCTTCTACTCTCTGCATTTATATATTTGGCTTTTTTAGCTTACCCATATAAGTGAGAGCATGTCAGCTTTATTCATAATAAGCAAGATATGGAAACAACCTAAATGCCACCAGTGTATAAACGAATAAAGAAATCATGGTGTACATATACGCGATAGAATAGTAGTCAGCTTTAAAAAAGGAGACCCTCGGGAACCAGCAGTTAGCGTAATGGCTATGTCGCTGGACTCCCACGTAGTCGACCGCGGTTCGTGTCCCAGACCCAGTGGCTTAAAACCCACGCCGGGTGCGTGTGCGTGCGTGTCCAAGATCCCGAGAGGAGAATGGAGGAGAAGGGATTGCGGCGTGACCATCCCCGCTGGGGGGTGATTTCTCGCTTTCTGTCTCTATGTCTCTCTCTATCTGTCTGGTGAGTGCACGGGCCCTATAGTGAAAAAAAAAATCCTCTCCAAAATAAAAATATTTAAAAAAAAAGGAGACCCTCCATTTTCAGCAACATGCGTTAACCCGGAGGACATTATATTCTACCAGATAAAATAAACTAGACTGGAAATAGAAAACATGGATAGCCATTATTGGTAACTCAATTTTGAATTAAAATATATCTTTACTTCTTTCCCAACATTTTTAGTAATTTAATGGAAAAATATAATGACATTGTAAAGAGTTTTTAAAAATCTGCTTCCGTTGGCAACTGTTTATCTGTAAGAAACCCGACCTTTCTAAATACTGTTAAACTAAAACAAAAATAATTTTGAAAACGTTTTGCTTTCCTTATTTATGATGTGAAGCATGCATGCATACATGAAAGTGAGAGAGAAAGAAAAACAGAGAGAGAGACGCACCCTCCACAAGGTCCAGTCATGGAACAATCCCCTTCTCCCGTCCTCCATCCTGTGGGATCTTGGATACTCATTCTTTTGCCGAGAGAACTTCAGGATTACCAACTACCTCCCAGCCCTCAGGAATTTGAACAGCTGTAACCACATGGGAGCTGGCTTCTCTTGAGCAGCATATCAAAGCTGTATCGCAGAGCCAGCCCCCAAAATAAAACTATCGAAATGACTTGAAGGTTAAGGTTGGTATAAGATTACAGCTGTTGCACCTAATAAGAGTTTAAAATGTCTGTTTTCTAATCATTTAAAAAAAGTCTTAACGTTCAACATATGCTATATTTTTATGAATATACTTCTGATTGAATGTATTTTACATATTTAGGCTTCGTATTAGATTTTATTTGAAAAAAGTACCTTCCACTAATGTAAATCTTTTATTTTTATTTTTTTTGGAGAGGTTTTTGCTATAGAGTGCGTGTGCTCGCCAGACAGACAGAGACAGAGAGAGAGAAAGCAAGAAATCACCCCCCAGGGGAGATGGTCACGCCGCAATCCCTTCTCCTCCATTCTCCTCTTGGGATCTTGGACACACACACACATGCGCCCGGCGTGAGTTTTAAGCCACCGGGTCCAGGACGCGAACCACAGTCAACTACGTAGGAGTCCAGCGACATAGCCATTACGCTAACTGCTGGTCCCGTAAATCTTTTTCTTAAAAGACAAGCAAGGGTGAGTGCCCCAACGTCATGATGTTAATGGGGCAGGGGGATGGTATGCATACCTCTGGAGTGGTCCTGGCCATCATCAGCCAATTCCAAGAGGGAGAGCTGGTCACAAGATGTTCAGGGAGCCCAGCTGGGTGATAGGGTGATGAGGAAGAGCTCAGGGTAATGATATGACTCTCACCTATTCATAGTTCTTTTATAATGCACATTTTCCATGAACTTTTTCAAGAGCCCCTTCATATGTTACTCAAATTAAAATTAGTCAAGTGTTCAGATTGCTTTGTCTGGACTCTTCTGGAATATTTATTTTCCAGGTAACTCCTGTGATTTTCCACTCTCCCCCACATATGAAGAGGGAGGCTTAGTCGGGTCTTTGAACAAAGAGATACTCTTTAGTTTACATTTAAACAAGACAAATTATAGTGCCTACACAGTTACTACAATTAGTCTAATACATATAATTATTCTGTATCATACTACACACCCCCAAACTAATCATCTCACTGTCTTTTTTTAAAATAATAACACCTTCTTTAAGAAGCTGTATTTTTTGTGGTGAGGGTAAGAGGGTGTCAGAAAATTTTACGAGACTGTATCAGTATTTTTGCAATAAAATGCTGTGTTTTCCAATGTAATTTAATCTTCACTTTTTCCAGACTTGTAATCATCCTGTGAGTAGGAAATACATTTGCATGACTCATTATCCATCTCCGACAACTAACTTAAGGCTACCACATAAGAGAAATTTAGCGAATACTGAATGAATAAATAAATAAATAAAGAAGAAATTTGGTGGCACAGAGGTAGAACACAAAGCTCTGCAAGGCAATCTGACACAAAAAGGCTCCAAGGTCAAGTGTGGAGACCGCTCTGAATAATCCGGGCACACCTGCATGCCCATGGTCTGGGGCTGGCTGAAGGTTGAGTTGGGTCAGGACGGCAAGACTTTATTGAGGGTTCTCTGTCTCTCTCTCTCTCTCTCTCTCTCCTCTCTCTCTCGTGCATGTGCTTGCAACTCATAGAAAAAATATAAATGAATAAACTTTTTAAAACGGGGTTAATACAAATAATGACACATAGAAACATGAACACAGTCTTTAGGGAAAAATTTCGGTAGAATTCTTCCACTAAATTAAGTCACGAAAGCTAAGGTCTTTCCTGCAGGCATAGGAAACTATGTCAAGACTAATCACATTAACCAATACAGAATCGTAGGAATCACTGCCCCTAAATTTTCCCTACCAGTCCTCCAGCCAAAACCCCCAAATCACAAACTGGTATTTATTTGAACTTGCATTTGTATAACGTGGTAAAATTTGTAGATCTCTGTTAGTACACAATGTCATTTAACCTCCCCAGTCCCCTGAGAGATAATTAGGACAAGCCCAGACTGCCATCAGCACAGACATTTACATAATCAGCAAATCTAAGCCTCAAAAAAAAAGTGTCTTTAAATGTGTGGGTATTTGAAGTACGGCATTAGGTACTTCATTAGGCTATTGCAATTGGAAATGTACAACCTCAAAATGTATGAAGCAGCCCAAATTATTCTGTCCAATTACATCTTGCATGAAAAAGAAATACTTCTTCCTAAAGGTTAACACTCAAACAGCCAGAAAACACCAGGGCAGTGATTCAGATTCCATCCTCTGCTCTTTTTCAACCCATTTGGTTCAAAGGGTGTGTTAGAATTAGTAATTCACTAATAAAATTGCTGACTTCAAGTTCTTTGAAGTCATTGACATAAATTTTCAGCTATTTTGGGCCTCTACTCTCTCTCTTTCCCACCAGCTCATGCCCTTAGTTATTCTTCACTCTCTGTATTGCCTGGAAAGCAATGAAATAAACTCATCTACTTTAAGACAGTGGTGTACCGGCAAATATTTTGAAACTGGCAATTGAGTAATAAAAACCCTGGTCTGAAGATTTTGCCAATTTCTGTGGTGTAAATACTGACACCATTGCCAGTTTTAAGGATGGCTGCCTTTAACAATGGGATTACAAAATTCCTGGAAAATTAACAATTAGTGATTGAATTACTGATGGAGTTTAATTGATTACCCTTCTGAAAGGCATTTGTATTTACAAAGGCAGTACTTCTCAGTGTCCCACTAAGAATCCTATATCACCTGGAGGTTGCTTGCAAATGTAAATTCTAGGTCCCTACTAGAAACTTACTGAATCAAAATCTCAGAAATCCCTGTTTTAAAGAGCATTTAGATTATCCTGATGTTCATGGAAGTTTGAGAAGTTCTGTGCTGAAAGACTGAAACATCTAACATACGGTTGGTGTCTGTATTGTCTAGGCTGTTTTAATAAAGCACCCCAGACTGGGAGGCTTAAACGACAGAAATTGATTTCCTCACCGTTCTGGAGACTAGAAATCCATGATCAAGATATCAGTAGTGTTAGTTTCTGTACTGCCATGGGAGCAATTTTTGAAGAAGTTACCCAGAGGTCCAGCTGAGAAATGCATGTTTTTTTTTGTTTTTTTGTTTTTTTTTTTTTTTACAACTTATAGGATATATCAATAGCAGCAGGTTGGTGAGACAACTGCAGCCACTTATGGTTCAGCAATTAGTCAAAAGCATCAGATCAAAGCAAGCATCTTTGTCACTAGTGGGGTCTGACAGACTTTCCTTCTCTATTATATAGTTCTGGTTATTGTCTGTAACAGGAGTATAGGCTTGGAACTGTGCTGGTCTATGTCCTATTGCCCCTATCACAACCCACCTCACATTTGGAAGGTAGGCAGTGGGCAAGCTGGCAAGGCTTTGTGTTTACAGCCTCTTCCCATCGCTTGCCTTGTGCCTGAGCTCTGCTTCCTATCAGATCAGCTGTGCTAAGTTGTGGTATTGGATCCTTAGGGGAGAAGCAAACCCTACTGTTGCATGATTGTTTCATTGCACAATATATTGCAGTGTGGTTGGGGTAGAAATAGAGTGTACATGGATGTGGTGTGATTGGGTCATCTGGAGCCATCTTCTCCCCTAGTCCCACGGAGGGACTCAGGGACTCAGGGTCTTCCCTGAGGCCTGCCCCTGGTGTCAGGAAGGTTGGGGACTGTTGGTTGCTCTATACTGTTTAATAATTACATCATTGGAGTAAAAATTTACTTAACTACATACTGAGTCAACAAATGATGTTTCCCATTGTTTAATGGCTGAGTTTTGACATGTATGTGTGCTCACACCACTTCCCACCATAGGCTCCAGCTTCAAGCCACTCCTTAGGGGGAAAAGGAGGGGTAGTTCCTGTGAGGTCAGTTTGGGCCAGAAATTGATCACAGGGGGCTGGATTTGGAGATAAAATGGCAATGTATGTGTGCATATCTATCCCACAGTCTCATTCTGAGATTTTTCTCCTTAGCTTGTAAATGGTCATCTCCTTCCTTTGTCTGCAAATGGTTTTCCCTTTGTGTGTGTTGGTATCCTCTTATAAAGAACTCTTATAAAGACACCAGTTATTTGGATGACAGCCCATCTAAATGACCTCATTTAAACGTGCTTACCTCCTTACAGTTCACACATACACCCAGGTACACCAACACATAAAATAAATGTGGGCACATAAGATGTTCTCCCTTTTAATATAATAAATTCTGATATTTGGGGTCACCCAGTCATAAAACTTGAATTTGGGGGTAATAATTCTACTTTGTCAAATGCATTGAAATGGTTTTTTGTTTTTTTGTTTTTTTTGAGAGGTTTTCGCTATAGGGCGCGTGCGCTCGCCAGACAGACAGAAAGAGACATAGAGACAAAAAGTGAGAAATCACCCCAGAAGGGATGGTCACGCCGCAATCCCTTCTCCTCCATTCTCCTCTCAGGATCTTGGGCACGCATGCACACGCGCCTGGCTTGAGTTTTAAGCCACCAGGTCCGGGACGCGAACCGCGGTCAACTACGTGGGAGTCCAGCGACATAGCCATTACGCTAAGTGCTGGTTCCCTTGAAATGTTTTTGATAGAGATTTAGGGTTATCTATCTTTTTTTTTAAATGCTTTAAACTTTTATAATGTTGCATCAGCAATCTCACATTCTAAAGTTGTTCATGAAAAAATGCATTTCTGAAGTTGCCCAGTATATTCTTAGTGATGTCTGTTGTGAATCTCTCTCGAATCTGCATGTGTACAA
This sequence comes from Tupaia tana, assembly GCA_026018925.1. Lineage (NCBI taxonomy): Eukaryota > Metazoa > Chordata > Mammalia > Scandentia > Tupaiidae > Tupaia > Tupaia tana. Next base: position 15,294,153 of record JAKSZU010000025.1, on the reverse strand, counting down.
TCATTCTATTAATAAATTTTGCTGCAATTTATCTCTCAAATGTTTTCATATTTTGTACATGAGAGAAGGCAAGTAAGAAAATAAGAATTTACTTTGGAGCATGAAGGTACAACTAGCAAATATCACTCTATGATCCCAAGATTTGTCAGATGGCTTCCAAGAGAAAAATAACATATCATCATTAGCAAAGTCCTCAGGCAGAAGCTGACATATTGCCTTGATTAAATTTAATGCATCACATGTTTTTTGTAACTAGATGTGACAGATAGTTCCCATGACACATCAACCCAAAACTATTCAAATGCTTCATGCAGCACAATTTGCCTTTCTGAATGTAGGGCACCAATTTTTTCAAATGAGAAGGATAAAAGGTTTGCTGAATCTCCCCAGGAATTACTGGAAAAGAACCACATCATCCTCGAGGTAGAAGAGAGATGGGTGTTGATTTGGTTGAATTTTCTGCCTAGCTGGGAATTCCCTCTACGCTGTCCCTAACAAGCTGTCACCAGTCTTAGTTTGCACACGTCCTATGACAACGCACCTGCTGCCTTGGCAGGATCTCACTGGTCCTCTTCTGCACTCTCGGGCAGCAGGAACTCACTATTTCTCACACCAGTTATCAGATATTTGAATTCCACTTTCAGAGCCTTTTATGTCTTTTCTTCTTTTGAATTAAAAAAATAAATAAATAAATAAATCCCAGGGCCAGCAGATGGCATACCAGTTATATCACTGGACTCCCACATGGCTGCCTATGTGGTTTGAGTCCCGGACCTGGTGGTTTGAAATCACGCCAGGTGTATGTGCTTGTGAGCCCAGGATTCTAGATGGAGAATGGAGGAGAGGGGATTGTGGTGTGGCCGTCCCCCATGGGGAGTGACTTCTCACTTTCCCTCTCACTATCTCTGTCTCTTTCTCTCTCCAGTGAGCGCGTACACCCTATGGTAAAAAAATAATAATTAAAAATGTAAAAAATATTTTTTAATCCCTCAAGGCAGATTGTGGTTCAGCAGTAACTCAACTGGACCCACGTGGAAAGCTCTCAGGGTCCCTCCCTGTACATGCCAGCCATATAAGCACATGCCTAGTTTTTTTTTAATTAAATCTCTAAATATTCCTCAAATAACTTTTCAATGTTTATTTGTTTGTTTGTTTTTTAACCCTCAATTAAAAAGAAAAAAATATTTAGCCAGCAAGTGGTATGGTGGTTAAGGCTCTGGACTCCCACAAGACTGACTATAGTCTAAGTCTCAAACCCAGTGGCTTAAAAATCATGCTGGATGCATGTGCATGTGTGCTCAGAATTCTGCAAGGAGAATGCAGGAGAAGGGATTGCACCAGGGCCATCCCCTTAAGAGGTGATTTCTTATTTCTCTGTCTCTCTCTAGTGATTGAACACACCCTATGGCAAAAACCTAAAAAAGAAGAAAATGTATTATACAACAACAAAAAAAAATGGTCAGTAGGTAGTGTGGTGATTAAGGTGCTGGATCCTACATGGCCAGCTATGTGGTTTGAGTCTCAGACTCATGGCTTGAAAAATATTATGGGTGCATGTGTGTGCATGTCCAAAATCTTTAGAGGAAAATGAATTGGAGTCAGTTATTCCCCCTGAGGAGTGACACTCTCTCTCTCTCTCTCTCTCTCTCTCTCTCTCTCTCTCTCTCTCTCTCATGCCCTATAGCAAAAATTTAAAAGAAAATTAATTAAAATAAAAATGAACTAAAAACATTTCCTCTCTTGAAACTATGCTTTCCCCAGCTATTGTGTTAGCTTTCTTCTTTGACATCAAGTTTCTGAGAACGTGCACTGTATACTCTTGTTTACTTCTTCACAGTCTGTTAACTATGGGAGTAACTGGCCTTCCATTCTAAATATACCACTGACACTTCTGTTCTCGGTGCTGTCGTTCTACCTTTCAAGAACATCTAAACTCCAGATCACTTTTTCACTTCCAAAATTCCTTTTGCTCTTATGTTCTACAGCACATTCTTTACTGATCCTTATCACGTCTCTGGTTCAACCCATCATTTTTCTTGGACTTAACTTTTTTGTTCATTCCTTGATCCTTATCCAACTCTTTCTTTTTCTTCTCTGTTTTCTTCTTACTTCTAAGAATAAGAAGAAAAGAATCTTTCAAGATCCAGTCGTGGTGGTACATGCTACGAAGACTGTGCTCCAAGGCTGAGATCACATGGGAGACCTGGGTTCAGTTCTGGTCCAATCAGAAGATTGGTGTGGAGATTGTACTAAGCAGGAGGATCAAGAGTTTGAGGCTGGCCTGAGTGACATACTAAGATCTTAACTGAAAGAGCCAGATATAGTGGCATATGTCTATGGTCCTATTTGGGAAGTTGAGGCAGAAGGATCACAAAGTGAGACCATGTCAAAAAAACAAACAAAAATAAAAACTTTCATTATGTCTGTAAGCCATCTAACTCATTTTGTATGTACAAGGGCTTTTCAAAAGGTTCATGGAAAGTGTGTATGGTGAAAAAGTTATGTATGTATCTCAAATTCTTTTTTGCACCAAAATAAACTCATACTAACTTGTTATAATGTGCCTGAATAGGACCTAGTCATTTGAGGCACTAAGAACGATAACATATCAATTCGGGAAACGTTGCTATTAGAGCAACATCTAGAATTCTGCTAATAGTGAAGCAAGGACAAACATTAACGTTATGGTGAAATTTGGGTAGAAAGAATGGTGAAATAGCTGTTGCTTTGTGAAAAGATTATGGCGATACTTTCCCCAAAATATCAGCAGTTTACCAATGAATAATCCATCTTAAGCAGGAAAAAAAAGATGTTGAACATGATGCCCACAGTGGTACACATCTACATTAATTTGTGGGGAAAAAATGATATTGTTTTTTGACCTCATTGACGACTGACAATTAACTGAAGCAATAGTCACGCCATCTCAATTGGTTCAACGCACACCACTCTGACTGAAAAGTTAAAGTTCTGCTCAGGGGGTGCCAATATTGTTACGCCCTGAGCAGCTGCGGATGAGAGCAAAGCTCTCAATGGAAATTTTTAACAAGTGAGATCAAGATCCTGAAGACTTTTTTTTGAAGAATTGTCACAGGAGAGGACACATGGCTTTACCAATGTGATCCTGAAGATAAAGTATGGTCAAAGCAAAAGTGGACCTGTCCAAAACAAAGGCCAGGGTAACAATTTGGGGGGATACTGGAGGCATTTTGCTTCACTGACTTTCTGGGGGGATCAAAGAATGATAACATCTGCTCATCACGGGAGTGTTTTAAGAAGGTTAGCGGATGCTTTAGTAGAAGCTGCTCAGAAAGACTGCTGGCTTCCTCTTCCGGTTTGGAGGCTGCTGAAACCGGAAGTGTTCTGCTTTGGGCGCAGCGGTCAGATGGATTCACCATCACCTGTGCGGACCCCCAGCTGATCCGAGTAGGAAGCCAAGCCACCGGTAAAACATGAATGGGAGGGTCGATTATGTGGTCTTCATGACATACTGGCAGCAACTCTGAAAGCTTGCTTTCTTCTAGTGCATCCCATGAAGATACATTTCTCCCACCCTCTTCCCCTGCCATTCTCCTGTATCTTTCCTTCTCTGCGTAGCAAACATGGGATTCAAAGTGACTGACCCCTATCCAGAACCCTGCTGTTGGGATCTCTAAATCCTCCTGTTCTAATGGGAAAATGAAGGTATTGTTTGAAAGAAAACTGAAGAAAAGACTGACTTACAACAAATAAGGAATGATCTATTTTACCAAGATTGCTAATAGAAATTCAGCTACCACCCAAAGAGGGAAAGGTCCAGTCTTCCTGTCACCGTAGGCCACACATTTTTTTTTTTTTTTCCCCATAGCTGGTATGCCTTAAAAGCCAGCTGTGGTATATGGGAGGAGGAGAGGATTTTTCTTTTTGATAATCTTCCTTGAGAAGTTTTTGTGGCCTTTATCTAATTTCTAATTCCACATCTGGGTGCCTATATCAGACAAAGGAGAACAAGAAAAACACTTAGTTTTTTAAAAGAGAAAATAGTCATATTATAGTAATGCCTAATGGAGAATTAAAGAGGTGGGAAAGTTGCTCTGGTTTCTAGATTTCTGATCTAAAGGAGATCTTAAGTGAAGAACTTGAAGAGATACTTGTAAAACAGTGGAGCAAGGCTTAAAAGAGGACCCCCAAACTTCAAAGAGTACTTGCTTTTCTCTAGTTAATAATGTAAAACAGGGTACATAGGCATGATTAAATTCCTAGAACCCTCAGTTCTTTAGTGATGGTCTAAATGCCCTGTAGTATATCTGATAAAAATGTCTTGAATTTGATCAAGCTTATGTTGAAAAATAAAGTTTGTATTTTTTATGTTTATCTTTTAATTGTTATTTTCACTCAATACATAAAGGTCTTTATTATCATTTTAACTATTGCTTAATATTCCAGTTAAATGATAACAACAATTATCATAAATCCCCTACCAAGCTTTACTTGAATAGATGTAAGCAAAAGTCTATAAACCAACATGTACACACCTCTTCGCTCACTTTTCTGGAAGAAACATCTTTTATCAAAGAGGATTAAAAACCACCTCTAAGTCTTGCATTTTTTGAATCTCCCATTATTACACATACTTACTGAAAATATTTTTCAAGGCTCAACTTGGGTTTCTCTTTTCATGAATCCTTCTCTGAATACAAAGCTCACAACTCCCCTTCTCAAATCTAAGCAGTATAGCTTTTGATTATATTCCCATTAATTGTTCTCTTCCTAAAACATTAACAAGTCTAATTTTCCAAGTATTCTGTAAACTCTTGAGAATTATAAAGACAAATATTAACATATTTTTCCTAGATACAATCCAAGTACATTAAGCATATTAGAACAATACTAGGCCCAATTGCAAACAAATTTAGTCTAAAAACATCTTCCTAGACTGGCATTATTTGTTTCTCTGCCCTTTTACCTAGCTTGTTAGACATTCCCTAGCAAAGAAAAGGAAAAAAAAAATTCAGAACTTTAAGACAAGAGGTTATTTTAAAGGTTAACCAATCAATAATAGCTGAATTGCATTTTCTACAAGTTTATTCTCAGCTCTTTGGGAGAGATCCATACATATACTCATGGTAGATTTAGAGAAGAGTGGCCCCCACGCAACCTTGTAGGGGGTCACTTTTAATTGTTGGCCAGATTTGTCACCACAAATGTGTTTACTATGTGGAACTATAATGACAGTATTCCTACATTATCAGAGGTGTGCATTTAATCCAGTTACCACTCCTCTAAATATACTAAAGTTTCTTCCGTGCAGGCTATTTTAAACATTATATGGGAACATAAGTTCTGAAATGTTACTGAAATTTAAGATTCTAAGCATCTTGGTCCAAATTTTTATTGTGCGCTCCAGTTTGATGAAGAGCTGCAATTCATGTATGTGGGGTATCGGATGAGCTATGCAAATTAAAATAGCATGTCCAAAAGTTCCAAACATAAAAATTTTAAATAATCTTGCTCACGATAATGTCACAATGTAAGAGAAACCAGCAAAATCCAAACACTGGGCCTAAAGCACATTAGTCAATATTTTTAAGAATTTTATGCACAGCTCCCTTACTTGTATTGAAAATGCAGAAATCTAAATTATGCCCTTTTTCATTGTTCCTATTTTTCAAATGAAGATGGTCATGAAATGCTTATATTTTTGTCTATGCTATAATTTAGATAAGGCTTGTGAGCTTTTTAAGTGGTGCAAGTACCCTAACTGATTGCATCTATATCCAGGAGGTAGTGTATTTAAAGTTGGTCCTTCTGTGGAGACAACTGCTGATAAGCAAAGCTGTTTCCTTGGAAACGTCTGAACACCATATGACAACTTGCTGAGTGTCTAAGATTCACAGTTGATCTTTGGTAGCCTGCACCTAGACAAGCTGACTTGTAAGTAAAAAATGGTAAGCTGGGTTGAGGACCCAAATCTGAATATTTATTGGACAGAAAATGTTCTCACTGTCAGTCTCTTTCAAGGACTCTATTCCAGTTCATTTTATGAGAAAGACAAAATTCAACAATGAATACATTTGGGCTTGGGCAGCAGAGAGACTACGAAGCTGAGTGATGACTTTATATTCTAGCCAAGTGATCTTCAAAGTATTGTACCTGGACCTGCTGCTGCAACATCACCTGGGAACTTGTTATAAGACAAAATTTCAGGTCCCATGGAATCAAAAATTAAACGATGCACAGTGTAGTCCTTACTCTTTCTCATCTGGTGAACTTAAGTGAGACTACGTAAGTAATGACTCTTCCAAGTAATGACTCTTCCACTGGATACTTTAAGAGACAGCATGGACTTCCCTATGAGCTCTTTTCCTTCTGCAACAACAAATGGCAATGTTCCAGGTATAACTGATCTGCTTTGGTTCCAAAATAAAGGTGATGTGGGGCAGAATCAAGATGGACCTTGTCCACAATAGACATTGCTCTTAAAACAGAGAGATCTTGGTGTTGCCGTTAGACTGCATAACCTATGCTCTCCTGGTCAGATTATCATATATCTGTGATGATGTTAACCAAGACCAATCCTGCCCGCAACAAGAATGAAATGAGTTGCCTACAGGAAACTTCCCAACCATTACATCATATATCATGATTAGTTCTGATGAAATTACAGACTTCTCTTGATGCCAACTGAAGAGATAATCAATGTAAAATGAATTACAACATGTCATAAAAGTCTGTTGAAATGATAGATGAGGTTACAAAGTCATCGTAAACAAAGAAAGCAACTCTACTCTAGAAAGAGTAGAGTTAAATGAAGACATTTTTAGTTTGCCCAAAACATGACTATGGGAGAGTCAGCAGATGGCATAGTGGTTAAGGTGATGAACTCCCATGTGGCTGACCATAATTTGAGTCTCGGACCTGGAAGCTTGAAACTCACACCAAATTCGTGTGCATGCATGCCCAAATCCCAAGAGGAGAATGGAGGAGAAGGGATTGCAGTGTAGACATCCTCAATGGGGGGAGATTCTTGCTTCCTGTCTCTGTCTCTTTGGCAAGTGCACCTACACTATAGCAAAAATCTCTCAAAAAAATGACTCTGGAAGAAGTTTCTCTATCTGACTGATAAAAGCATAAGCCACTCCTTCAAAAATTTTTTCTATTTAATTTTTAATTTAATTCACTCAACTCCCATACCCCATTGAAAATCTTTAAGACCAACTCATTTGTTTTCTTTCATCGTATATTTCCAAATCAATACCTATGTTTTTGTTGATTGTTAGAGAAAAAATACATTGGCAAGCCAACTAGAACAGTCTGACCATTTGGCAGTTGTATCTCGTTACTCATTACTCATTAATGATTAGCACTCTGATCATAATAGAAGTGAAGGCTCTCAAGAAACAGTAGAACACTTTACCTTGCAAGTTTTATATTCTCCATTAGAATGCAAACTCACTTAGTGCAAGTACCACTTTTATTCATCCCCCCTCCAGCTCTTAGCATAGTGTATGGCATTTATTAAGTGAATGAGTAAGATGAATAAATATGTCTAGTGCTTTGCTGTCTCTTGGAGACTCACATTCAAACTCATTTGATCCTTACAACTCCCTATGTGGGTAGATCAGTCATTGTAATATCTGCTGACATTTATTGAACCCCGTTTTAAGCCCTTACATAGTCCTACAACATAGACAAACTTACTATCATCTCCAATGGTACAATTAGAAACTTAACCACAAAAAGGTTAAGTAACTGCACAAAATCACAGAGTTGGTCAAAAGTAGACTGGGATTTGATTGCTGGCAGTCCAGGCTTGAGCTCTTGCTTTAACCAATATCCTATACTGACTCATTATTCCAAAACAAAGCAAAAAGTTCCATCTTATAGGAAACTGAGATCAGTTCATCAGTACTCTAACATACTGTAACTCAAGATCTTTTGTCATTTCTATCAGATCTTGTAGCTTCCCATCTTTATCAATGAGTGAACAAAGATGAGATCCACAAAGAAAGATTGTGTCTGTTGAATTCATTGCTATTTCTCAGCCCCGAAACCAGTGGCCTTTACAAATATCTGCTTAATAATCTGAACAAATGGTCACGTGTTTGAGAATAACATTGCAAGTACCCCTTGCATCAAACCAACTCTGGAAAAATTGGCCATTAAGTCTCTAGACATTTCAAGGTGAGAAAATGTGTTCTTGAAACCCGTAAAATGACAGTCACCCAGGAGAGTTGGAATAACAAGTTGGCCAGTTCCTTAACCAATTTAGTTCAGTTTTGCTAGAGAGACGGTGATCATCTAACCATAGCAATGATTAAGCCACCATACAAGTATGTTCTGGATGGGAAATAGCATTTTATATGTTGTGATGCTGTTCAGTGAAACAATGTACAATTAGTTAATTAATTTAAAAAATAAAATTAAACAAAGAAATTATCATCCCGACGTTTCCATGATAAACATACAAAGAGAGACAAATCACATGTACCCTTACCATAAAGTGGAAATGAAATAATTATCTGGAAATTCTGAGGGAATGAAAAATTGTTTGCCTCCAATCAAGTGATTTTCTAGGTAAAAGACATTTTTTAAGATGATTAAGATGATTTAATTAGCCTACCAATCATCTGCTCTGTGTATAGAAGAGTTCAGGCTAGAGACTTGGTTCTACTTAGGATGTCTTCCTTCTCTGTGTCAGCCCATTCCATGCAAGTGACAACTGTGACTTCAAGCCCCTTGACTGGCCTTGCAGCTCCTACAATGGATCTCTTCTTCACTGTTACTAAAAAGGAGATCTGACCCCTACCTTGATGGTCCAAGAATATTGGTGTTATCTTTCTCTGTTTCTGCTCTTTGAATCCTACAGTAATAGAATATGATTCTATGCAGCGCTAAAACAGATCTAATTAAATAAGGGATCTGTTTTACAACACAAGCAACAGATGGGTAAAACAATCTCATTCTTCAAGAAATTGCCTTTTAGACAACGTTTCCTTAGCTTCTCCATCCAAACAGCATCCTCTGATCAGCAGTGCGTTGGGAGAGAATGGGCCGCGATGCCTTGTATTATTCAACTTACTACAGTTTCTCAGCTCTCTTTCATTTAGAGCAGATTCTTTAAATGTCTGTGCTAACCAATTGGCAGGCTGTCAGCAGGCTGCCAGGCTGAAATGAATTTTGCAATCTTAGTCTCTAACCTCTGTCTCTTTCCCTTATAATCCCGCCCTACCACAAGATTCTTCTACAGATAAATAATATATCTATATTTTCCAAATCCCTTTCCTTGAGTTATTTTTCTATTGCAGGACTGGATGAAACTATGCAAACACAAAGTTATTTTCAAGTCATAGCTACTTATCTGTTTATAATTTCCTGGTGATGCATGTCCTTTAGAGGTTAGTAATAAATACCTGTCAGAATATTTTTGTTTTTATTTATTCCTATTCATGGAGGCAAAAAATACAACCACAGTGATGCCTTCTAAGCTCCCTAAGAGAAATGTGAGGGATTCTGTATCAGAATCTCAAGGTTCACCAAAAAGCATCAATATTATTTTTGGAAACTTACTGATAAAAGTGGGGAATGAATCGAATGAAGAAACCCCCTCATGGTTTTAAATTTTAATATTAGTTTTGTTCAAGTTAATTGTTGCTGGTCTCGTTCTACTAGGGACACTGGCTATTTTCAATTTGTATATAAATATAGAGGAAGAACAGAATGCAAAGCTCTTGGGTGTTTTTCTTCTTCCACTGCTCAGAAGGTTCTCCTCAAGTGGTATAACAAGAAGGAACTTAATTATTTGAAAAACACATCACCAGAAAAGCAACATTCCTTCACCATTGATGCTGGCCCAGCTTTGTGCAGTTCAGGATACACAATTGAGTACAACCTGTTCCCTCTCAAAGGCCAGAGGAAAAGCCCCAGCTCAGCTCTGACACAACGTGTGACACAACGTGAGGCGTGTACCAGCATCGTTTCCAGAGCTCTGAGAGAGCACCTGAGAAGCTCTTATTCTTCCCAAGGGGTGAGAGTCAAGAACACAGCGCTTGAAGCTTTTTGCTTTGGAGAATGAGTATAATTTTGCCAAGTGGTGAGACAGCCCTTCTCAACCTCAAATTCAAAACAAAACAAAACAAAACGCTAAGGAGAACATGAAGGGAAAAAGAGATAGAGAAAGAGAGGGAAACGGAAGAGTATTTTTATTTATGCTAGTGTCCTACTGACTGATGGTCAAGTTTCCCATAATAGAAGCACATGATTGGAAGTTGAAAAGTATTCTGTCCAACTGATTACATCACCTAATTATCAGAAAATGACGTTGCATGGAAAAAAATATTTAAACAGAGCTTTATTTTTATTTCAACCCAATGCCATCAACCTGGTGCATGATGTATTTTTGAATGATCTTGTAAGGTATCCCAACGTTCTCGAAAGCTGAGTGGTTCGAGTGAAACAGAAGATGAGGTGCTGGAACTGTTCTCCCACCCAGGAACTGCTTTCTTACCTCTAATAACTCATTGGACTCACATCATCAAAAAAAATCAAGTTTGATATTTATCTATAACCTCAAAAATGCTTTAAGATGGGGCTGGCAGGTGGCATGGTGGCCGGGGGGCGCTGGACTCCCACATGCCCAACTGCGATTCAAGTCCCAGACCTGGTGGCTTGATTTCTCACTTTGTTTCTCTGTCTCCATCCAGATACCAGACCGAGACCTTTGGACTTTCTAGTTCCCAGGGTCATAAGCCAGTTAGCCTCTAGTTTTTATAAATCAAGTCTCAACTATTTTTTGTTAGTAATACAATAGTGGACTAATACACCTATTTTTTCCTTGTCTTGATAGTCCAAAAAAAACATTTTTTTTTTAACTAAGAGAAGATAAAATGCAATTGGTTCTTCTTTTTCTTGAGGGATTTTTCTGCTTTTCATTTATAAACATAACATTTAAAGGAGAAAGAACATACTGATTTAGAACTAATTTGCCTTGATAGTTGAAAGTCCCAAATATAAAACAAGTTAAAAAGGGATTGATGGTACTTTTACAAAAGAATTCATCATAGGATAAGTTTAAATTAATAAGCTTCCTTACTGCATTTAGTATATAACTCGATTTATAAAAGTTCAATTTACACTGCTGGTCAGAAGTAAATCTATTAAGGGAAGCAAGGTACCTCTGAAATTACATTTGGAAATTCGGTCACTCTTCCCATAGCTTGCCCTTTATTTAATAACACCAAACTATTTTTCACCCCAAGGGAACAATGAAATGAGTTGTTACGACTTTTAGATTGCTAGCATCTTTGCTTCAGAAGCAAAGATATAGAGTGAAGAGAAATTTCAGTAAAAGCACAATGACAACATATCTTGAAATAATTTCTAAAAATGGCCGATGTTAAGTCTTAAGAAAGGATTATGGTGTGTGGGTGTTCAGAGTTTCGAACTCTAGGATGGAAAGACACATAACATCTTGACTGTTCCTGTGTTGGTCCTGTGTGTTTCGTTACATCTCGTGTTCAGATAGCACCAAGACCGTAGAAGGAATAACAGTGTCGCCATGCTCTACTAGGGGTACTTTCTCCCCTTCTCTCTCTGTCTCTCTGGGGAACAATGAACCCTCTGGCTATTAAAAAAAAGAATAGAGGGACCAGCAGTTAGTGTAATGGCTATGTCGCTGGACTCCCACGTAGTCGACCGCGGTTTGAGTCCCAGACCCGGCGGCTTAAACTCACGCCGGGCGCGTGTGCGTGCGTGCCCAGGATCCCGAGAGGAGAATGGAGGAGAAGGGATTGCGGCGTGGCCATCCCCCCTGGGGGGTGATTTCCTGCTTTCTATCTCTCTGTCTCTCTCTGTCTGTCTGGCGAGCGCACGTGCCCTATAGCAAAAACCTCTCCGAAAAAAAAAAAAAAAAAAAAAAGAATAGAAAAAATAGTATGTCAGATACAAATAAACTTCATTGTTATGGAGGGCCCTCCTTCCGAGTTTCTCTGTTTTTTATCTCTTCTCCCTCAAGTCTTCCTAAGGCATCTATGGAGCTTCTTCACTGAAGGAGCTGGAGGGAAAAATGCTTAAACCTGATTTACAAATGGGTCTCTGTAATATTTGAGTTCCACTCAAAAGAGACCAGCTGCAATGCTGTAGTTCCACTCAGGGACGACCTTAGAGGGTAATGGCAAAGGAATATCCTCCCATTGGGCAGAATCTCAAGCAGTCCTTGTTGTTTCCACTTTCCTGCATTGAGAAAGGGCCAGAAATATAAATACACACTGATTCATGGAAAGCTGATTAGTTTTTCTGACCAGAGACTTGGAAAGGAGAGGATTGTAAAACATTGGTGCCAAAGAATTCTAGGAAAGAACTATGTGCATGGAACCCTTAGAGTAAACCTACACTATGAAGGTTTTTTGTGCCCATGTGAATGCCCATCAATGAGTTTCCACCACAAAACAGGGTCTTAATCAGGGGATTGTATTCTGTGGATGTCAGTTAGTTCATTCCCAAGATATAGCATTTTCTCAATGGACCCATGAACCCATTTTTACTTTGGTAGCGAAGAAGGAAATTATGCTTGAGCTTGAAATTTTAATTTAGGGGACCAACAGTTGATGCAATGGCTATGTCGTTGGACTCCTATGTAATGGACTGCAGTTTGAGTCCTAGACTTGGGTGCATGTGCGTGCGTGCCCAAGATCCCGAGAGGAGAATGGAGGAGAAGGGAATGCAGCATGGCCACCCCACTAGGGGGTGATTTCTCACTTTCTGTCTCTCTGTCTCTCTCTGTCTTTCTGGCAAGCACATGCACCCTATAGCAAAAACCTCTCCAAAAAAGAAGAAGAAGAAGAAGAAGAAGAAGAAGAAGAAGAAGAAGAAGAAGAAGAAGAAGAAAGAAAAAAACTTAATTTAGAATTAGCAAAGCCAACCTAGCTAAGATACTGCCGAGTGCCCAATCTGCCAGCAGCAGAGGCCAGAATTGAATCCCCAGTATGGCTGCATTCCTTGGCAGGTGCAGGGGAGCCAGAAACCTGGCTCCCCTTGCAGGTGTTGAAAAGGTACCTCAATCTCCATGTGTCTGGAATCAGACGTAATGCCTCTCTCCTCTAGTTCGTGCATCTTGTATCTCTTTTCTAATTAATGGCATCAGCAACTATGGACTTACACACACTAAAATCCCAGAACTTTCGGCGACTCCTCTTTTTCATTCCCACATTTAATCAGTTACCAAGTCCCCCACATTTTATGTTCAAAGTGTGTCTCAACTTGCTGCCTTGTTTCCTTTTCTTCTACTGCTTCTCTAGCCAAAATAACTTATGATTTGTACATGGGCTTCCAGGGTGGATATTCAGAACATTTAAAAACTGTACCTACGCGCAACCAATCAGTAGAGAAGCCAGCTGTTGGACTGGCCAGGGCCCTGGAGATAATGGTTGCTGAATCGAAAAGGAAGTTGCTAAATCAAAAGGAAGTACTGGCTTGGGTACATCAGATAGCCAGGGCTACCGGCCCGGAGGATACCCAGAAGCTCAGGATAGCAACAGGTACTTAAGCACTGGTAGGGAAGTTCTTCATTTTTGGTTTTTCTTTTCTTTTTTTGTTATTGTTGATGTTTGTTTTATGCTACAGGGCACATGTACTCACCAGAGAGAGAGACAAAGAGATAAGGAGAGTAGAAAGCACTTCCGCATGAGGAATGGTCATGCCACATTCTGTTCTCTTCCATGTCTCCCTTCTTTTGGAATTTTGTGTATGGACGCACATCGCTGGGAATGTTTCCCAAGTCACTGGGTCCAGGACTTGTGGGATCTGGCTGCTTAATACAGAGCCACCCTGTTTCTCAATAGTTTAGCAACTGGAATGTCATACCAGTGCATACCAAGTGAGTATTTTTCCTGAGTATGGTATTTGAACCATAGAAGTATACAAGACCATTTAAAGAGGTATACACACACTTCTTAAAAATAAGGTATGTATGGGGCCAGCAGGTGGCATACTGGTTAAGGCACTAGACGCCCACATGGTCGACTGCAGTTCAAGTCCATACCCAGAGGCTTAAAATTGATGCCAGGCATGTATGAATATGTGCCCCAAATCCCAAAGCAGAATGGAGAAGGGATTGTAGCATGGTTGTGTCTCCTGGAGGGGGGTGATTTCTTTGTTTTTTTGTCTTCCTCTTTCTGTCTCTCCAGCAAGTGTACGTGCCTTATAGCAAAAATCTCTCTCAAGAAAAATAAATAAATAAATACCTGTTTTTATTGTAGTAGAAAATATAACACACTGTAACTTAGTGGCTAAGAGAACTAAAGCCCACATGGCCCACAGTGGTTAAAAGGCTGGCCTTGGTATCTTAAAAAAATATGCCAGTCACGTGTGCATGCATGTCCCCAGTCCTGATAGGATGGAGAAATGGAGGGAAAGGAACCACTGTGTGACTACTCTCTCTTGGGGGGTGCTTTCTTTCTCTGGTGAGTACATGTACTCTCTGACAATTAAAAGAAAAGAAAAGAGAAAACAAGTGAAAAAGAAAGAAAAGAAAATTTAACAAACTCAACACGCTGAGTCCAAATTTTGAAATACACTTAGTGTAAAGTAGATAAACAGTAAATAGGTAAGCAGACAGATAAATAGAGACAGACAAGTACCCTTGACAAAATGAGGTGAATGACGAGAGTTCAAAAGCCAATGTCCCTTATCTACACTTTCCTTCTATTTCAAATCATCTCCTTCATTGTTGCCAAAGTCCTTTTTTAAAGACAGAATTGATCTTTTCTGTTCCATAATTTAAATTGTTTGATGTTTCCTTGCTGCCTATCAAATAAATCTAAACTCCTTAACAAAGTGTACAATGATCCTGCAAATAAAGCTTCATAAGATTGCTTTTCCAGGCTCCTCAAAAAGTCTACACTTTTAGCCACATCCTCCCAGTCTTTGTTCAAATTTTCTCTAACTGGCAAATGTGAATGTGTCACTCAAACCTCAGCACAAATGTCATTTTTTCTGTGATGCTTTCTCAATGTTTCACACAAAATTAATGGCACCTGTCCTTTGCTTCCATCACACTTTTTTCACTGTTTTTAAGGGACAGTACCGAAGCTGGAGGGTCCTCATCCTCCCAGCTGTCTTTGTTAAAGGTGCATCATTGCTTATCAACACCTCTCTTAGTTATAGCAAGATCAGGTTGTTTTCACAAATGGAGCACAATATGCGTCCAACATGAAACACACACTTCTCCCTTTTACCTACACCTTAGGCAAGAAGAGAAACGATTTTATGAGGGAACTGTCAGATTGCCGATCACAGTCAAGTTTCTGATTACGCTGATATTTTAGTCATTTACGGTCACCTTTATCACCATTATTATTACTGCAGCATATTCTATAAGATGAGGTATAGATTGAGTTTGTCGGAAAAATCCTGAGGCATTTTTGCATAGAAAAACAGGGAAATGCGTCCTGACTTTTCCGACAACCCAATATATGCTCACCATATTGCAGCCAGCAAATAAATCCTTCCATTTTATGGCATTACTGAACTCTGGGTCAGCTTGTGTGTATCCCTTTTTATATAGACGGGAGAGTAAATTAAGTCACCTTTAGCTTCCTTATTTTTCATTCCAATAATATAAAGCTTGCTTTCTACGAATAAGCCCCTCTTCCAAAAAATACAGTTATTACAACCCTTCTAAAACCTGTGTACATAGCTCTAGAATTAACTACAAATTCGTACCTTAGAATGTTTAGGTGAGTCAACTTTTGCAACTTGACTGCAGTTCAAAAAAGATGCAGAAAACCCGAGCAGGAAAGTATTACCATCAAAGTATGCATTCAATTTGCTAAGTATCAGTTATATGTCTCAAACAGTGCTCTCTTGGACATAATAGTAAAAATCTATCACACTTTCCATCTGGTCTGAAATTAATAAACATTTGCCTTCTGCATTGAATAAGACTGCAGTGGTACTAGGGTTAAAGGAACCGTAATGAGGTACAATTATGAACTGTAGATGTTTGGCTTGAAGCAATACTACATTTTCTTTTTTGTGTGGGAAAAAGACACTTTCATTTATCCTGCTGGGGATTCTCCTTTCTGAACTGCTGAGTAGGAATTACTTCTACAGGCCAAACACGTCTCTCAGTAAGCATTTGAGTGTGATTGAGAGCTGACTTGTTGAGTGTGCCAACGTTAAGAACATTCTCCAGTGCAAAATTAAATTCAAACTAATAGCCTTTCGTGACTCTCTGGATAATCAGAAACTGAGGCCCTGCACGTCAAAGATGACAAGCTGGTCTCCAAGTGCCACCACACTACTTTCCACACCGCATATAAAAGCAGCTGCTCCTTCACATCACTTCCTTAGGTCGCCCTCCTGCCTCCCCCTTCAAGGGCTGGTGCTCAGCAAATGCTTATGTGATGGGACGAAGTTACTAATGTAAGGGTTTTTTCCGGGCTTCTTCCTCATGGAGCCTATTCATGAGGATTCAGCCTTGGCCCTCCCACTCTCTTCAAGCCCTCTACCATCAGAAGAGGTGCTTCGTGATGGAGAAAAGGGTTTAAGAGGGAAAGGACAGGAGTACTTATGTAACTTACACTAGAAGAGAAGTCTTGGAGGGAATTTTGAAGTTAGAGGCATAGGAACAGCTGCAGGATATGAAGACAGTGAATGGGAGAGCAAAGATGGAAATACTGTCACCTTTTTGGATTTCATTTGTGTGGATATCTTTTTCCATCCCTTCACTTTCAATTTGTGAATGAATATACTGGCAAAGCAAGTTTCTTGTATTCAGCATACGTTTGTTTTCTTAATCCATTTGGCCAGCAAATATTTTAATTTGGAATTTTAATTCATTTATATTCAGGTTTACTATTGATAGATGAGAACTTTCTACTGTCATTTTACTGTCTTCTCTTCATTTTGTATTTCCTTTGTCCATTTCTTCCACTCTTATTGCTTATCTTTGTGATTTGGTAGTTTTACCTAGTGTTAAGTTTTGATCCTTCCTCTATTCCATTTGTATTTCTGCCCTACCAGTGAGTTTTATCCTTTCACATGTTTTCAGGACGGTAGTTATCATCTTTTCATTTCCAGACACAAAACTCCCATAAGCATGTCTTACAAAGAAAGTGTAGTGGAAAGAAATGTCCTCAGCTTTTTCTTGTTTAGGAAAAGCTTTATTCCTTCTTTATTTCTGAAAGATAACTTTGTTCACTTGTATTCTTGGCTGGTATTTCTCCCCCATGCCTCCCAATCTTTTGATATATCATCCCATTCTCTTCTGGCCTGTAAGGTTTCTGACAAGAAATCTGTTGTCAGTCTAGTGAGAGTTCCCTTATATGTAACTTAAAACTTTAGTCTTGTTTTTAAAATATTTATGTTTGTCTTTGGGACTTGTGAGGGTGACTTCAGGGCTCTCCTAAAAACAGGGAGTGTTACTGAACGAGTGGGGTCTCTCAGGGATGTCATATAATAGAGGGTAGGGCGGGTCACTGGCTGTTTCTATGGGTCAGGGGCAAGTAGGTCCCCACTCTGGAAGCTCCCAGAATGGTGCATGTCTGTAGAAAGGGTCACTCACTGGGCTATTCTTGTAAGTCACAGAGAAAGGGGAAAGGCTTCTCTGGGGGCTCAACTTTAGGTAGAGTCACTTGTCTGGCTGCGCCCATAGGATGCAGGCGGTCATGGTCACAAGATAGCTTTGTGCCTAGGTGCAGGAAGGTAGGCACTGTCTGAATTCCTTATCTGTAGCAATTCAGTAACATGGAGGGTCACCCTCCCACCCAGTCACTCCCTAAACTGTGCTCAGCATCTGTAAAGATTGCATGATTTCCCTGAAGTAAAATTCAGTTGTCCAAGGTACTAATGGGGCATGCTGGAGGTCTCTCCCTTACTCTTTCCCCATTGTAAGAAGACATTTCCAGTATCAAGCCAAAGTCTTGCTTTGACTAGAAAGATGAAGCAACAGATGTAGAACCCGTTGCTCCCCATCTACAAGGACATCCTGGGTCTCCATGTCCCTCGCGTCTCTACCACATCCACACTGAACTTTCTTGCTCACTCACAAATACTCAAACTGAATGTCAACTCTTTGTTTTTCATTTTGCCATTTTATTGTGGGAGAAAAGAACATTAGAGACCTCTAGTCAGTCATCTTACGAGAAGTCAAATCCTACCCATTTCTATTCTCATTAGGTCATTATCATAGCTCAGTATTTCCTAGCTGTAATTATCATTGTCATTGCCATTCTATATCACCCTCCAACTCTTATTTTCCTCTGCACCCCTGCATTATTCAAGGCTATATCCTGAACCTAATCTTCCCAGCCTTGTACATGCTACTTTGCTTTCATTTTTCAGAACCCATCACAACTATATATGAAGAATGAATCATCACTGCTACTGTACACCCTGCCTCAATAATACTTCAACCTGCATCTCTCTTGTGTCCGTTGGCCTGAACTCATGACTCATCCCTTACACCATTGAATTATGCCTCCAATAAGCAAAACAAGTCCAATGTTTAATAACATCATTTTCTCTCTGCCTTCTAACCTAGAATTTGAAACCCTTCAAAATGGAAAAATGAATTCAAATGCTTATCACATAGTGTTCTAAGGACTTCTAAGAAGAAAGGAATTCTGTTTCTCTTTTTAAGTCCAAAATACTTTAAGTATAAAAGTTTATTTTATATCTTTCTGAGTTTGTGCATGTATGTGTGCATGGCTTAAATAAAGAACTATGATTATCTATTAAAAAAAAAAAGTATAAAAGTTTAGAGGAACTTTTAGAGAAGAATCTTGAAGGAATTATTCTGATCCTGAAAAATCTAAATGACCTTACTCACAATTATTCTCTCATGGAGAAAGAAGAAACCCCTAAGGAATGAGAGTAAGCACTGAAAAATCTCAAACCCCTTACAGCTGTCTATTCTTCCCAAGAACTTGTGAGATTGAAAGTGTCACCTCTCCCTTTGCACAGATGAAAAAAAGGAGAAATAAGTAGGCCACCGAACTAGAAAGTCTCAAGTCTGGAACAGAAGCCCAAGTGTTTGACCTTTTAAATTATTGTACTACAAAACATTATGTTCAGCAACAGACCTAACATGATAGGTTCGTTTGTTTGTTCTCCCCACCCGCCTGCTCACTTTATTATACTCAGTTAGTATCCATAATAACCCAATGAAGCACCATATATAGAAAAGCACGGTGCATCTGCTGATATTTCCGCCCTTGGAGACACTTACCCTGTAGTGTGCAACAACTTTTGCATTGAATCCACGTGAAAGCCTTGTGCTCTGAGTCATGGTTCAATTTGATTCTGTTTACCAAACTCCCAGAGACTTTTAAAAATCACTTTACTGGAGTTATAATCACAGCAAAACCAGTTGTACAGAAGGACCTGCTGAGAGGGCAGCTGGGAAGTGTCCTGAACAATTACAGATCAGCGACTTTTCTTCCTATTTCATCTTTAGAATCACAGTGGATTCAAAGTCTGGAGGAGAGAAAGTCAGAGCACAGGGGGAAATAACCAGTGGGTAAATGAGAATGTCTCCAAATTCCAGTGCCTTGTCCCTCTGTGCTCATCAAATCTCCTTCCATGCCAATTACTAGCAAAGCTCTGCTCTGAGTTCCTACTATATAAGAAAGATATGGAGGTTGTATCATTTACTATATTGTTACTGGAAAGGTTTGCTCTGTGTATGCTTATTTCATCAAATCATCCTAACGTATTTACCTGGTCATTTTTTTCAGTAACATCCTTTTAGATTTCAGTCAACAATGAAAATTGCTAACGTACTCAATAGACATTAGTGGTGTTTACCAATATTTCCAGGCTCCTTTTTTCCAGGTATAAAAGGGTATGGTTCTTCTCTATGCTCTTGAGGAATGTTTTGGCTAGGGGGTTTGGTTTGGCCAATGACATGTATATAGACATGAAGTGTAACACTTCTGGCCAAAGTATTTGGCTGGATTTGCTCCAATCTCCAGCTCTGCATTATCCCTTTCCCATGGTAATCAGGAGACTATGTGTTGACATGGAATTGCCATACGGGTTCAGCAGCTTGAAAGCTAAGATAACACATGCATGCCAGCTATCCAGAGAGTGACCTAAACCCCCATCAAACCTACCACTAGCAAGAAGCACCCTCCTTTTATGAATATCCACTAAGATTCACATATTATTTATTTACTGCAGCATAAGCCAGCCTATCTTACTGCAAGGTGTTGCATCAGTTGGATTTGCGTTTGACTGAAAGAAACACAAAACTTCACAGCAATGGCTCAAACATGTAAGAGACCTCTTTGGCTTACATCATAAGGCCCAAGGAAGTCAATACAGGGCTGATAGGATGGCTCTGCAGTGTCTTCCATGACCTGGTTTCCTTAAGTCTTCCTACTCTGCCATAGCTGGTGGTGGCATTCATCTTTATGATGTCAAATGTCTCCTGCTCCTACATCACATTCATGTTTTAAGCAGGAAGAAGAGGCAAGGTATTGTCTTTTACTCTATGGAAGCTGCCAGTTAATTCAGGTTACTATAATGGAATACCACAGGCTGGGAGGCTTAAACAACAAACATTAATTTTTCACAGTTCCAGTGGTTAGGAAGTTCATGAGCAAAGTGCCAGCAGATCCAGTGTCTAGTGAAGAGCTGCTTTCTGCTTTGCAGACAGCCATATCCTCACATGGCCAAGAGAGAAATCATCCTTCTTTTGTTTATTCTTCTTCTTTCTCTTCTTTTTTTCTCCTTCTTCCTTCTTTCTCTTCCTCCTTCTCCTTATCTTCTTCCTCCTCCTCCTTCTTCTTTCCTCTTCTTCTATTGATAGAGACAGCATGCACTTGTCAGAAAGAGAGAGAGAGAAAGAACACCATAATAGGGAGTGGTCATGCCACAATACTTTCTTCTCCATTTCTCCATTTCTTTACGATTTGAGGCACACATGCATAGGCGCCCTCCAAGCTCCTGGAGCCAAGTTTCAAACCATGGTTAGTCACATGGGATCCAGTTCCCTTAACCGGCCAGCACTCGCATTTCTTCTTCTAAGAGCATTAATCCCAGTCACAAAGGCTGTCTCTCACGATCTAATTACCTCCCAAAGACCCTAATTCCCAATGCCAACATACTAGGATTTAAGACTTCAACATATAAATTTTGAGGGAGTCAAAAATATTCTGTCTAGGAACCAGCAGATGGCATAATGGTTACATCGCTGGATTCCCATGTAGTCAACTGCAGTTTGAGTCCCAGACCCAGTGACCAAAACTCACACAGGACATATGTGTGTGCATGCTTATCCAAGATCCTATGAAAAGAATGGAGGAGAAGGGACTACGGTGTGACCAGGGGACGATCTCTCACTTTCTGTCTCTCTATCTCTCTCTGGTAAGTTACAGGGAAAGGGGAAAGGCCTTTCTGAGGGCTCAACTTTAAGTAGAGTCACTTGTTTGGCTGCTCCCCTAGGGTGCAGGTGGTCATGATCACAAGATAGCTTTGTGCCTAGGTACAGGAGGGCAGGCACTGTCTAGATTCCTTGTCTGCAGCAATTCAGTAACATGGGGAGTCACCCTCCCACCCAGTCACTCCCTAAACTGAGCTCAGCATCTGTGACGATTGCAAGATTTCCCTGTGGTAGAATTCAGTTGTCCAGGTATTAATGGGGCATGCTGGAAGTCTCTCCCTTACTCTTTCCCCGTTGTAAGAAGAGGCATTTCCAGTGTCAAGCCAACCTTGACTAGAAAGACAAAGCAATAGCTGTAGAACACTTTGCTTCCGATCTTCAAGGTCATCTTTTGTCATCCTAGGGAATGATTTCTCACTTCCTGTCTTTCTATCTCTCTCTCTTTCTCTGGTGAGTACAATCACCCTATAGCAACAATCTCTCTTTAAAAAAATTCAGCCTAGAAAAGAGTCTTTCTCTGGAAATAGTTGCCTTCATTACATTGGCTAAAAATGTGCACCATGGCCAACACATGCTGCGGGGAGATCTGGGAAGATGCGGAAGATTCCTATTCTCTGAGGTCCAAGAAATCATGGGAAACGAAATTTAGGGGCAGCCACACTTCCTCTCACCATGTGATTATGAAGGAAAGGACCTTTTCAAGTAGTGTCTAACCACGTATTATTTTAAACAACTTACAAAACAAAATTTCAATATGGCACTAAGAAATGTATTTTTATAATATTATAGCAAAATGTGTATATATTTTCCACTTTCATATGCTCCACTATATATCCACAGCTCTGGACTCAGGGACAATGTCGCAGACATACCAAAAAGATTAGCAGAAGGATGGCCTATCCACCAGATGGGCTAATGCAATTGTCATAACTATTTCTTTAACATCCTTGAACCTCCAGACATACACCATTTAATTTCCACATAAACCCAAAGCCTGATCAGGTTATAGAGGAAGGATGATATTTATCCATTCTTCCCCAGATATTTACTGAAATTCTATTCTGGAATAGGTAAGTTACTGTATATAATATGTACAACTCAGCCCGGAAACAAATCTAGAAGATTGAGCTGGATATTGATTAGAGAGTAGGAGCTGCCAGGGGAAAAGAATTGGAAAAGAAATCCCCCCAAGCAGGAGAAACAAATATCCATAGTATTTATTCCCACAATCTCAGAACATGCAGATTCTCTAAGATTCATGTTTTATAGTCCCTGTTTCATACATTTAAAAATATTTCAGCAATATCGTAGTGCAGTTCTATATACCTGTTATCACTAGCATTCTCCCAAATGAATTGCACATAGCAATGGAAAAAATTAGAGATAACTGGGATATAGGAATAGATACAGCCATCTCTTGTAAAAATAATTCAACTCTGTTCTTGTGGAACATGCAGTCATGATTAAGAAAGCCAAATGGCCTATTGCTTTTATATGTGATCTCATAAAGTGAAATTTTAAAACACCAATGTTTCCACAAAGACTAAGGCATGTTTCTGTGAGCACATGTGATGTCATCAAAAGCAGTGAGATTAGATGTCCCTGATGTGCCTCAACTAAACGACCCGTCAGACCATTGAAACCATGTCATACAGGTTTTACTTTCTCTTTCCTCCCTCTAGGCAAGCCACTGGAATACAGAAAATAAAAACCTACAGAAACGAAGACATCCAATCCTCCAGTTACATCTAATTAAATTGGGAGTGGATAAAATGAACAACGTTCCCACTATAATCATATACATCCAGTTATTTGCCAAGTATAGTAGTTGTGACTTCAGACCCTTTAGGTAAGTGAAAATCCAGAATAAGGCAATTGTCTTATAAACTTCATGAAAACGCAAACGATGTTCTCTTTTCCTTTGTATCTTGCTATTACTAAAACTAGAGTATGTACCAACTGCGTAGTAACAACTGGGTGGCTAGCTGGTTGAATGAGTTCATAAATGAGAAGAGAGGCTGTGGAACGTATGATAAAATACCAGAATGTCATTCATTCCGCTGATTGGTATTACTGGCATGTATTACAGAAATCATTCTCGAACAAAGAAAACATAGGCTTATATAACGATAGCAATGACAGGGCTTATTAAGTTCCAGGCAGGCATTGTTCTAAGTGCTTTACGAGCTAACTCTTTTAGTACTCCCAACCATCCCATGGGAGTACCCTTGATGCTGGGCTGAGATTGATCATTCCAAATCTCATATGTCTGAAAATAAGAGAACTTTGAATTTCCGAAGGGAAGTTAGGGCTCTGAGTCATAGATTCTTGAGTGGAAGCCAAAAACTGCCCACTGCACTTGCAGTATAAATAACAAACCAAGACTGATACATCTTCTGTCTCAAATAAATGAGTCTTCACTACACCCTGCAACAGTCTTCCCAGAATAAAAGCTCTATGATAAGGTCATCTTCATTCTCATTCATACGATAAATACTTCATTCATTCAACGAAATTTACTGAGCTTAAATATTGCTTTCTTTACATAAATGAAGACACTATGTCTCAAAGACCTTTTGACATATTTAATTTTCGGTCTCTTTGGTTTTGGGGGATTTTTTGTTTTTTTTTTAATTTTATTTCTTTATTATCATCATAATCCTGCTTATATTACATTGAATTGCATATAACTTTATAGTGTATTACATTGCATTTTCAAAAGGGAATGTCATGCATGTCAAAGACATTTCTTATAAGGCTACCCTAGGTGGCAAAGATGCTTTTAGGAGTAATTACCCCCTTCACTGAAAACTTCATCTTTTCTCTGTGTTGTACTTTTTTCTTTCTTTCTTTCTTTCTTTCTTTCTTTCTTTCTTTCTTTCTTTCTTTCTTTCTTCCTTCCTTCCTTCCTTCCTTCCTTCCTTCCTTCCTTCCTTCCTTCCTTTCTTCTTTCTTTCTTTCTTTCTTTCTTTCTTTCTTTCTTTCTTTCTTTCTTTTTTTTGGAGAGTTTTTTTTGCTATAGGGCACGTGCACTTGCCAGACAGACACAGATAGACAGAGAGACAGAAAGCGAGAAATGATCCCCCAGGGGGGATGGCCACGCCGCAATCCCTTCTCCTCCATTCTCCTCTCGGGATCCTGGGCACGCACGCACACGCGCCCGGCGTGAGTTTAAGCCACCGGGTCCGGGACTCGAACCGCGGTCGACTACGTGGGAGTCCAGCGACATAGCTATTATGCTAACTGCTGGCCCCTCTGTGTTGTACTTTGAAGTGACCACTTTCAACTCAGAGACTTGATGTGGGACTTGATGTTTACAATGTGAGACTGATGTTTATAAAAATTTAGTTCAGTATTGATAAGTGAAAACTCAGTAAGGCTAGTTTCTTATAAATCCCTTTAAAACCATACATTGCATTCTCTTTGTCTTTGTATACAACTGAATCTTATGTAGGAAAAAAAATTAGATTTAGTTGAATATGTTGGGTCATTGGAGAAGTCATGATGCATTTTGCATAGAAAAACATGAAAAAAAAAAAAGTCATGACTTTTCCAGTGACCCAATATATTAAACTGGGAGAACTGAGAAAATCTTTGGAGAAAAAATGATCTGTAGTAATAAGTAAAAACTGTTCATACAGGCAAGGCAGACCAGAGACCAGAAAAGTGTGGAGAGGCCCCAGGCAGATAAAGCGAGGCAAAGACCACCATAACTGAGGACGCATAATCAGTTGGTAGATTAGACCACAACCAGCTCAGAGGATCAGAAGCTCCTGAAGGCTGCCTCAGAATGAGCTAGCTTCAGAGATACCCTCTTAGCATTCTATGAAAAGTAGCTTTCATGAAAACCCTTATGAGCTATTCCAATGTGGCATGTCATCTGCAGAAGACCTATCCTTCTAGCCATGAGCAGGAAGACATAATCCTGCTCTCTCTCTCTCTCTCACTCTCTCTCTCTTCTTTATACACCTTTCTAATTCTATTACCTGGCCCTACCATGGTAGCACAGGTAGTGTGGCATTGCTATGCAATACTGGAGCTATGTGGGAGGCCTGGGTTCTAATCCAGATGTATCTGAGCATGCCGGGTGTGCCTGCACACATCAGTGACGCAGGCTGGCTAGAAGGTTATGGAAGGACTGAAGCATTGTTAGATCCTGTTGCTGACCTTCTGCAAAGGTCTAAAGTCTCTCTCTCTCTCTCTCTCTCTCTCTCTCTCTCTCTCTTTCTCTCTCTCTCTTTCTCTCTCTGTCTCATAAAAGAGGAGTAATGCCACACTATCCCAAACCAAAAATTAGGTACAAAAGAGCTCAAAGTCAATAAGTCAGAGAGGATCTCTCTCTCTCTCTCTCTCTCTCTCTCTATATATATATATATATCAATTTAAAATATAAATTTTAAAATAAATTATATTCCTGGGTAAAGAGAAGTGCAATGGGACAAGAATAATATAATAAGCATGCAAAAGAACTCGCACTTCTCTTTGATCTTCAGACCTTGCTCTTCCGGTAATTATTCATCAAGTATCTGACAAGTGACAGGCATGGTTCTGCCTCTGTGGCTAAAATACATACAAAAATATCTGCTCTTGTGAATTCTACATTCCAGTGGACTTTGGATTCTAGAAGGATTAGAGGAAAACTGGCTGGAGCAAACACTATATTGGAAGGCTTTATCAAAACCTTTGAGAAGTCAAACTCAAATTGTCCAACAAGTCTTCAGTCTGAAAATATCACGAACAAGGTTCTCCTTCCTCTCTCGCTCCCACACACTAAACATCCTCAGTACCATGACGGTACATTAAGAGAAGGAAAATGGCACCCGTACTAGCAATTTTGTAAAAACTGATCTAAAGGCGGGCCTTGAAGTTAGTGATTTCAAACTTAGGTGATGGAAAATTGGGGAGCAACAGTATACCAACCATGAATTAGCTACAAACGAGCCCGAAGTCAGTCAATCAGATTTGAAGTGCTTAAAGAAGGAAAGATGAAGTCAGAGACTCGAGTGGAAAGACATCACCTAATAAAGGCAAACGGAACATTGAATCAATCATGTAAAAATAGCATTTGCTGAATTAGATGTCAGGGAAGTTTGGGCTCCCTATCTGTTAGCATTCCCTAACAGCCCCTGTCTAGACATGGGAAGCTGGTCAGTTGTCCAGACCTTGTCAGAATCGTATTCTTATTCTGAACAGATGCCTTATTATGCAGGGTAATTTATCAATGAAAGAATTAACCAAATGACTCATGGCATTTTCAATGATCTCAGGAGCTTTCACCTGTAATACTTCCAAAACAGGACCTCAAGTCGGGGTATGTGTTTGTTAATGACCACATGTTACTAATCACAAGGGACACATTGCCCTAATTTTAGACTTGGGAGATTAAAAAGCCCTTTAACTTCCATGCAACCAAAGGGTAAAGTCTACAGTGATTCATTAAATACAGGCTCAACGCAACAGTAGCAATTCCGTTCCTGAGAAGTTATTGCCATTTGAACAGAGAAAATAGATAACACAGTTCTTTCAGCTACGACAAATCCAGACAAATAGAAGTTGTGTGTATTTTTCCCCAACAAACTTTTATAAAGTTAAGAAAGGGAAGAAATGTAATAGTTATTGGAGTGACTCCCATCTGACAGATATCTTACCACATTTAATCTTTACAGAAACCCTGCATTTGCTACTACTATGTCTATTTTATAAGTAAGGAAATTGAGACTCAACGAAGCAAAGTGACTTGTGTATCTTGGTCTTGATGACAGTCAAAAAAGTTGTGAAGATATGAAACAATAGCTTAACTCTCCTGGTGTTCACACTTAACAGAAAACTGATCGGCACTGTCAGGGTTCTCCGAGTATGGCTAGTGTGTATGTGTGTGAGTGTGTGTGTGTGTGTGTGTGTGTGTGTGTGTTTTCTCTAGTTTTTCAAAATCATCTATCTATGTTGATTTTATTAATCATCATAAATCTCTTGACACATATTTATTTTATTTATTTTTCTGGAAAGTGTTTTGCTATAGGGCGTGTGCACTCGCCAGAAAGACAGAGAGACAGAAAGCGAGAAATCACACCCCAGGAAGGATGGCCACTCTGCAATCCCTTCTCCTCCATTCTCCTCTAGGGATCTTGGACACACACACACACACACACCCAGCGTGAGTTTTAAGTCACCAGGTCCGGGACTTGAACCGTGGTCGACTACAAGGGAGCCCAGCAACATAGCCATTACTCTAACTGCTGGTCCCCAACACATATTTAAAGCAAGTATTCTCATATCTTTGTTTAACACTTGATATGCGAGAGCAATCTTCACACTTGTAAGAATTTCCTCTTTATCATCATGCATACTGAAGACACTGGCCTAGATCATTAGTTCCCACACATGGTTAGGAGCCAGGGCACCTATGAGCCACAGACCTCCTTAAAGAAGGCTGTCGAATGTTGTTCCATTAGTCCAGAACATTAATAAATAAAGTGGTATGCTAGTGGATATAGTTTTATACCAGTATCGACAGATAATATCCAGTGACAAAGAAAAAAAAATATACAGTGGGAAAATTTTAACTTTGAGAATGGATCTTCCCACGTTTTCAGTTAACATTTCTACAAACTGTGGAAAGTTATTTTCTCAATAGTGGATCATCATTATCTACTTCAGGCAACTCGCAAAAGGATCCCTGAAAACATAAAAGGTGGTAGACTATGAATTCTGATGCATAAACTTCAAGATTATGATGCTCTTTCATTTGTGAAGCTGTAAACACAGTTCATATACATCAGGGTTGGTCAAGACCCCCTTTAGGGTCAGATTTTCATTTGGAGAATCAGAGTCAAGGCCTACAGAATGTTCACTATCCAAGCTCAATATCAAGTGTTTTATCTTAATTTTACAAAATTCTGCCTGAATTAAAAAAGACATGCCTTAATTTTTAGATGAAGAAAGATGTATCTTTGGAGGTTAACTTGTCCAAAGCTGCACGGTCAATAAATAATAAAAACCTCACTATAAATGATAATAGCAGTTTTGCTGATCTCAAAGAATTGTTTTAAAGATCAGTGAGATAATAAGAAAAGGAACTTTAAAAATTTAAACTGGCACCTAAATTTATTGCATCATGCTCATTATAATCATAACTATCAACAAGATCACCATTATTATCCCCATCAGTGGGTCACCTTTTTTTTTCTTTTTTTTTCTTTTTTTTTTTTTTGGAGAGGTTTTTGCTATAGTGCGCATGCGCTCGCCAGAAAGACAGAGAGGCAGAGAGATAGAAAGCGAGAAATCACCTCCCAGGGGGATGGCCACGCCTCAATCCCTTCTCTTCCATTCTCCTCTTGGGATCTTCAGCACGCACGCATATGCGCCTGGCATGAGTTTAAGCTGCCAGGTCCCAGACTTGAACCACGGTCGACTACACGGGAGTTCCAGCGACGTAGCCATTATGCCAACTGCTGGTCCCCCTGGGTCACCTTTTTTAAAAGTCATTAGAGATATGTCATCTGATAACAAATATTACCATTAAAATGATCTTACTTGACTTTCAGATCATTTCATCAAGACCGTTTTAATGAAAGGAAAGCATAGCTCATCAAAAACTGAAGAGTATGGTTTTATTTGGCTAGAAAAAGAGAAAAATGAAACCTAGTAACTGGTGATTTTCTTCCTTTTAGGTATATAAGTAATCTAACAAGATGTAAAAATGATGAAAAATAGAGGAACAAATATACCTAATCCTACTAACGCAACTATTGGGGACATTTTAGTACAACTCTAACCTTCTAGTGTTCATATTCTATATAGCTATATTCACAGTACATGGGCACATGTGTAACCAGAACTGAATTCAGAAAGTCCATATGGATTCCAGCACTGCAGAGCAGCATACAACCACGGTACCACTGCAGTTGAGTCTACGTTACCTTCATTTGCAAATCATATACTTTTGTTTTAGGAGGTTGTTATATAATCTTTAGCATCTTTATTTATAATGACAGCGAGAAAGGGAAAATGAGAAAGCAAGCCACCAGTTCCAGAGCTCCAACTGCTGTTGGCCATGTGGGAATCCAGCGCCTTTAACCACCATGCCACCTGCTGGCCCTGGCCATAATTTTTTTGTTTATTTTATTATCAATCCCCTCTAATAGATGAGAAACCCACAGCAACAGGATGTCCAAAACAGTGACTTCATTTACACGTCTAGACCATGAACAAACCAGAGATTTTCATTCCAAGGTGCATACTCTTAGCCGTCATGCAAACATGCCTCTTACATAAGGGTGGCAAAGATGGATGGCAAGAAAGTGAAAGAGCAGACTGTGACAGATACGACACTGGGTATATTCCATTAAATAACCATGACTCTGACAGTCCAGAATCCCAGAATACGGGACTGTACTACACTATTGCACTAATTTTAGAATAGTGATTAAAATTTACATGCCTAGTTTTTTAGTCTTTAGAAAATTGAATTACTGCCACTTTCTCTTCTCGTGTCTCACCAGTCACAATCACTTTCTACCTTTAGACTCGTACAGCATTACTAAAATTAAATGTGATCAGACCTACCAACATTAAGCATCAAAAGATGAAAGAAACTTGCCCTCTTTACAAGCACTTCAAATATCGTTCTACTCCAAAATGGGTTGAAGTTTAATCTGCAGAGTCTTGAACTCTCCAACCTTGAGACTATTGTGCAATACCCTATGGGTAGCGAGGCTGCTTTCCTGCCCCATCCAACTTCTAGAGCTACTGGAGAGCTTCTCCAACTTTGTGAACCACAGTGTTAAATATTCCATCTAACTTACAAAAGAATCCGCTTTCGGAAGCATAGGACAGGTTCCTAGAAGCAAGAATGTGTATCTCAAAGAAAAGTTCTTTCTAATTAGGATATTCACCTAGTGCCTTAGTCCGTCCAATTCACGGCTTAAATCTGTACATTCCTGGAAACAAACACAGCCCATGAATTATTCTAATGATGAAATACAGATGGCCTCTACCTCCAAGGGCATCAATATCATCCAATTTGTCTCCCAGGCCTTAAACTTGCTACTTTTAATTGAAAGAAATTTTGTTGAGGAATTTTGACTCAGGTACAAGGTTACTCTACAGGTGTAGGGATTTTCTTTCCTTCTTCAGGAAAGTATATTTTAACTAAATTGACACTGAGCCACCTACAGGGTTTCTGTAATAATCCCTTATTAACCAGGGTCTTTTAAACCCCAAAAATAAAATGCCTAGACCATCAGCCACAAGAATAGAAAATTCTCATTTTATATGTGCAACCATATTTTTTTTTCCTAGTGATTTAAAAGTATTGCTCAGTGACTCAGTGCTTCTCTTTCTAAACTTATTTTCTAGAAAGAATTGCAATAGAGGTTGTGGATCAGGGTAATGTGTCAACATTTGGAAAGAAGCAAATTATAGGTTTGGCAATTTCTGCTCTCAATGTGGGAATTACATGTTGATATATGGAATGGTAATATCACCCATGCCCATATCCTCTTAGACTTGTTTTCCATTGGTTGTCATATACAAACAAACAAACAAAAAATAGGCAAAAAGCAATTTGCAGAAAGGTAGTGCCAGTGATCTAAAAAGAAAATGCTGTGACATCATTGAATGACAGCTGAAAACTAGCTGCATATGTAGTGGATCGATATGAATTACAAAAACAAAATAAATCTGAGCATTCTGACAAGATGTTAAAAATATTAGGAGATGGGAACACCATTTGTCACCCTGAAATTATTATATAACTTGAGTCTAAAAGGCTAAGGGAAAATACAACTAGCAAGTGTTTGTGAAATTAGTCTGTCTTTCAGGATGAAATTATATAAAAAGAGGGAGGGAATAAGCCTTTGAAAATCTGTTTATCATTACTTACTTCAAAACTGTTTTAAGTAAACTGCCAAGTATACTCAGTCCCAATGTCTCTAACTACCTTCAGGCAAAAGAGGCAGCAAAACATCTTTGCATTGATTGGTGGTAGACCCCTGCAGAGCTGAGTTGAAAAAACTGTAAGGCTGAAGTTGGACTCAGCAGGGAAGACTGCTTACATCGATTCCAACGCCAGATGTGGATATTTAGAGTTGAGGGAGGGGATGGATGAAAACATGCTAAATATTTTCCCATCTTAAATCTATCTCGAAACATGTTTTGGAGACATGAGTAAAATGTATGACGAGTCTAGTCTCAGTACAGATGGATAAGCAACTGATGGAATGTAGAGAATACAACTATTCAACGTTACCAGGCCAAATCAAATTGCTTTTCAAACTGGATGCACCAGTTGACATTTCCACTAGCCATGAGGCATCTTGAACACGGAGGAGATTTTTCCAAAATCTCACAACTGTAAGTGATGAAGACAGATTTCAATATGCGTACATTGCCTCTTAGAGCCTGCTCTATTCTCAATTGCATTAACAGAGGGATAAACAAGAGGTGGGAGGATCTTCAAAATGTTCGTGGAAAGTGCATATTATGAAAAAGTAGGGGTGATAGCAAGTAGGAGGGGCTACCTTTCTGGTGCTGATGCCACTCTATCCCTAACCTGTCCAGGAGCAGAGGGAAAGCAGGGCCCCTGGACCCAACTCACCAACAGAGCCTCCTGCCCAGTAGAGGGTGTGGGAGGAGCGCTGTCTCAGCCTTCAGAACCATCACCCCAGATGAATTTCAAAAACGTCTTGAACCAAAATAAACTCATAGTTTAATTCCATTTCTTTCCACAAATGTCTTGAAGTACTCTCATGAGACCTAAGAAAGAAAAACTTCTAAAGAGGCAGTGTGTAGAATTCAGGAAATTATAGAAAGCTCAGTGAACACCTAGTGTCAATAAACAAAGTCATTTTGATTAAAATTAAGGATTTATCTCTGAGGCTTATCACAGTAAAAAAAAAGTAGGGGATTCTGAACTAGAGAAAACATTGAGTTAGACATATACTCAGGGTTGAATGAACCCGATTTTAAAGAACAAAAGTATAGATGTTGCATATTAACTAGTAGTTTCCACCTTAAATATTATTTACTTCTGAGAAAAGGGGATTTGCATGAATTGTGTGGGTAGGTTGAAGTTAACTAGTCATAAGAAAGAAAAGCAAAAGCATGTCTCCAAAGTCCTGTTGCAGGAGGGTAATCTCAGGTCCATGAATTGGGTGGAGAGCTGTCCTTCATTTGGGGACACACTGGTTGAACTGGTCGTAGGGATGAGATACGTATTTTTAAATGTGTTAGATGTGGTTTTCAACTCAGTCTGCAATAAGCAAGTGAAATGTGAATAGCTAAAAAAAGTTTTTACTTGAAATATATTTATAGCAGATAAAAATGGAAGGTCATGGGTTCATTTTCTCTCATTTATACCTTATATTTACAAGTATTGACTTCTGTGTATTTAACTTAAGTCAGGCATCTCCTTTTACATTATATTGGATGGTCTCCAGATAGCCTTGCTTGATCCAGTTTCTCTCTCCTCTTCCTCTTGCCCGTAGTTCTCAGAGTAACTGCAGAGTGTGCTACAGAAATGTGATATCCTAAGAGAGTAGCTATACTAAAGAGCCAGGGGCCTTGATCCTGTCCCTCCTAGGGAATGTAACAGGTAACATCTTTTTCTTTAAAGAAATTTTTTGCTATAGGGTACATGTGCTCGTAGGCAAAACAGAGAGAGACACGGAGACAGAAAGCAAGAAATCACCCCTCAGGCTGATGGCCACACTGCAATCCCTTCTCCTCCATTCTCCTCTTGGGATCTTGGGCACACATGCATGCGGGCCGGGCAAGAGTTTTAAGCTGCCAGGTCTGGGACTAGAACCTCAGCAGAACATGTGGGAGTCCAATGATGTAACTACTACACCATCTGCTGGTCTCAGGAATGTAGCATCTTGAGTTAGGGATGAACTACCCCAGACCTCCCAAACTTTATCATTCCCTCTCCTGGAATCAGGATCTCTTTCAAAGCGTTACTCAAGCGAGTCATATGCCCATGAGGTATATAACCTGGGTGGGTTGCCTTCTGGGCCCCTCAGTGTGATGCCAGGAAGAGAAGGAAGGAGAGTAGAGGATCCACGTGCCTTAGGCAGTTTTCCCAAGCCTTGGCGAATCAGTGCACAATGAATCCTAGGCTTCTATTTTTCCCTACTCCCTATCTGTAAGTAAAGAATCTGCTCCATATAACTTGTTGCACGAGTCTACTCTGCCTCACTGAACTCAGACAATTGGTGATGATGCAGCTTGAGATGCAGTGGATGGAAGTGTTCAGACTCTCGTTCCTGAGGGTTGGCGCAGGACCCAGTGACCATCTTTACCATCCTCCACGCAGTGGGAGGACTCCCCTGAGACTGTTTATCAGTTCACCTGCTTCGCACCTTGAAACAAAAACAAAAGCAAACTGTTTCCAAACTGCTCGGTTTATGCAACATGTTATAAACTCTAACTTTTGTGTTGGTTTGGTTTTTTAAAAAATATTGTAACACAAAATATAAAGAAATGCATCTAAAGTATATTCCCTTCTCAAATACATTAATCAATTTGTACACCTTAAAAGGCGCTCTGGTTTTTATGGTTAAATAACCAAACTCTTTGTTATTCCCAACATTAAAGCAACTATTTATTTTTAGAGAGTGTCTCATTATGACATAATCCCCCCCGTCTCAGCCTCCCAAGTAACGAGGACTACATGTGCATCGTGGCTGTTCAGGATGGGCCAAAGATCAAACTCTGGCCTCCCATCTGGCTTCAGCCTGCCACATAGCAGTGTCAGCCAATGGATTCTACTGCAGCTGGGCCTAAAGCAACTTTTCAAAATCTGTTCTCTCGATGCATTTATTTAATTTCATTTTCCCCCCCATGGTGCAATGAAACTTTGCATTTGAATTTTATTTTTACAAAAATATTCTAGAAGTCTTAACCTCTTATGAGGTTCTATTTCAGGTATTATAAATGGGGTGACTGTATGTTTTCCCTAAAATTGTTAAAGACTGTACATAAATTTTCAGATTACAAAAATAACAAAATTCCCTTGATAATGCCTCACAGCCCCTTGATGTCCAGCCAATAATGCATTATTTTGTCCTGGGTTTCATTTCCTGTGCTTCAAACGACTTTATTTAATTTCATCTTGCATTAATCCAGTATCAACCATTTTCATATCCCCACTATACCTCCTTATATTCTTTTTTTTTTTAACAAATTACTTATTGGGGCCAGCAGATGACAGTTGTTATGTCACTGGACTCCCATATGGCTGACCACAGTTTGAGTCCCAGACCTGGTGGCTTGAAACTCATGCCACATGTGTGTGTGCTTACATGCCCAAGATCCTAGGAGGAGAATGGAGGAAAAGGGATTGCGGTGTGGCCATTCCCCCCGGGTTATGATTTCTCACTTTCCCTCTCACTGTCTCTCTCTGGAGAGTGCATGTGCCCTATGGCAAAAACATCTTTTAAAAAGAATTATTTATTTTATTTTATTTATTATTATTATTATTTTAAATTTGCTATGAGGAACGTACACTCACCAGAGAATGAGAGAGAGAGACAGAGAGAGAGAGAGAGAGTCCCATGTGCCTTAACCACCATGCAACCTCCTGGTCTCCCTCCTTATAATCTTAATGTTTATGTGTGTATGTGCATGCTTGTGTGTGTGTGTGTATGAGGGGTTTTCCAAAAGTCTGTGGAAGATGCATATTCTAAAACATGGATTTGCATGGATTTCAAAATTTTTGCACCAAAATAAACTCATACCCTAATTTCACTCTCCATGAACTTTTTGAGGTACCTTCATATAGATGCGTAAAAGTTGTCCTTTCATATTTCAAATTACTGTTGAAGATGGACATGACCCATATGTCCAGGTGACAAGACCCAAACGTGGGACGCAGCACCACCAGCAGGTGTTCACGAGGAGGGTCCTTCATTTCAAGCCAGCCAATGCCCATCTCTCAATCCACAGGCATCACAGCCCTGCCTCTTCTTCTCACGCTGCCTTTGCACAGATTAATTTTGCCCCTACCCCTCTGAGGCTATAATTCAATCTGTAGTTTCATAACATTGCATAGATAGGCTCTGTTAAATTGCTTTAGTCAGTTACCAAAGTGCTTTTTATTCTTTTATATTCCTTCACCATTGTCCCAATTCCTATCCACACAGTATCTCCTTATGTGTTATGAAAAGGAAAAACAATGTTGGGGCCGGCAGGTGGCATGGTGGTTAAAGGCGCTGGATTCCCACATGGCCGACCATGGTTCGAGTCCTGGACCTGGCAGCTTGCTTTTTCTCTCTCTCTCTCTCTCTCTCTCTCTCTCTCTCTCTCTGTCCCTCTCTGGTCAAATTTAAATAAACAAATGAATAAATAATAAATAAAGTTAAATAAAATAATTTAAAAAAAAAAAAAGGAAAAACAATGTGAAGAAATCCCAAGCAAATCCAACATATAGAACTATCCAATACTTTTGGTTCTGATCAAGTGGCTCACCACTCCAAAACGAATGCTAAATGAAGTAGAGTGTCCATCTGGAATGTGGTCGTTTTTCACCCATTCGGTAAAACTTTCATTGCAACTGTTATCCCAAAAGGTTTTCAGTAATGAGAAGAACGTGCAATTCCGTCTGTCTTCCCTCCCTCACCTTACTGGGAGTCCTGTGCTGTGATTCTGAGCCATAAGTATTGCTTACCAATTAGCAAGGCAAACCACACACTGCAGTGTGTCAATGATCCTTTAAACTGGGCAGAATGCCCAGGGATAAACTTCTCTGACCTGCTATAACTAATGTTACCACTGTTACCGCTTCCCTTCAATTCTTTAGGCTTTTCCCACATGGGGACTGGATCCCTGCTGACAGTAATGTGGTGCTCACTCATTAATCATTTTCTTGTCATTGTACTGTGGCAGCGGGGGAAGGGGAAACTGCTCCCTACCAAAAATAGAATGCCTTCTCTCTCTGATAAATAGGAGAGAATTCTGTAATGAGCACATTATCTTGTCATGGGCAATTCCTTCTGCAATTGTCTCAAGAAGCAACATGTAATATTGGCACTGTCTGTCTACATAGCACAGGTTTATAATACTGAAGATGTAAATAGATTCTCAATGAAAGTGAGTGCTTCTGAGAAAGAACTATCCAAACATAAATCCTTGGTGATGCTAATCATTTTAGAGTCATGGAAGAACAAATTATCTAAGCAACAAAAGTTTAGTGCATGCCTTTATGTGAACACTGACATTCGGGTTTTTATCATTTATATACATGAAAAAGACTCAAAGGCAAATAAAGCCATTTGTGTGTGTACGTGCCGAAAAAAAATTTCTCCCCATGCATATGTTTGCAAATCTATTATGTTTTCAAGTGTTTCTAGAAGATTGCTCACAAATATAATGCAGTGAGAATATCAGGAAATCTATTTTCAGAATTAGAATCATTGGAGGACCAACAGGTGGCATGGTGGTTAAGGCACTGGACACTCCCACATGGCCAATCATGGTTCGAGTCCCAGACCTCGTGGTTTGCTTCCCTCTCTCTCTCTCTCTCTCTCTCTCTCTCCCTGGTCAAATTAGAATAAATGAATAAAATAAAATAATTATGTTTTTAAAAATGAATTAGAATCATTGGTAAGGCCTAGCTAGTTCCATGTCATCATTATGTAAATGAGGTTAGAGCTCAAGAAAATGATTATCCCGGAGGCCAAAGGCCTTTCTAACCCATGTTCCTGGTGTGGTTTAGTTCCATTTCTTAACTCTTTGTGTCCGTTTATCCATGTTCCTATTCTGGCCTATTATGAGGTTTTATAGGGCACAGAGGGGAGATTGTAGTGCTCACACATCATTCTCCCAAATCCTGCTCTACTATCTTTAGGTTTAGTGAGTAAGTGTTATGTTACCCTCATTGTTCACTTGAGGAAGAGAAATTAATAAAGTTAAGTTAGTCATTCAGATAACTGAGCTAATTATAGGAAGAGGAGTGTTGCCCTGGCTACCCGGCATCTACCATCTGAAAGTGAGCATTATTACTAAGTGCCTAATTTTTTTGTTTCTTTTGAGAGGTTTTTTTGTTTGTTTTGTTTTTTGTTTGTTTGTGGTTTTTTTTTTTTTTTTTTTTTTTTTTTTTTTTTTTGCTATAGGGCGCATGTGCTTGCCAGAAAGACAGAGAGAGACAGAAAGAAAGAAATCATCCCCCAGGGGGGATAGCCACACTGCAATCCCTTCTCCTCCATTCTCCTCTAGGGATCTTGGGCACGCACACGTGCCTGGTGTGAGTTTAAGCCACTGGGTCCGGGACTCAAACCGCAGTCAACTACGTGGAAGTCCAGCAACAGCCATTACACCAACTGCTGGTCCCCTACGTGCCTAATATTTAGCTCATTTCTCTTCTTTTTTCCACAGAGAAGACTGGTCTCACCCCTGTACAGGTAAAAGGGAAGGGCTGAAAGGGGAGAGGGTCTAGACACACCACTTGGAATTCTCTCCCAGCTGTCCTGCCAACTGTCTCTCCAGAAGTCTCTCAGAGTCATTCCAGGTTCTGTGCTTAGTAGAAAGACAGTTCTAGAATAACTGAAATTAAATTTTAGTTTCACCATCTTTTATCTCTACAAAATAACATAATCAAAACAAATAACACTTACGGGTTTTGACACATTGGCCTGTGGATGAAAGGCATCAGTTTTTCAATTTTATGGTAAGTGTGAAGAGCTCAAAGGAGGTCAGCCTCTGATCTCTGTGTCACATACAAAGGTCAAGTGGGAGAGACTAGATTATCGCCTTCTATTTAAGAGGAACCATCTGTTTTACCAGTTTTCAATCTTTCTTTATTTTTCATCAACTCTTCTTTTGCATTATAACTTTTCTGAGCTTTATTTTTCACTGTACCCAGTACTATCTTTTAGAAAATAGGGAAACCAAAATCTATTTGTTCTGTAAGTCTATTATATTACCTAAATGAATAATTTCTTAGCGATGAAATGAAGCACTGATTGACAAGTCTAGAGATATCAAATATGTGAACCTGAGTTTGTGCCCTAATTCTCTCCAAAATAAGAATCAGCTGATTTACCTCAGGTACGTTATTAGACTTCTGTAAGCTTATCACATCACTTGTAAATATGATATAATCAACCAAAGTAATTTTAAAATGCAAAAAGGAAAGTTCTTAGTAAATCACAAAGTTTTTTAAAATAGTCTTTTCAACATTACCATATTTTAATTAGTTTACATCTTATTTCACAAGACAAAGTAAAGTCAATGACTGTTCCTCTATCTCTGGTCATCATGAGATTTGTATAGTCAAGTGTTCTGCAACAATATAATGTCAGGAAGATTTGGCCAACCTAACTTGAGAAATGACTTTAGTATTTGACACCTGAACCAAATGTTAATCTAATAAATCACAGTAGCATATAACTCACTTCACATCTCTGCTGATTAGTTTGACACAAAGCTGCCATTTGTACGGAAAGAAGGTATGCTTGCAGAATTGAAGTGAAGATTAGGGAGAAAGGGGCCCAAGTGTAAATTGTGTTTATAAAGTTTATCTTCCATCGAATCCTATCTACACTTCAACTAAAATTTATAGCTCTCTAGGATCTTCCATCTCATCAGCGCTCTAAGCCACTCTGGAATTTTATCTTTGTGTGTCTTATCTGATTGACCACAGAGCAGAAAGAGAAATTATGTTCTGCTCCCTGCTGTCCTGTCTTTCCAAGCTAAAAGTGTCCAGCACAGGGCTGTCACTAGAACAGAGCCCAGACATTTGTCAGAAATACTAGAGTGCATTTACCATGAGGAGGTGTCCTAAGGAATGTCTTTTGAATTCATCTTCAAGGAATTGACAGTCTTTTGATAGAGAATATTTTGGAATAGCGGCATACCAACCAAAGCCCATGGCAGGGCACAGTTCTAAGAAAAAGACAGACAGAGCCAGACATCAGTGAGATGCAGATTATAAATTCAGAAGTAACAGCAGTATTTGAAGAAGGTAGGATAAAAGAAGTGAGTGAAGTTGAAGATGAAGTTCATAAAGACTAAAAGAAAAACACCGAGAATATTGTTCATGTTAAATAAAG
Organism: Tupaia tana; assembly: GCA_026018925.1. Classification (NCBI taxonomy): domain Eukaryota; kingdom Metazoa; phylum Chordata; class Mammalia; order Scandentia; family Tupaiidae; genus Tupaia; species Tupaia tana. The sequence continues at coordinate 15,254,742 of JAKSZU010000025.1, read as the reverse complement.
ATCCCAAACTACTTTTTAGAATAATTTTCAGTGGTTCCTCCTTACCTTCACAATAAAGTTGAAACCTTTACACACAACACTATGCACGGAGTCCTTACTCTGATAAGGCAGTGGGAAGGCTTTGGGAACATGCAGCTTCTGCAATTGGTTCCTTACGCTTTTTCCACATCTTGCCTCACGTGAAAACCTCATGCATCTGAAATTCCATAGCAGTCCACTCATCTTTCTTTTTCTAAGAATGGCCTTCCTTTGAAACTCTTCTCACCCTTCAAGGATTTTCTCAATCACATTTCTTTCACAAAGCCTTTGCTAATCTAGGAAGTAAGCCTCCACTGCACCCTCACATAATCTCTCTCTAATAAGGCGATGAATAATCAATTAATTGATAAATGCATTTCCTGAAAAGCAGGTCATAAATGATCTCTCTCTCTGATAAGGCAGTTAATAATCAATTAATTCATAAATGCATTTCCTGGAAAGCAGGTCATAAATGGAGGAAACACAGGCCTTGCAGAAACAGAGAAGAGCCAGCGTTAAGCTATTTACACACACATAAACATCTCTACAAGTCCTTTCGTCCTGGAGAGATTGTGTCACAGGTTTGCTCCTGGTGCTCGTCGAGACACCAAGGCTGATGCCCCACAGCACAGTTGACAATCGATGCAGAGGAGTCAGGAAAGTGAACACAAACTGATGAGAGACTTCAGTGAGGTTCACAATCCAGTCATGAAGCCGGACATATGAAATAAGTACTTGTCATTGCTAAATGGACATCAATTCCTGAAAGACTTGACAAAAGGAGCGTCTGTTCTAGTCTATATTGCTGCTTAGAAACAGCACCAGCGAGGAAGACTTTGGCCAATGCTGATCCATGAAGTGCATATCCCTGGTCCTTTCATGGCCTAAGGGAATCCTTGTCACCTGAGCCCTTCAGCTCACCATCAGGGGCAATCTTAGACTCCAAGGAGAAAGCAGCCCATTAAAAAGACATAACTGGTACTTCAGATTCAAATATATTGCACATTTTCAATTTCATCTTGAGACACATCTATCTAGAATAATGCATAATTAAAATGAACACAAAAAGGCATATTCTTAAATCTTGTTGAAAGTCTTTCTCAATTTTCTCCTCTATCATTTCCACATGATTTACCATGTGCAGCTACCCTGGACCCTTGGAATTCAGAGCTCGTAGCATATTTTAAGCTCTTTCTTACTCACTAGAATTCCTCACCAGGGTTCATTGATGGGGTTTTTCTCACTCATTTTTTGGTGGTTTCCAATTGTAGTGGGAAAAGTGCCTACAAATATTGCTGATGACTCAGAAATTGCACACTCTCTGGTAACATCAGTAAGAAGCCAAGGACTGCATATGAATACAACTATTTGCAAAATGATTTCTGTGAAAGAGGCCCAACTCTGGCTCCTGGATTTCTCTTCATCCTATCATTGGATAAAAATTGCTTTAAATAACAGGCAAGGTTTGTCTTCCCAGCTATAGTCTACCGACAAATTTCACTTTGCCTTTTCTGATAAGTCCATTAGGCATATAATCAGCTCTCGGGTTCTATTTTATAGTAAAAAGGGGGAAACTGTGTGAACCTGAAGGTAAAACCTAAGGAGGGGAGAGTATCCTAGAATCACAGGCTTTAACATAGATAAGGATTCTCTCTCCTCTGACTTCTTCAATCCTTCAATTGTATTTCATCAGAAAATGGATGTATCAGTCATGATTCTTAAGTAGTTCAGCGAAAAGAACCAAAGGACCAGCAGATGGCATAATGGTTATGTCACTGGACTCCCACATGGCCAACTATGGTTCAAGTCCCAGACCCGGTGGCTTCAAACTCACACCAGGCACATATGCATGCTTGCGCAAAATCCCGAGAGGAGAATGGAGAAGGGATTGCGACATGGTCCTCTCCCTGAGGAATGATTTCTCACTTTCTGTCTCTCTGGTGAGTGCAACTGCCCTATAGCAAAAATCTTTTAAAGGGAAAAAAAAAGATGAACCAGTCGATTTAACCAATCAATTTCAGTTGAAACAGAGTGTAGTCAGTAGCTTTTAGCATTTCTGTAAGGATAGGAAACCAGGTGCAGAAGCTTGGTGGCCAAAGAGAATGTCCAGTTTCCCCGGAAACATGCCTCCCACAGAGACCTTATACAGCTCCTAGCTGGTTAATGATACTGGACCTCGGACACAGTTTCAAAGTCACCTCCATTGCTGGTGCTGGAAGTCACACATCTCTTGGACTACCCTCACCATGATGGCTCTTTCCAACCACCTGCTTTTCCCATCACTAACTTCCCAACCCATGACTCTCATATGGGCATCTCTGGTTGGCAGCATCTGGATCACATGCTTATCCCAAATTGCAAAAGCCACTAAAAAAATCCATTTCTATGTCTTTCGTTGGTTTGTGCAGACATTTAAAAGAGAGAAATTCCCCAAAAATGTCCTGTTCCAAGGTGCCAGACTGCCCAAAAGAATGACATGTGTCCGCTCTCTTGATTTTTCTTGCAGGGCTGGAGGACTCAAAAAATGGCTAAGCTGATATATTGGTAGACAAGACGGGTCAGAAAGAATTATAGGACCAGGAGGGGATAGGAAGTTTTTGTTCAACTCCTTTATGCTTATTATCCCTTTGCCACTTGTTCTTGATTTATAAGCTGAGTGTCTTTGAGCAAATTACTCAACATTTCTAACCCAAGCCATTAATCCACCTGGAGTCTCTCTGATTGCGCTCTTGCCTACCAATGGCTTATTTCCACACATCAGCCCAATTGCTTCTTATTCCATAAATCTGATGATGCGATTTCAAAGCTAAAATCCCTCCAGTGACTGCCTGAACACCTAACCACAACCTGCCGGAACTTACAGAAACTGGTTCCTGGCGAGAGTTCCTTGAAGGCATCTAAGACCATTCTTCCCCCTTAATCCCATATTTTTATGGTTTTCTATGGAAAAAGCACATCATGACTTTTCTGACGACCCAATAGTCCCACTGACTCTCCTTCATGGACAAGCCTGCCCTAGTTCAAGGCTCCCGCATGCACTGCTTTCCTGCCTGGGTTGTTGTCCCAAATCCTTGCCTTGTGGATCCTTTTCATCCTCCAGATCTCGGCTCAGTTGTCCCACCCCTAGAGAGACCTTCCCTGACCACCCCAACTAAACTGGACACACCTCCCCAACTCTTCCTACCATCGTTTTTAAAGTTACGGTTATCAATATCTAAATTATTATTATACATCTATTTATTAAGCTGTTTGTTTTCTGTCTGCTCCATTAGAAAAGTGTGGTCTGCATTTGTCTTTGCAGTACTAGTGCCTAGAACTGTGCCTAAACAATTCACAAGCATCTACTGTACGCCAGACTCCTAATATTTTGACTCTTCCTTCCATCCTCGGCCTAATTCCAGGCTTCCCTTTGTCCCACTTCCTCACAATCTAACTGAGTTCTCTGTCATGTGTGTGAGCAGATGGGGCCTCCCACTTCCCCAGGAGCAGATGGAATCCTCCGTGGCTAGTGGAGGCAGGGTGTCAGCAGCCTGGAAGCCGAGTGCACAATCGGAGTGTACGGGGCTGTGGCCCTCAGAAGAAATTGAGTGGGAGAATGGTAAGAAAAATTAGGCATGCCAGGTAGGCCGGAAGTCAAGTGAGCAAAGATGGACAACAATGGCTTTGAGTTGACAGTGAAAGCCAGCTGACTCATTGTCTGGCCAGAGCCTAACCTCAGCTGTCATTTCTTCCTAGATGAGAGCAGCGGAGAGAAGCAGATAGGGCCGGGCACACAAACCACGTGTCTCGTCAAAGATCTGTTTCTGAGAAGACACAAAGGCAGCAGGATTCACTAAAACACCCATATGCTTGTTAATGTTTCCTGTTAATACAGTCTCAGGAGCCGAGCTCAACCAAATGGAAGAGGGGCACGTAGGGGATTGAATCACCCAGTGATGTCTGAGTTTTCTTTGTTTTCTCAGCTACAGCTTTGAAAAAGGGATGGAAATTTTTCTCCCTCAAGTAAAGTCCTATTTTAATTAAGTTCCTCTTGACATTTAGCTAAACTGACTCTATGCCAAGTACATCTTCAAGCAAGCAAGTCCTCAAACATAAACCAGGCATCCACTGAGAAGCCCTTATCACAGACCTTGACCTAAATGTTGTGATAAGTTGGGTAAGAGTGTTCAGTCTTATCTACTTTCCTCTTAATTGTCTGAGAGAGTCAGGAAATGCTTGAATTTTATTCTCTCATAGAGATTTAACCATGATGCTAGGAACTGTATCACTTAAAACCCTTTGCAGTTGTGTTACAGTTAACCTTCTACAACCCACTCATAGGAAAACTACCCCCACTGGTCTTATTAGTTCCTATTTAATGAGGAATAAGATCTCTCTTAATACCCTCAAACCCACACAAAGATATAAATCTCCTACGCTCTAATCAGAGGACTTGCCAGAGCCCAGGACTGTTGGATGGCTGGTAAAGGGTGGCTGGGCACCTCTTATTACTTCCACTTTGCTCTTGGTCCTCTGTCGTTGAGTTATTTATTAAACATCTCCTCTATCCTAAGTACTACATAATTTCAATGACCAAAAAGGTAAGATAAATGGTTATGGGAAGGTCTTTAACCTTGCCCCTCCAAGTCAACATTCTTCACCCCACTGATTGCCAGATAAGTTCTACCTTCTCTCTCTCTCCCCTCTCCCAGGGCAAGTCTTATCTAATTAATACAGGTGAGGAGAAACGGCCCTTCAGGCATGCTTTTTTGTAATTTGTCACTTAGTTAAAAGATTTTGAATTATTGTTTCTACTTTGGTGCAAGCTAGTAGAGAGAAAGATCCCCTGCTAGATCAAGTCAGAGAGAAGAGGGGGAGACACATACTCAGAAATAAGCGGTTTATTTCTTGGAGAGATAACATTTCCATGGTTGCCAAGAACAGACACCATTTACAGTGAAGAAGTCATTAAGGAGGAAGAGTTTCCCATGGAACCAAAAGCCCTGGGATGCAGATGGGTAACTGTGACCAAGAGACTCAAACTCTCCGGGACCTTTTCCTGCCTCTTGTCTGCTGTGTCTCTCCTTCTCTCCCACTCTCTCTCCTCTCTCTTGCCTTCTAGCTCTTCCTCCTACCTGATGCTTTCTCTAGGTCTGTCTCTCTGTCTAGAACAACTTCCTCTACTTCTCTGGTCCACAGGGAAAGAACATGGCCACTGATGCCTCCTGGATTTACCTGTTATAGGTCCAGCCACACAAAGTCCCAGGGTATGGACTTTGACAAGTCTACCCTTGAACTGATTAAATGGGGAAGTGTTGGGAATAGTGCTACATGAACACATCAGCTGACACCAGTCCTGCAACTTTGGGAAAGAAAGTCATGGAGGGGGAGGAGAACAAGTGATCGAAGCTGGGCAGCAGCCCATACAATATAACTAATATTGCTCATATAATTTTCATGCAACGTAGGGCATCCATCTTCCTAATTTATGAGTAAATTTGTGAGCCAGTCATACCAGTTGCTTAGTGAGTTTCATCTCACCTGACAATCCAGAATACTGCTAGCCCATAGAAAGAGTTACAAATCTATCTACGTAGGCAATAAAGATCATAGAGAAATCTGTATCAGCTATACTTAACTAAATGTAGGATCCTGGCTTCATCATTTTGGTTATGAGAAATGTCTTAGTACGCTGTGTGCTTGCCTACAAGATTAACAGATGGAGAGCTTTATCTAGTTACTATATTTTTTATGTCATTGAGCCAGATGGGAGTAAAAGAATTAGAAAATAATGATGCATAAAGTAAATATAAATTGTTGCTCCTAAGTTTTTGGATTATTTTTAGGACTAAAAGCTTTTCTTTTCGTCCTTTGTGTGTTGTCTTTCTCTCTCCTTCTCTGTCTTTCCTCAGGGTCCTCCTTCAATATGTTATACATTATGGTGACATGTACATACTTCAGAGTACAAAGAAAACTGTAGATGCTCAATGAATTCTTGATTAAATAAACTGTGTATATGTCCAATAGAAACAAAGTGTCACAGGACTGATTTTTTACCATTTCTCCTCTACTGGAAAAAACAGGTAACAGATAAATGTTAAAGCTCACTTAAGTATACACTGGAAGCCCTTTATGGATATTTTTGGAGTATTATGCATTATTATCCTTAAAACTCTAGGCTGTTAGCTTTTTTTTTTTTTCCCCCTTTTTTCAGAATTAGCAGTAGGTGTGGTTCCTTTGGGGAAGTGCTAAAATTGTTCTGCTCTACATATGACTTTTTTGGTGTTACTGCAGATATGTGTGTTTGCTAGATGCAACATCCTAGCTGGTATTTTGAATATATTCCAAGACTATTTGCCATCGTGTGGGCAATTCATTCTAGAAGCATTTGTTAAACATCTCCTCTATCCTAAGTACTACATAATTACAATACCTAAAAAAGCTAAGATAAATGGTTAATGGCAAGGAAATTACTTTTTACTCCAAGTAGACATTCCCAGTTTTACAAAAACTGTAACTACTGAGGCAGAGTATGTAAATTTTCATTGATGACTTGTTCACTCTCCTTATTTCTAAATCATTCCCTTATTCTTTCCATAATAATAAGAGTAGTTTTCAAAACTGAAATCTACTCCTATATCTCTCATTTTAAAATAGCTTAAACTAAGGTTTACATATATTGGTGGTAAGCAGTTTTTTGTTTTTTTTTTTTTTTAAATTTCCTGATTTTTTTAACTAAAATTCTCACTGTGCTTTTCTGGTGGAAGAAGTAAAGAAATATTTTTAAATGAAAAGTTAAAAAAAAACTTTTTGAGAATCGGTTAACTGTTTTCTCAATGTGTAGATTTGTCTGCAAACCAGGTAGTAGACATGTGGCCACTATCTGGTTAGTTTGATCACTATAACAACCAATACTGATAATGGACACACAAAAAGCTTTCTTGAGAGAAAACTGGCTTTCTTGAAGAATCTAAATGAATGAAGACATGGATCTAATAGCAATATGAAGAAAATAAAGATTTACTTCTGCCAGTTAATACAGAAATAAACTTTTGCTTGCAAGTTGATGTATCATGGAAAAATTTGCCATGCCCTGAAGGCATTCACAGCCCCCCTTTTAACTTAACAACCCGTACATGGTATAAAAACAACCCAATGAATTATTAGAAAGAAGAAGGTCTTCATTAAAGCATTTCAGTAAAACCTCTGAATTTTTCAGAAAAAAAAATAGGATTTACCTCCAGACTGGAAGTTAAAGCTTTTATATAGTCAACAACTCCATATCTACAGAGTACTCTTGCTCTCTAATAGATTCTACACACAATACTAACAGCATCTTTTATCACAGAATTTAAAGGTGTTATACAGTCTTAATTTACAAATGGAGATTCGGAAAGGCCAAGTGATTCTGGATCCTATTCTTTTCTGTCCTCATTAAGCTTACAGGGCTCTACCCAAGCCCTATCTGGGAAGAAAACAAACCGTGACACAGATAACAGCATTCATCTGGGTCACTGCAGCAGTTCAGAGTGATCCACCTGCACTGATACAAGAGAGATGGCTGGGAACACGAAGGAGGGAGACGCACCACTTTGGCTTACCATTTTTTTTAAGAATTATTTAATTTATTTTATTTACTCATTCATGTATTTTATTTTGATCAGAGAGAGACAGAAAGAGAGAGAGAAATTGTGAAAACAAGCCACCAGATCCAGGACTTGAACTGTGGTCAGTCATGCGGGCGTGTCCAGCACCTTAACCACCATGCCACCTGCTGGTCCCCCTTTTTCTTCTCTTTTCTGACCTTTGACAGTGCTTGCCCTTGCTCCAGACACTATTCTTTCCAGTGTGCACTACGAGGCACTGCTGCTGTCTTATTTCTCCTTCATTTGTTCAACTGGTTAAATGTTTTATCATTTGTTCAATAAGAAAACACTGTTTCAGACTTTTAAATCTTTCTCATGTAAGTCTTTCCATCTTATCAAAAACGGAAACACAGAATGAAAGGAAAGAAAAAGGAATTTAAGAAAACTTGTTTTGTCTTTGTTTTCGTCTATAACAGCAACATAAATAAGACATCAGGGCTATCAAGAAGTAATGTAGGAGAGAAGGACACTATGTTGCTTATCTAGACTCTGTGAGTAGTCTAGTTCCCCTCCTCTCTAAAGCATATGGTGGAATATAATGTATCTGCCCTCTCTGAGGTTGAAATGAGTGTGAGCATGAGATTTCTTTTGGTCCATGAAACATGAGTTAAGTGCTATGTGCTACTTCCATATGCAAGTCTGAAGGGCCAATAGGCAATTCATCCCATTCATTCCTTTGGTCGCATCTCAGTGGTCACAGATGTATGTAATATGGCATTCCTCCCACCAGTCAGAGCCTTAGAGTGAGCAAAATCCGTCGTCTCCCCATCGCGACTGAATCTGCAGCATGAGTGAGGGGTAAACATACGCTGAATTAGATTACTGTGATTTTTAACATGCGATAAAAAATAACCAAATACAATTTTTCCCGTTTACAGTCTACAATTGAATGGTCTTAGTATGTGACAAAGTTGTGCAACCATTACCATAATCTAATTTTAGAACATTTCCATCAGAACAACATCATTTAGTAGATTTCATCAAGAAATCTTGTCCCCAGCAACATTCACTCCCCATTTCTTTCGCATCCTCCCAGCCTCAGGCAATCACTAAAAATGTATCTATTCCAGACATTTCACATAAATTGACTTATTCAATATATGGGTTTTGTCACTGGTTTCTATCACCAAGCGTAATATTTCTGAGATCATTCATGTAGCATGTCTTTACTAAGACTAATATGCTAATATGCTAATTTTTATCGCTAGACCAGATTACGCTGTGATCTACATAATGTAGATAGCATTCGTTTACCCATTCATCATTTAATGAATATTTGGATTGTTTTCACTTTTTAACTTTTCTAAGTAATGTTGTTAAACATTTGTATACAACTTTGCATAGAGGTATATTTTCATTTTCTAGGAATTTCTCTGTGAGTAGAATTACTGAATCATATGGTAGTTGTGTTTAACAATTTGAGGATGTAACAAGCTGTTTTTCAGTGACTGCACCATATTACATTCAACATATAAATGTAACCAGTTATGAAGATACCCAAATCTTCACAGCCTCACCAACAGTTTTTAACAATTATTGTGTGACTTTTTATAATAGCCAGTTAAGCAAGTGTGCAATGGTGTCTTATTGTGGTTTTGATTTGCATTTTCTAATGAGTAAAGTTGTTGAGCATCCTTTTATACACTTCCAAATCTCTGGGAAAATGTCAACTAAAATTCTTTGATAATTTTATTGTTGGGTTATTTGTCTTCTTATTACTGAATTGAAATGATTCGATACATATTCTAGATACAAGCCTCTTACCAAAGAAATAATTTGCAAATATTTTTTCCTATTCTCCAGGTTGTCTTTTCACTTTCCTAATGACATGTTCGCAAGACAAAGGCTTTTAATTCTAGTGAACTTCAGTGTTTCAAATTTGTGCTTTTGGTATTATAGTGAAGAAATTGAGAACCAGCAGTTAGCGTAATGGCTATGTCGTTGGACTCCCATGTAGTCGACCGTGGTTCGCGTCCCGGACCCAGTGGCTTAAAACTCACGCCGGGCGCGTGTGCATGCGTGCCCAAGATCCCAAGAGGAGAATGGAGGAGAAGGGATTGCGGCGTGACCATCCCCTCTGGGGGGTGATTTCTCTCTTTCTGTCTCTATGTCTCTCTCTCTGTCTGGCGAGTGCACGCTCCCTATAGCGAAAAACCGCTCCAAAAAAAAAAAAAAAGAAAAGAAATCATTACCTAACCCAAGGTCACAGACCGACTCCTATGACTTCTTGTAAGAATATTATAGTGGAACCAGCAGACGGTATAGTGGTTACATTGCTGGACTCCCACATGGTAAAATGCAGTTTGAGTGCCGGAACCAGTGGCTTGAAAATCACACTGGGTGCATGTGCATGCATACCCAAGAATGGAGAAGGGATTGCAGCATGGCCATCCGCCCTGGGGAGGTGATTTCTCACTTTCCCTCTCACTGTCTCTGTCTCTGAAAAGCACATGCACCCTATGACAAAAACCTCTTTAAAACACAAATAATTTTATAGCATTAGCTCTTCTATTTAGGTCTCTTATCTATTCCTTTTACATTTCTTTGTGTGGTATGATTAGGAGCAAAAATGTATTATTTTAGATGTTGATATAATTTGTCCCAAAACCGTTCATTGAAAAGATCCTTTTCTCCATTGAGTGACTTTGTCACTTTTTTCAAAATCAATTAAAGATAGCGTAAGGATTTATTTCTGGACTTTATATTATTTCAATTCTATTATACATATGTCTATCCTTATACACATACCACACTGTAATAATTACTGTAGCTCTGTAATAGATTTTGAAATTTAATAGTGTAAGTCCTCCAATATTGACATTCTGGTTTCAGCATTAATTTAGCCATTATAGGTTTCTGCATTTCCACATAAGTTATAAAATCAACTGGTCAATTTCTGGAAGAAAAAATATCCCAGGTGGAATTTTAATGGGAGTTACTTTAAATCTATAGCTCAATTTGGGGAGTATTGTCATTGCAAAACATATTGAGTCCTCTGATCCATGAACATAAGATTATCTTCATCTTTATTCAGAGCTTTAATTTTTTTCTAGCAATATATTTAAGTGTTAAATCTTTAAGTCTCTCACTTCTTTTGCTAGGTTTCTTTCTACATATTAACCTTTTGTAGTCATTGTTAATGAACTTGTTTTCTTAATTTCTTTTTTGTATTGTTTATGGTCAGTACATAAAAGTGCAATTGATTTTTTTATACTGAGCTTGTATCTTGCAACTTTGCTAAACTAATTTATTAGTTTTAGTGGTTTTTAGTAAATTCCTTGGGATTTTCTACAGAGAATATCAAGGTGTCTGCAAATATAAATAGTTTTACTTCTTCTTTTCCATTCTAATCACTGTTCTTTCTCTTTCTTTTTCTTTCTTTTGTTTCCACCAATTTCCCTGGCTAGAACATCAAGTATGGTGCTACAGAGAAGAATCCCTGAGATTCTGTAGCTTATTATTATTGCAGCATAGCCTTGACTGTATGTCGATAATGCAAATATTTAAAGGAACAAAATAGAGATGGATCCCACTTCATCAATACAATCAGAAAAGTCTTTCAGAAGAGTGACCTGGAGGGAAGCAAATCATCCTTTAAGGGAGAAAGCAAAGCATATTCAGTATAAAGAAAGTATAATATTGAGTTCTATATCTCAACTTGGAGTTCATTGCTAAAGGAAGGGTGGAAGTGAAGCCAAGACATACAAGCTAAGAACAGAATATTTGTAAAAGCTGTATTGGGCAAATTGAGACTGGAAATAAAGAGATCAATAAGGAAGCTCTCATGAAAACCTTGAGTGTCCAGTGGCAATGGTGTCAATGGTGGTATCTATCAGATGGTCCTGGTGGTGGCAAGGGCACATTGAGTGTTCAGGAATCGGTAGCAGCAGCTTCAAGGCTGTCCTAAATATCTTTTTCTGGGATGCTATTTTGTCTGTAGATTCAGTCAGCTGACTTCTGGTCCCCTCCCATTCTCCACACCTTGTTCTTCACCTGCCCCAACTACTATTATTTAAAACTCTTCCAGTGAGTTGCTTATATGCTTAAGGTAGTCAACACCAATTCTGTTGTTTTTAGCCAAGAACCCTCTAGGAGAAATGGGTGATTTATTTTTCAATCATTTATATAAGCAGCACTTGATTTCAAAACATAGTTCACACATTGGATTTATGTTTAGTAAATTTTATTTATATTCTTATAAACACAATTACCCAGCAAAAGTGGCAAAATTCTGTTTTGCCTCATAACTTCCTATTTAATTTTAGTTTACTGAGTACCTGATGACCCAGCAAGTAGTGCTTAAACTATTTTGAAGGAAATCACTTGTTTAAGAGAAACAAAAGAAATACAGATGTCTTCCCAAGGAGAGATTAGTCTATAGGAATAAACACTCTAATGTTCTCACTCATATGAAGTACATAGAAATTATTGTTTAATGGTGGAGTAAAAAAGAATCAAATAATTTTCGGTTACTTCCTAAGATAAATGACTACAACTTGACATGAGTATTTACACTGAGGTGTATCAACTCTCTAGGAGAATGGAAAGATACACAGGCAAACATCAACGGAAAACTAACACAAATGTGTTTTGTTCAACTAGTTTGCCATCCATTCATTTTTTAAAAAAAGATCTCAAGAGAGAACTGATTACTTTTCCATGTGGCCTGAGCTGTGGGGTTGGCCATTGTCCATCATGGTTATCAACTTCCAAGGACAGTTGTGTGAGAGTGTGTGGGAATGGGAGCGACCATGCTCAACAAGACAGAGAGATGAGAGAGAGAGAGAGATGATCACAATGTGGAGAGAGAACCAGAGAAGATACACACACACACACACACACACACACACACAGTTCTTTTTCTTGAGGAGTTTCCATTTATTAGTTCCAGTTTTTCTTGAGACTCAATTCCATTTTTGCATTGTGTTCTAGATAAACTCCTATTCTAAGAAGAAATGCTTCATTGGCTTCGGTTATTTACCACTAAAATATTTTGAGTGATTCAGAAATAGATATGTATCTGGTATAGACAGTGATCTTTTATGATAAATAAATATATTATATATATTATATATATATATAATATATATATATATGCATTATCAATATATGCAAATACAAAGACAAGCTTGGCTGTAGTGGCACCTCTGAGTGATGTCGGAATCATATGGGAAGGCCCAGGATTCTGAATCCCAGTCCACCTGAACTTGGGCCACCCACAGGCTGACCCATCATCCTAGTGGACTGAAAGACTTATAGGGAGGACCACATTGTGACGAGACCCTTTTGGGGATCTTCCCCACCCCCTCTCTCTCAAAATATAAACTTTTAAAAAAGATAGATTCATATGTGATCCATTATATTTTTATAATTACAAAGCTATATTGTATTAGTTTGGGAAGAAATAAAACAGGTCTACTAAATTTTAAGTTTGTTTCAAATGTGCCAAATGACAGCAGAATGATCCTCCCATACTTACCAAGAAGTATTATTTTGTTAAATCCTATTAAATAACAAATACAAAGTAAAACTATAAGAATGGAGAGAGGGACCAGCAGTTAACGTAATGGCTATGTCGCTGGACTCCCATGTAGTCGACCGCGGTTCGCATCCCGGACCCAGTGGCTTAAAACTCACGCCGGGCGCATGTGCGTGCATGCCCAAGATCCCGAGAGGAGAATGGAGGAGAAGGGATTATGGCATGGCCATCCCCACTGGGGGGTGATTTCTTGCTTTCTGTCTCTCTGTCTCTCTCTGTCTGTCTGGCGAGCGCACGCGCCCTATAGCAAAAACCTCTCAAAAAAAAAAAAGAAAGAAAAAGAAAAAGAATGGAGGAAAAAAAGGTAAATGGCAAAGGTACAGTATTTTTTCAGAAAATATAATTACATTTAGAGAGACAAAGAATTATCACCTATATTCACTTTTAGCAGGGAAAATATCCAAAAAAATATTACTCTGCCCCATTATAGCATTTAGAGATAAAAGCAAATTCAAGCTTAGCACCATTCTAACTAAGTATAAGCATTAAACCATGAGAAACCAAACACAGTAATTGACCTGGGCAATATATTTAAGGTATCTGGGCCACGTCCACATGGAATATTATGAAGGGAGGATTTTCTTACCAATGTGTTTAGTGGTGCACAGTGAAAAGATTCCATCTGGTATAATGGTGAACTAAATCTGGTTCACATTCTACCTTTCCCACTTAATAGCATTCTGAATTTAGGTAAGTCACTTAAATTATTTGTGCCTCTTATAGTCATCTACAAAACAGAGCTATGGGTCAGAGCTGTGGCCAAATGAGTAAGTGATGCCGAGAGCAAGCCAGGGCCCACATGGCCAATCTCGGTCTAAATCCTGGCTGCCTTGACTTCTTGCTGACTCATGTCTACTCGTCCAAGAACCCATCAGGATGGATAATTGGAGGAAGGGAGATTGAGGCATGACTATGCTCCATTGGAGAATACTCCTCCCCTTTCTCTTTCATATTTCTCTCTTTTTTGTGCACACACAAGTGATCATGAATAAAATAAACTTTAAAAAGACTAAGTTAGGGGGCCTGCAGGTGGCATGGTGGTTAAGGTGCTAGATTCCCACATGGCCAACCATGGTTTGACCCAGACCTGGCAGCTTGCTTTCTCTCTCTCCCTCTCTCTGTCTCTGGTCAAACTGAACAATTATTATAATAAATAAAATAAATAATTCTCTTTCTTTGAGACGTTTTTATTATAGGGTGCATGCACTCGCTGGAAAGACAGAGTTAGAAAGCAAGAAATCACTCCCCAGAGGAGACGGCCACACTTCAATCCCTTCTCTTCCATTCTTCTCTCAGTATTTTGGGCACACACACACACACACACACACGTGCCCGGCATGAATTTCAAGCCTCCAGGTTCAGGACTTCAAGAAAGGTCGGCTGTATGGGAGTCCAGCAATGTAACTATCACACCATCTGCTGGTCCTAAAATAAATAATTATTTTATATATTTTTTATCATTATTACTTATTATTATTTATACATCCAATCGTTATACATCATTTAGTTTGTAAAGAGATTTTACCCGACCCGATATACGCCACACAGCAGGCGAGTTAAGAATACTATGCACGACATCACCAATAGGCAACAAGCCATATCGGTGTCCCACAAATACATCACTTCTCCATTTTAAATAATTCTTAAAAAAAAAAAAAAAAACTAAGTTACAGAGCCAGCAGGCGGTATAGTGGTTAAGGCACTGGACTCCCACATAGCCAACCACAGTTTGAGTTCCAGACCTGGTGGTTTGAGAAAATCAACTTATGCTGGGCACACGTGTGTGGCATAAATCCTGAGAGGAGAAGAGAGTATGGCATGGTCATCCCCCCAGGAGTGGTGATTCCTCACTTTCCCTCTCTCTGTCTCTCTCTGTATCTATCTCTCTCCGGCAAGCACATGCACCCTAAGGCAAAAACCGAAAGGAAAAAAAAAAAAAAAAAGAAAACTTAAGAGAATTAAAAGATATGAAAATTAAGCTCTTCTCAATAAAAATATAGAATTCAATGTAAATAGGCAATTTAGCCAACACTGCCATCCAGGTAGAGTATTTTACACCTTATGCTTTTTGCTTTGCCTAATAGCCAGTATAAGAACCCAAATGAAATTTATAAATTTGGCCTAATGGATTTCATTACATGCTGGTGGCCAGCCATGTGGTACACAGCCCTTATTCTTGGGCTTCAGTCATCTACTTTGATATGTTCTGCTATCCTGTTACTGATTGACCTGGGATATGCCATTAAAATATCTTGTGCTTGGGGCCAGCAGGTGGTATGGTGGTTAAGGTACTGGACTCTTACATGGCTGACCACATTTCGAATCCTGGACCTGGCGGTGTGCTTCCTCTCTCTCTTTCTCTCTGGTGAGCACAGATGCCCTAGAGCAAATTAAAAATAATAATAAATAAAAATTAAATAAGCAATTCTTAAAATCTCTTATGCTGGGTTTTTTTTTTTTCCATACTAAAAACAGAGGGGTTATAGGGAGTGTAGTTAACACAAAAACTACCTTGCAGAGTTTGCATCAAAATGACCTCACAAATGTGAATGTGTGTAAAAAGCAACTTCCCAAAGAAATGCCAGATATGGAATGGGAGAGAGTTTTTATAGGTATTGTATTGGAGCTTGTCATGGAGGGAGGGGAATGTTTGGTTTTAATTAAAATAAAAACATTTAATTTAGAAGTATAATCTACAAACTTTTATCTTAAAAGGCACTCTTTTACACTTCGTGTGGGTACCACATAGTGCTCTTACAGGAATGTGCTCAGGTTGTAAGAGGGAGACTGATCAAAAAATGTATCAAGTAGATTTGGAAGGGGGTGGATATAAAGTTAGAATCTCTGAGTCATGAAAACATCAGATAACACTTTTGAAAGGTGTAACTTTATTTAAAACCGAGCTGTTGTGAATTCTATCATGCCACAGACACCTCTGCATCAACCATCTTGGTCGGCACATTGTTAGGCTGACAAATTCTCACACAGACTGAAAGTTTTCATTTTGTAAACAAGTCAGTGGATTCCTGATGGTCTAGCTCATACCCTGAGGAGTTTGGGGAAGGAGAATCCAGGTTTAAGAGACCCTATACAATCCACTGCTCACATAGACAAAGCAGATTCACACAGTTAACACCCAGTCAGGGGGTTGCTGTGAGTAGGAAAGTCATATTAAGAGTGATAACGTTCCTCAAGTTTAAGACGTACACACTGCTGGTTTCATTGGCTAGATTCCCTGAGACAGAGTGGAATGGTGTGTTAGTTTGGTCTTCTTCACAGCACTAGGGCTCTCTCACCTCTTCTATCCACTACAGAGCACATTTAGAATAGAGGTCCAGCAATTTTGTTTTGTTTTTGAGAGGTTTTTGCTATAAGGCGCATGCACTCGCCAGAAAGAGAGACAGAGAGACAGAAAAAGAGAAATCACCCCCCAGGGGGGATGGCCACACCGCAATCCCTTCTCCTTCTTTCTCCTCTCAGGATCTTGGGCATGCACTCACGTGTGCCCACCGTGAGTTTAAGCCACCAGGTCCAGGACTCGAACTGCGGTCAACTACATGGGAGTCCAGCGACATAGCTATTATGCCAACTGTTGGTCCCAGTCCAGCAGTTTTTTTATTTGAATATTTGATTGCACAAATGCAGTGTTCATGCAGGTAAATACAGGTTGGTGAGGGTCTTCCTTTCCGCTGGGTCAGTCAGGCCCAGAGCTCTGGTTGTGGGTTTTGTGATCATCACTCCATCTAAGCAGGATGAGGGGCACACAGAACAGCCATGCAGGTGGGTGAAAAATCACCAGCCACCCCAGCAAAGGGAACAGGTGTGCTACATTGGCATAGCAGGACTTCGAAATAAGCAAGGAGCACATACTGCAGAAGAGGTGACGTCTGTACAAAACAAAGAGATACGAAGGACAGCTGTGTCCGAGCAGCGTCATCAGACTGGGAGATGAGAGGTGTTGCACCCAGACCCCGGATGTAGAGGTGAGATATGTACTAAAATCTTCAGAGACGGGCGACACTCCATATATTGGTATCATTAGGTAGTAATGTTTCTGCCTCCTGGTTACATAATTACAACCTGTGGGCGAGGCATCACCTCTACAATCAATGGGGACTGGATTCTCTGATCATAAGGCTCTTTCCAGTTTGAACCGAGCCTTATCTTTACCCTTGTAAAAACACAAAGTCTGTTTTATAAAAAGGACAGGATCATTGCTTCAGGAAGATCGTATGCCTCTCTGTAGTTCTATAGCCTGCTAAGTGAGGCAGCTACAAGGATGGAGAGAGGGCACCTGTTCTGTCATAGGCTTTGTTTCAGGCCCATGTCTCATGGGTATTTGTTTTCCTGCTTGTAGATGCTTTAAAATTCTCCAGCCTTTTCCTGGGGTGGTATGGAGTTCCCTGTGGTCTCACAAGGAAAGAGCAGGAGCAAACGATGTCTATCTAGTGTGATCCTGTGGACAACAACCTCCTTTCCCATCCCATCAACGTGACAATCAGCACAGCCTTGCGTACCCATTGTCTAGGTGACTAAAGATGTCGGCGAGGCCCAGATCAGGGCAAAATTGGAAGACAGAGATGGTGTGTTACAAACAGCACTGAGACAGACGCCATAAGGCCTGGGGCCTGGCTCTACCAGCAGGCAGGTTCTCTGACCTTGGGTAGAGCACGTCAGTGAGCTGAGCACAGGTTTTCTAGTGTGCAAATGTAGGCACAATACTTCCAATGTGTACAGAAGAGGAGAATATGGGAAGGGCTTTAAGTAGATACAAAAACCAAAGTCGTCTCCAAAGGGACCACCTTTCACATTATGCTCTCTCTCTCTCTCTCTCTCTCTCTCTCTCAGATAGATAGATAGATAGATAGATAGATAGATAGATAGATATAGATAGAGATATAAATATAAATATAGATATAAATAGATAGATAGATAGATAAAGAGAGATAGACAGGTAGGTCAGACTGGGAACTCAATCTAGTTAATTCATCACAGTGTTACCACCACGGGTAACACTCCCCCTATGTCATTTGCATGCTGAGCAATGAATCTCTGATTTTAGGATTTCAGATGCCAACATGAGATAGGGTGAAAGAATATGGAGGAAGACATATGTGTGTGGGAAGAGGAGAGGATGACCGATATCCCTAGGTAGAACACCCTAAAGATAGCCAGGCTGGTTGTATAGAGAGCCTTGCAAAGCGCAGCCTCACAGACAATGTGAAATTCTTTCTCCTCTGCAGCTTCGGTCTGCAGTGACACTGGCAGATGCTAAACTTCAGCCTGTCTAGAACAGTTAATTAGGTTACACAGGCTGCCAAACAATACCAAAGTCATTCAAAGAAAATGCAATACTTTCAGGTCTGAAGCAAAGGTCAGAAGACACAAACACTAATGCCATTTTTAAGAGAGAAACAAACAAGGTGGTGAAAGAAAGCGAGGCGGGTCCTTGACAATCTGACAGCTTCTTATCCATTTTTTTTAAATAAATACTATTGAGATCAGGCATAAATGGCCCCAGTTCCTTTCCCCAGTAATAGATACTGTATACGCATAAAGGAAGCTCCTGTACTGGACACTGCATATTAATAACCTGTTCCAGACAGCTCAATCCATACCTCTTGGGGCTGTGTATCTTTCAGAGACCCCTTTTCTACTGGAGAACGGTCCCACTTGGGAGTAATGAATCTGCAGGGACAGCAGAGTTAGTTTGATAAATGGAATCTGCAGAACAACTACCTGGGACGGTGTAGGACTTCTTCATGGGTTGTATCAAATTATCCCCAAATAAGAACTGCTGTCTGCCCCCTGGTTCTCAGGAGTGTAGAAGCAGCCTCAAAATCCTAGAGATCTATTTCTTTCAAAGCGGTTACCTCAGACTGCGGGTGCTGGGTGCAGGTTGGGGGACTCAGGGAAGAGCAGTCCGTAAGACTTCGCTGCCACCACCAGGCCTCAGAAGAATTGCAGCCCCAGAGACAGCCAGAGGCTGACTAGAGGCGGAGCCCCCAGGTAAGAGGATAAAACTTGGGGCTGAGCCATCTGCGCCCTGTGTCCACACACTTTGTCCCTGTCTCAAAGACTTGGCAAAGCTGTTCTTCCTCCCTGAAGGACAGGTGTCCCTGAGCAAACGTTTAGAATGAGGGAATTGGAGCTCGAACTCCAATTCAGGCTCCGAACACACTCTGCCACGCCCCTCCGGGAAACAATCCCACTTTAATCCTCTGAGGTCCTTCCTCCGGATGCCGGTGTGTGCAGTATTTGCACAGGGGCAGCGGAGAGTGGCCAGAAACGGCAACATCATGCCTGCGCCCTTCTGATCTCACTTCACCCCGGACCAGACCACGGCCCCGCGCCGCCCACCTGGCCCCAGACCCTCCAGATAGCACGATCCAGAGTCCGCTCGCGCTGCAGTGGGTCTGCATCAAGTGGGCCGACCCAGGCCTTGCACCGCCTGGAAAAGTCGCTGAAGCGCACACAAAACGCACTGCCCAAGGCTAAGTCTCACTTCTTGCGACCCCTCCGCCTTAACCCGCAGCCACCTGCACTTTGCACCGGGGGCGCTCCTGGCCGCCGGCACCCCCTCTCTGAACTGGCCCAGGCGCGCACCGGGTTTGCGCGGAGCTCCCGGCATCCTCGGGGCTGGCGGGCCCTGGAGCGGCTGAGCAGGCAGGACTGCCAGGGAAGCGCCTCCTGAATAGGAAGGACCCCCGGAGTTTCAGGGGCTCCGGAGGTGAGGGGGGGGGCGCCCCGCGGAGATCCAGTCCTGGAAAGATCCCGCGACCACGCAGCGAGGAGCACGTGAGCGGCGCAGCGTGGCTATAAAAACCCCCGCTTGGACCAGCGTGGGGAGCGAGCGCGGCGGCAGGACGGGCCACCTGCGCCACGACAGACAGGGCGACCGTGCCCCACCCTCTAGGACGTCCGGGACGGTCCAGAGACTCGATGGGCAGGCCCTCGGGGTCTCCTGAAAGCGTGCGTCGAACTTTAAGGCCGGATTCACTGCACTTTGGCACAAGCGCGCACCAGCCCTCACGCCTGGGTTCCTCCCGTTGCTGAGGGCTCCTTTGACCTTTAGGAGAGTTGGCGGGAGAGGAGCCGGAATGTCGGGCTGATTGGTTTCTGGTCTTCCACCGACGAGGCAGCCCCGAGCGTGGGCTCAGCCACCGAGGAGCCCGGGGGGCCTCCAGGCGGCTCCCAGGCCCCCGCCCACGCCCCCGCCGCCCTTTAAGCCGCGGGTTATTTCTGCGCCGCGCTGCAGGCGGCCGGGCTCAAGTCGCGCCGCCTTCTAGATAAAGTTTGAGCTGCTGTGCTCGCCGGTTCGGTCCCCCGCGCCGCCTGGCGGCCCCTCCTCCCACGGCGGGCGCGGGCGGGGAGATGGCCACGGGCTTGGCGAGCAGCGCGGGCGCCTCTCGGCGCAAAGAGGCGCAGCACTCGTAGCCGCCGCCACGCTGACCCGCCGCTCTCACCCCTTCTGCGCTGAGCCCTGGCAGCCGGCGAGGCGGACGCCCAGAGCGGCAGGAGACAGCGGCGACCCGGGCCCCAGGGTCCGTATGGCAGCTCCCCGCGGGCAGGTGGTGCGCGCCACGGAGCTCGCCCGCCGCGCTTCGGGCTCGCAGCGGCTCTGAGCTGCGCTTCCTTCCGGGATCGAACCAGCGGTTCCGCGGAGCCGCGGGCAGGCACCCGAGGAGCAGACGGAGGTGGCGGTGGCGGCCGAGGCGGCTGTTCCTCC
Organism: Tupaia tana; assembly: GCA_026018925.1. NCBI lineage: Eukaryota > Metazoa > Chordata > Mammalia > Scandentia > Tupaiidae > Tupaia > Tupaia tana. The sequence goes on along the minus strand of JAKSZU010000025.1, from coordinate 15,233,831 downwards.
TAGGGGGCGATGTGGCCGGCAGGCGCGGGCACCAAGCTGCCCTGTCCCCGGGACTCTGCGCTCCGGAGGGCGGCGTTCTCCGGGAACCTCACGGCCCTGCCTTCTCACCTCGTGCCCGCCGGCCGCAGCGTCCGGGTTTTCATCAGCGCCAACCCTGAAGGTGAGTAAGTCTTTCTCTCGGGCTTGTCCGTCTGTCCTGGTCGGTCCGAGCTGCAGGAGCCGGAGAGCGTGGCGCCTGCACGGCCGGGTGCGCCCTGCGTCCTCTGCGCCCCGTTCCCCGGCTCACGCCTGGCGGCCCCGCGCGCGTGGAATTGCACTGGAGTCACTTTTATTCTTCGCTCGTCCGCTCTCCCTGCTCACTTTGCCGGCACACCGTCCTTCCCGCGGGGTCCTCGCCCGCGGAGCTTCCGGAAGCCCCAGTCTGCCTCCACCGTCTCCACCTCCTTTCCCTTTCTTTTAGCTGGTTTTTCGCCCTCCCCAGGTCATTGCACACGCTCCTGTGGCTCTCGGCTGCGAGGCGGGTTCCTGAATGGGGGCCCCCTCATTTTCCACTTGTTCGGGTTGAGGTCAGGTGAACGTGGACTTCTTTGAGACTTCCCTCTTAAGGATGCCATAGTCCTTTTGGCCTCAGAGAGGCCCAGCAGACCCTTGAGAACAAAGGTCCCCCCTCCCCGCTCCGCAAAGGTCAAGTGGAAAGGCGCCGTGGGGGTCCCAGGACAGGCTTGGTGTGCGGTGCTTCCAGAGAGCTCGGCGCCTGTTTGGGTTCCGAGGCTTGATCTCCGGGTCTAGAACCGGCCCACTCAGTCCGGTTTCTGCTCAAGGCTGGCACGGTGGGCTCCATGAAATCGTGTTGGTTGGTTGCTGTCAAAATGAGGGCAGCTGTAGCCCGGTGGTCAGATGTGTGCTCCTCTGCTATGCAGTTGTCAGTCCTGAAGGTTAACGTTCACTCCCCGTTAATGGAGAAGAGCGAAGGATGCGTGCATTTGGCGGGCCCCCATAAAACTCCAGGAACTGCTGGGTTTTGTTTTGGAGGGTCCTCCAGAAATTGAAACAGACATTTGCGATTTGAAAACTTTAAACACTCCGAAGCAAGCCTTGGCTCTAATAAAAGAAAAAAGTTTACTCTCACGTAATCGTTGGATTGTCAAAGCCATGAAAAATGACCCACAGAAGAAACTTTAGAAGATTGACGTTTCCAAAAACAAACAAACAACAAAAGGGACTAGCAGGAGTTTCACATGAAGCTCACATTAGGTTAAAGGAATGGGGGAAAATCAAATAGGTAACACACATCAAATAGCATTGGAAGAATGAGGTGCTTTAGAAGGAGCCCGGTAACTTCATAGCCATGCACAGCTCACTTTCACGGAACTTAATTAAGGAGGCTTTTAAGGAGGACATATCACACCCTTTTAAAAAATTATTCTATCTTGGGACCAGCAGTTAGCATAATGGCTATGTCTCTGGACTCCCATGTAGTCAACCGCGGTTTGAGTCCCGGACACGGTGGCTTAAAATTCACGCCGGGTGCGTGTGCGTGCGTGCCCAAGATCCCGAGAGAATGGAGGAGAAGGGATTGCAGCATGGCCATCCCCCCTGGGGGGTGATTTCTCACTTTCTGTCTCTCTGTCTCTGTCTGTCTGTCTGGCGAGAGCACATGCCCTATAGCAAAAACCTCTCCAAAAAAAAATAAAAAATAAAAAATTATTTTATCTCAAATATATCTTCCAGGATTCCTACCTACATCTGAATTTAAAAGAAAAACAGTGTATAAAGATATGCAGCCTACTTAGGACTTGACACAAATATGCAACTTGTTTTCCATGTTTTTGAAAATTTGCAACAATGTTTTGAAAGTGTCTTGAGAGAATGATATTAGGAGCTATTTAAGTAGTCTTGGAAGTTTCAATTCTCCTGAGCTTCAAAGAGGGCCTTATAGAAGTATTTATATCTACTGGTGAGAAACCAGCTAAATCACCATCTTCTCCTTTTCTTGCTTTAAGTGTACAATTTTTAGGATACAGATGAGTTTATACTGAGTGAGCTTAATAGTGAATTAAAATTCAAGATTAATGTCATTTTCCTTAAGTCGGTTCATGTGAGTCTTCCGATTCCCTAGTTTCTTGAGATAAAAACTTTAACATGTATTAATCCCAGGGAAGCCAAAAGGAGGGAGAAGTTGATCGTGCCTTTTGGTGACTATCTGAGCTAGATAGCTTCCATACTGATCAGAAAAGACCAGGAACAGGAAGCTTACCTGGAAATGTCAATACACACCCGGGACCTCCCATTTTACCCAGTTTGGAGAGCCGACGATATGGTGAATAAAAAGACAGACATGGGCATTTGTACCGATCCAAACCTGAAACCTTACAATCTTGGTAAATCCTCTTTAGAGGCATCACTTTACTGTGGGATCTTTATGTATGCAATTTACAAAGCAAAGGGTTGTGTCTGAGACAATCCAATATGAGATTCTTGGCCAATACGGAACAGCCTCTCCACTGTCAAATTAAAACAAAGGACATTATCTCATGCCTTCCTCTACAAGTGGAAATCCAATTTATGTTCTAAATAAAAGCTGCTTCACGCTGCACGCACAGCAAGACTTTGAGAATCCAGCCAGGCTCTTGCTTGGATTGTTGATTTCATAGATATTGCTTTACAAGACTTGTATAGAATTGTCCCCATCAGCTGTAAAGGGAATCTGTCCCCTCTATATTAGCTCGTTCAGCATTTTAATTTGGATTCCTATCCTCAAGCAACCATTTGAAGGTGATGACCCAGAGGCTGTCCTCCCTATTCTGCAGATGAGGAGACTGAGGCTGTGTCAAGTTAAGCTGCTTGTCTGAATTTGTGTAGCAGAGGGAAATGGTGGAGTCTGTAGACACTCAGAACAGCTCTCTGGGGTCTCTTCAGCCAGCTGGAGCACCTGTCACATGGACAAGAGAATCAGTTGGGTATGGCAGGTAAATGCTGTCTAGCATCTTCCGATTGTCAGGCTTCAAGAGTATAAATAACTGGAGGGGAACATGGCTGCCCTGACCCACTTCCCTCCCTCTGAGAGGTAGCCCAAGGGACATGCAGGGGAATTTCAGGATGTGCGGGACTCTAGTGACACATTCCTGTCCAAAAGAATAACCGAATCTGACCTGCTCCCACCACATGGAAGATGGTGGGGACGATGCAAAGGACAAGAGAGGAATTAACCAACATCCAGGTTCTCTAGAGTGACTGGGCCTGGGGCTTCCTCTAGTCCCTCCTCACGCCCAACAGAGAAATCCCATCTGTGGCATCTTTATTCATCTTTGGATGTTTTCCACTCGTTTAACCACTGCCTTCCTGCCAGATGACACACTTCCTGGGAGCAGGGATTCTAGGACACACAGAAAAATCCATCATTGTGATTTGCCAAAAAAAATTAAATAAATAATGTCCTGCATGGGACAGGAACCTGCACAACTCTGTGATGGAATTTTGAGGACCTCCTTTTCCCTGCCTTGGTTCTTAAGAATTCGGAATAAGGTCAAGTCTTAACACAGAAGGCAGACCAAATTCTCAATAGTACCTTTCGTAGTCATACAAAAGAAGACAGGTCGCCAGTCCCTTATCTGTGATCCTCTGGGCCAGATGCAAGGTTGAGGGGTTTTTTTTCATTTTTAATTTTTTTAATTAAAAATTATTTTTAGCTTCAGGGTAAAATTCTTACACACTATTTAATATGTAGAGTCTGAGGTAACACCCCCTATCAAATAGGAGTATGTATATAGGGAAATACAACTTCTTTCTACGTCAGCATTATCCAGAACTTTCTGCAGTGCAGGGCAAGGCTTCATCTAATTATGGTAGCACTTCCCACATGACGCTTTGAGCCGTCAAAATGGGGCTAGTGTGACTAAGAATCTGAATTTTGAATTTTATGCCATTTTAGTGGGTTTAAATATCAATGGCTACATGTAGCTACCACTCATGTATCAGACAACAGAGCTCTAAGTGGATACTCAAGATTCTAAGTAGCTTCGAGTCAGTTAAGGTCAGGTTTGGCCTCCAGCAACTCAAGTCACTTCAGGTCACTGCCAGGTGGATCGAGGACAAACTTTTATCTTCGAAGCTTTGACACATTGGCATGTCAGGGAAAAGACACGGGATCGTACTGGAGGATGTGGTTTTAACTCTGGGCAAGTGAGTTTCCAGTACTGAACCCTAGAATTATAGACTTAGTTTCCTGGTCACTGTCCACAGTGGATGGACACACTCCACCTCCCTCTCCTCCCTGGACAGAATTGGTCCTCTAAAGCTTAGCCACGAGGAATAAAGAAAAATGGCGGGTTTGCCTACAAGAGACGAAGAACAGGAATGGCTACTGTGCTCACATTTTCCTCCGAACTGCAGCCATCAGATTAAGACTCTTCTTCCTGAGGAGTGAAACACCAAGGTCCAGGGTTGCCCTACTGGGACATTTCCCTCTATGTATGGAAAGACATTTATTTGGAGTGGAGAAAAAAGATACTTTCATACCTACCTTTTTATTTTTCCACTTTCCTTTAAAAATTTTGCTATAGGGTATGTGCATTTGAGAGAGAGAGGAGAGAGAGGAGACAGAGAAAGAGAGAAAGTAAGAACGCATCCCCCTCTCAGTAGGGATGGCCATGCTGCAATACCTTCTCCATTCTCTTCTGGGGACTTCAGGCACACATGTACACATGCCTAGCATGTTTTTCAAGCCACCAGGTCCGGGACTCAAACTGCATAGTTGGCCCTGTGAGATTCAGCCACTTTGACCGCCATGCCACCTGCTGGCCCTCTCTTTTTAAATTAACATGTAATTGCACATCTTGGAGGGATACAATGTGATTTTTCCATACATGAGTACAAAGTGTAACCATTAGATCAGCATAATCAGTATATTCATACCATTTGTCAGACATTGTCTTTACTCAGCGTGGGGAATATCAAAAATGTCCTTTTCGCTACATTGAAGTATACAGTAAAGTTGTTAAGAATGCATCCTACCGTTTTTTTATAACACTGGACATTGTTCCTCTTATCTGTAATTTTGTTGCCATTACATTAAAGTATACAGTAAGTTGTTAATCCTACTATTTTTTATAACATTAGACATTGTTGCTTATCTGTAATTTTGTTTCCATTAACCGGTATCTGTTACCACTGTCCTATCCTTCCCAACCCCTCCTCCCATCATTCTTTATCTCTACTTTTATGAAGTCATTTTGTTCAGTTTCCACAAATGAGTAAAACCATGTGATGACTCTCTTTCTGTGCCCATCTTATTTCATTTACATAGTGTCCTTTAGGCTCACCCATGTAAGCTTAACCAATGGGGTGTCATCCTTTTTAATGGCGGGATAGTACGACGACGTTGTCTCCATTTACCACATTGCCTTTATCCATTCCTCTTCTGATGGACACTTAGGTTAGTTTCATGCCTTGACTCTCATAACACCTGTCTTTGTGCATTTTTCTGACCACTTGGAGTTCTTTGTTGGTCATCCTTGAGAGCTGTGCACCCTTGTCCTGTGTTGATCATATGGTCACATCATTTCCTCCTGTGTTTCTTTTTTTTACCCTTTTATTAAGAATTATTTAATTTCATTTATTTATTTATCTTAATTTGACTAGAGAGGGGCAGAGTAAGAGAGAAAGAGAGGGAGAAAGAGAAAGAGAGAAAGTGAGAAAGCAAGCCTCAAGGTCTGGGAACTGAACCACGGTCGGCCATGTGGGAGTCCAGAGCCTTTACCCACCATGCCACCTGCTGGACCTCCACTTGTGTTTCTTTTGTTCATAGAACTTTGCTCCTTTCCAGACTCTCCTACCTGGCTCTGGGGTCTCAGTGAAGAACGTTGTTCTCCATTTTGATGGGAGCCACAGCAGAGACCTGTTTTCTGTCTGCGTGTGTGTGAAAGTTCAGCACGCACGTACGCACCCAGGGGCCTTTTGCATTACCAAGCGAAAGGCAGAAATGATCTCAGCAGTTCATATGAAATATCTGATTCTCACCATTACTCATCTCACCTCTCCTAATTATTTCCATGGCTCCTGTTTTTCCCTTGTCTTTATGAGTAATGAGGGGGAAGCAAACATTTTATATCGGTATATATATATATATATATATATATATATATATATATATATATATGTTTGCACACACAGAGCTACTTTGATACCCCACAAACATTTTGAAAATTAGGAGTCCTGTGGGTGGGGCCATCTAGTGGTATAGAGGTAAAATGAGATGCTCTGTGAGGCAAGCCCACATGAAGGTTGCCTGGGGCTTTCTCTAAGTAAGTCAGGTGCACATGAACCCATGGTCTGGGCTGGCTGAGTTTTAACTTTATTTTAAATCTGTATAAGATGTATGTAATAAGTGAGTTCTAAAATTTCTTTTTTCTTTCCTTTTTTTTTTTTTTTTTTTTTTTTTTTGAGAGGTTTTTGCTATAGGGCGCGTGCACTCACCAGAAATACGGAGAGAGACAGAGAGACAGAAAGCAAGAAATCACCCCCCCAGGGGGAATGGCCACACCACAATCCCTTCTCCTCCATTCTCTTTTCAGAATCTTGGGCATACACACACACGCACCCAGTGTGAGTTTAAGCCACCGGGTCCAGGATTCGAACCGCGTTAGACTACTTGGGAGTCCAGCAACATAGCCATTACACTAACCGCTGGTCCTGTGTTCTAAAATTTCTGTAGTTTTTGGAACCAGCAGGTGGCATGGTGGGTAAGGCACTAGGCACCCCCACATGGCTGACCATGGTTTGAGTCCTAGACCTCTCTCTCTCTCTCTCTCTCTCTCCCCCCTCCCCCCGTGTGTCTCTTTGGTCAAATTAAAATAAATGGATGAATAAATAAAATGAAATAAATAATTCTTTAAAAGAAATTCTGTGGTTGGGACCAGCAGTTAGCGTAAGGGCTATGTCGCTGGACTCCCACGTAGTTAACCGCGGTTCAAGTCCCGGACCCGGTGGCTTAAACTCATGCCGGGCGCGTATGCGTGCGTGCCCAAGATCCCGAGAGGAGAATGAAGGAGAAGGGATTGCGGCGTGGCCATCCCCCCTGGGGGATGATTTCTTTTTTTCTATCTCTCTGTCTCTCTCTGTCTGGCGAGCGCACGCGCCCTATAGCTAAAACCTCTCAAAAAAAAAAGATAAAATAAAAAAAACCGAAATTCTGTGGTTGTATCTTCTAAGTCCTTAAACAGACATTATTCAGGCAGAAGAAAGTGTAAGTAAACTTGGAAGCCAAACATCCAGGGGTTGAGTCCTTAATTCATGACTTAATGCTGTGGTTTCTTGAGTAGCTGTTTAACTTCTTTGTTCTCAGTTTCCTGTTTATAGACAAAGGGCAGTATCCGCATCGGCCTCACAGGACTATGGAGTAGAATGAATAAAGCCAATAGATGTGAGTCACTTAGACGTTGGGGGCATACAGTAAATATTAAATACGTGCTACATTTATCACTTTTTCACAGTGCTCTAGACACTGTGCAGGTCTATTTATGCAAATGTACATAAGTCTTGTTTTGCTATAAGGGAAAGGCATATCAGTTAGACAACAAACTATTCCCGATCTTTCACAGAATTATGTGCTTCCAAAAATCTCCTGTAAAGGATGGAGGAGTAAAAGTCAGGAACTCCACTAGGCATTTAGGTCACTTTGCCAGACTGTCACCTAGAGGGCAGGAGACTATAGAAGCCACTGTCAGTATCTCAGCGGGACAGCTCTGCAAAACCACACATCTGCTGCAACCTGCAAGCCAGCCACAGTGACTGGTGGCAGGGGAGCCTCTGTCCCCTTGGCCCTCCAGATTTCAGGTAGGTCCTCCCCTTTGGAAGAACCAGAATTATTTTTGGACCCTGATAATAAGCAAGTCTAGGGACTTTCAGGTTTTCAACCCCTCCACTACAAGGCAGAGGATGGAAAGTTGAGATAGTGGGATATTAACACCAAGACCATGTCTAGCTAGGGGGAAGCAGACACACTCATCTGACCAGTGAATAGTCATGAAGCACCTACTCCATATGGAATGGGATTCTGATACTTAGAATAAAGCAGGGCCAGCAGGTGGCATGGTGGTTGAGGTGCTGGAATTCCCACATGGCTTACCATGGTTCGAGTCCCTGACCTGGTGACTTTCTCTCTCTCTCTCTCTCTCTCTCTCTCTCTCTCTCTCTCTCTCTCTCTGTCTTCGACAAAATTCATGTGAAAAATAATAACAATCAATCAATAAATAATTCTTTAAAAAAAAAAGAAGAAAGCAGTAAACAAACAGAGCAGGTCTGCTCTCATGGACTTTACATAAATAATATATATGATGAGCTCTGTGCTAACGGCATGAGCAGAGCATGAATGGGTCACCGAGGAGGGTTTTGTAAGCCAGCTTCTTGGGGGGAGAGGGTCCGAGTGAGCACTTCTCAAGTGAACAGATAGATCTGGGGTGTGGAAACTATTCTACACCATAATCAAATGTGAGGCGAGGCGATGAGGAGAACTCCACAGGGAATAGAAGGAGATAGTCTTTATTATTCAGCCAAGAGCTTTTATCCCCTTGAACAGGACTTACGCTTTGATGTGATATTATCATTTGCCCCTTGAAGGTGGCTCATTTAGAATGACATTTAAAAGAAAGTGTGGCTTGGACCATAAAAGCACAGTATGTACAAACAGATTATGACCTTGTGGCTTAATAAATCACCAGCAGATCTCTTAACATTCTTGTTACACCATAGCAGCGATACCATCTGACATTTAGAAAGGTGTCTACCAGTTTCTATTTGATTTCTGTTTCGGTTATCTATTGCTGTAAATCAAGCCACCCCAAAATGTCGTGGTTTAAAACAATAATGATTTGTCATTGCTCGTCATTCTGTGGCTGGTAACTTGGGCAAGGCTTGGGTAGATTTTTCTTCCATTCCTCGTGGTGTTTGTTGAATGACTTTCCTCACTTGGCTGGGCGGGCAGGTCTAAGATGGACGCACTCATATCCCTGGGACCTTTGTGCTCTTTCATAAGGGCTCTGTCTTTCTCTCTCTCTCTCTCTCCCTCACTTTTCACTCATCTATTAGGAGTCAGTATAGGGAGCTGGCTTGCTTGGGGTTGGGATGGAGGTATTGAAAGCTGCCAGGCCCGCACGTGAGTTCCAGAATGTCACTCTCATTGTGTGCTTTTTCAGAGAAGATAGACAGCCAACCTAGATTCAAGGTGCAGAGAAACAGACCCCATTTCTCTTTTTTTTTTTACTATTATTATTTATACATTCAATCACTACACATTGTTTAGATTGTGAAGAGACCTTACCCAGCATGATATACACCATGGTCCAGCCCAGTTGAGAATACCGTACACATCCTCATCAACAGGTAATAAACCATATCTATGTCCCTCTCTATTTTTTCCCCAAATTTCCTTTTCTACACTCTCCCCCTCTCCCACTCTCCTTCCACTTTGTCTCTAGTGTCCATAATGATGTTCAATGCTTTTATGTCCTCCAGTCTCTACCACAGAGTGCCGACAGTCAGTATATGTTAAGTGGAGACATACAGTGCCTCTCTTTCATAGTCTGACTTGCTAACCCCATTTCTTTATGTGAGGGGAGTTATGTGCACTCCTAGTTCTATTACACACTTCCTTTGACTTTCCTTTGTCACGGCTAGTTAGCCAAACACTGCGGTTGGGAAAGGGATGTTTACATGTAAAGACCAATTAGAATGATTGGAATCAAGTTGTTATATCTGATATCTCAGTCAAGCATGAACTGCTCAAATTCAGACAAAAGGAAAGAGATAGATCAGATCTAAGAAATAAACTGGATGCTATTGAGGGTGACCATGAGGAACTAGACCACCTGTAGGTGATGAGAATAAGTCCAGACCCAAGAGAGGGCACGGTTTTTTGAAGAGGAGACATTTGGTATCACAGTGTCTGATAGAATCTAAAGAATCACACAGCAAGTGGGGTTAGCAGCTGGCATAGTGGTTGAGGAGAAGGACTTCTGCATGGCTGACTATGGTTCAAGTCCTGCACCGGCAGCTTGCTTTCTCACTTCCCCCCACTCTCTCTCTCTCTCTTTGTGTCTCTCTCTCTCTGTGTCCCTCTTCGGTCAAATTAAAATAAGTGAAAAAATAAGCAGAAATAAATAAATAAATATTAAAAAAAAGAATCACCCAGCAAGTGAGCAAAGCATCCACTGAGATTTAATATCACTGAGTGTCAGAAGAGTAGATCCCATTTAATTCGATAGTAACTGGAGAAGTTTGGGCAGGTGCAGAACTTGAAAGTCTACTCTGAGAGGGAGACATTTGGAGGGAGAAAGCAGAATGCATCTGACAAAAATCAATAAGACCCCACTCCAGGGACCAGCAGTTGGAGTGATGGCTACGTCACTGAACTCCCATGTAGTCAACGGCTGTTCGAGTCCCGGACCCAGTGGCTTAAACTCATGCCGGGCACATTTGTGTGCATGCCCAAGATCCCAAGAGAAGAATGGAGGAGAAGGGATTGCAGCATGGCCATCTCCTTGGGGGGTGATTTCTTGCTTTCTGTCTCTCTGTCTGTCTCTGTCTTTCTGGTGAGCACATGCGCCCTATAGCAAAAACCTCTCCAAAAAAATAAATAAATAAATAAAATAAGACCCCACTCTCTAGTCATAGGTAGGGTTGAGGCCCTTGGCAAGGTACAAGTCTGGCCCCAGGACAAAAATCCAAAGCCAGAACTTCTATCTGAGTGAAACGACTCTGAGTCATGGATGGGATGGGAAAGTGGTCATTTTTTTCTGGCTGAGGTATCTATTGAGCGACTGTGACAGAGGGCACACAGCATGGCTCCAGCGTGTCAGAGGATGGCTGCAGAGCTGAGCAGCAGGAACGCAATAAGAATAAAGAACAGGACAGCATTTGAAAAATGAGAACCATGTCATTGTCAGAACTGAAGAGAGCTGACCCAGAGAGAGGGACTAGTATAAATCCTGGAAGTCAGGTAAATCTCAATGCTAAAGCCAACAACTTCCTAGAATGCTTTTACCCAAGGATGCGGGACCATATTCAGGCTGAGTGAGAAAGTGAGCAGTGATTGATTAATAATGTCTGCTGTGAAGCGGGCATAGCATGTCTCATACCGTGCAGCTACAGACATGGGGTAGAGGGATGAGGTGATCGCTGTGAACCCCTGTGAGGAGAGGAGAAGGCTTTTGTTTTATTTTATTTGGCCAAAGCAGAGGAGATAAGCTGGAGTGAAATAGGAATATTTTGCTCAAAAGCTGGTGGTGAGAAATGTTCTTGCCCAAATAACAGAAATGGTAGAAATCACAGCTTTCTAGAAAGAAAAAAAATGTGTAGAAACTGTTGGGTAGACGGACGCTCTCCTCATTTGTTCCCCAGGACAGAGAAGCTTTGGGTTTTCTGGAATATCATCACACTCAGCTGATGACATTCCAGAAAACCCTGAGTGAAATGGAACTTAGAAACTACCGAGGTCACATTGTAAAAACCAGAGATCAGATTATTTAAAAAAAAAAAAAGAAAGAAAAAAGAAAAAGAAAAAGGATAAAAAGAAAATCTGCTAAGAACACTGAAAAGAAGACATGAAAAATAAAAAGTTTCTTTTCAAGCCCAGGCTCTCTACTCAGAAGCCTAAATAATGTGAATACAGAGACAATTGCAATAACAAAAAAGAGAGTATGAGGAAGGGACCAGCAGATGGTGTAATGGCTACATCGTTAGACTCCCACATAGTCAATCATGGTTCGAGTCCTTGACCCGGACGTTTAAATCTCACACTGGGCACGTGTGCGTGCATGCCCAAAATCCCAAGAGGAAAATGGAGGAGAAGGGATTACAGCTTGACCACCACCACTGGGGAGCTGATGTCTCTCTGTTCTCTCTCTCTGGTGAGCACGCATGCCGTGTAGCAAAAATCTTTCTCTCTAAAAAAAAAAAAAGAGAGAGAGAGAGGGAGAGAGCATGTAGGAAACATGAAAAAGTGTTCCAGAACTTACTCTAAGAAACTACTATTCGGAAGTGTTGTCTGCAAAGAAAAGACACGGGGATGAGAGCTTTCATATATCAGGAAATTTGAGAAATTAATTAAATCACTGCTAAACTAATCTTTTCCTTTTCTCTTTTTAAGTTTGTTTTTAATTTCTTGAGAGACAGAGACACCCTCTCTTTCCCCCTCAATAGATCCCCATTCCACATACTACCCCAGCCTTCAGCCGGCCGCGGATCATGGCTGAGCACAGGCCTGGTGTACTCAGGGAGGTCTCCAGACTCCACCTGGGATCCTTCCCATGTAGGATGACTCACAGGTCTCTTATTTTACTACAGTGCCATTGTGTGGTCCCCCAGAACTAAAAATAATATTATAAGGTGTTGGAGTTTTGTAACATAGCCCTCAAAGTTTGGGTCTGTCTTCTCCTGGGGTGCAGAGAGGACCCATGCTGTAGGTACTCTTGAATCTGGGCCCAATGAACTACAAAACTGTCATGGCACCAGCTTCTGGATCCCAGCATTTAGAACCTGGCCGTTTCCACTTCCTGTCTTTTGAAACACTTGTTCTTGGGTCCCAGCCATTCCACCAAGAGATCTTTGTGAAGAGGAACCAAGAGCCAGGCCCACCTTCCCAGCATGGCTCTCTGCCCGCACTGGAGTTGTCCCAGCTGACTGATGCTCTATGGTGTAACGCCTGGTCTTCCTGCTAAGCCATGCCCGAATTGCAGACTCTAAGGGAAAATGTATTATAAGCCATTGACGAATGCAATTAGATTGTAATGAGGATTGGCTAAAAATAAATAGCATGGAAGTTAGAGTTAAATTTGAATCTCCAAATCTGTTATAATGTTGGTTTGGAAATTCAGTCTCCTAAAGCTTTATTTCTCTTCTGAAAATTGGGATAGCTCCCTCTCAGAGCTGTGTGAGAAATAAAGTACAAAAGCATCTAAACCAGTGCCGGGGAGACACCAAGGACGCGGACATTAGAGGTCCGAATTTGTTAGCCTTAGAAGATGGAGTTACGGGACCAGCAGTTAGCGTAATGGCTATGTCGCTGGACTCCCACATAGTCGACCGCGGTTCGTGTCCCGGACCCGGTGGCTTACAACTCATGCCGGGCGCATGTGCGTGCGTGCCCAAGATCCTGAGAGGAGACTGGAGGAGAAGGGATTGCGGCGTGGCCATCCCCCCGTGGGTTGATTTCTCACTTCTATCTCTCTGTCTCTCTCTGTCTGGCGAGCACATGCGCCCTATAGCAAAAACCTCTAAAAAAAAAAAAAAAGAAGAAGAAGAAGATGGAGTTACAAGAATTTCAAGGGAATAAGAATTACTTGAATAAACGTTTTAGTAAAAAATGATGGCATACAGCCCACAGATGGCGTAGTACTTAAGGCACTGGACTCCCTCATGGCCAATCACGGTTTGAGTCCCAGATCTGGCAGCTTCAACATCATGCTGGGTGTGTGTGTGCCTGTGTGCCCCAAACCCCAAGAGAATGGAGAAGGGATTGCGGTATGACCATCCCCTTTGGAGGTGATTTCTTATTTTTCCCTCTCTCTGTCTCTCCGTCTCTCTTTTAGATTTTTGTCATGCACCCTATGATAAAAACCTAAAATAATTTTTTTAAAAAGAATGAATAAATAAAAGTCACGGCATGGAATGGGTCACTATCCCCATGTTATGTCACCTATATAATCATGTACGCTTTTAGCTAGAGAGGACTACACAAAACACTGTATTTTTTAAATGCTGGTTTAATACATAACTGTGAATTCACCCCAAATTGTAAGTTACATCTCTAAATAACAGAGTAAAAACTACTTATTTTCAAAATAAAACCACCTGGCAACAAGAAAAAAATAACCTTTTGATGGGACCAGCAGGTGGCATGGTGGTTAAGAGTGCCAGACTCCCACATGGCGGGCCTCCTCAACCTCCTCAGGTCGAGTCCCGGACCTGGCAGCTTGCTTTCTCACTTCCTCCCCCCACCCCCCGCCCCTTTATTCCTCTCTAGTTAAATTAAAATAAATAAATAAAGTTAAGTAAAATAATTCTTTTTTTTTGGAGTTCGTTTTTGTTTGTTTGTTTGTTTGTTTTGCTATAGGGTGTGTGCACTCACCAGAAAGAAAGAGAGAGACAGAGAGACAGAAAGTGAGAAATCACCCCCCAGGGGGGATGGCCACACCCCAATCCCTTCTCCTCCATTCTCCTCTCGGGATCTTGGGCAGGCAGGAGAAAGGATTGGGGTTTGGCCATCCCCCCTGGGGGGTGATTTCTCACTTTCTGTCTCTCTGTCTCTCTCTGCCTTTCTGGCGAGCGCACGTGCCCTATAGCAGAAAACCTCTCCCCTGAAAAATAAAAAAAAGGCCAGAAATGAGGGAGGCTCCTCTCCCATTGTGCTGACCTCAGAACGTGCTAGTGGAGCCAGTTTCCCCCCTGCCAACCCCTGGGCTTCCGACCCAGACAGACAGCAGGGCAGATGTCTAGGGCATGAACTTCCTCACTCTTGGTGAGTCTTAGCAGCACACCAGCAGAACTCTGGATTCAGCCCTGCCCAGTGTAACTTGGAGGTGATTCTAGAACCTTGAATCTTGATCTTCCTATCAATCAAAAACAAAAACAACTGTATATTGTGTCTTTTATTTTTATTTTTTAAATTTGCTATAGGGCACGTGCAGCCACTGGAGAGAGAGAGTAAAAGCACCCCCCCCAAGGTGGATGGCCACACTACAGTCCCTTCTTTGGTCTCCTCTCAGGATTGGGGCATGCCCACATGTGCACCCAGCATATTTTCTAAGCATCTGGGTTCAGCACTTGAACCATGCAGTTGGCCATGTTGGATCCAGGCACCTTAACCTCCACACCATGGGCTGGCCTCGTATCGTATGTCTAATGGAGTTCTGAGGAATAAATTCTGATGATGTATACAGACAATGAACTCTACATAAAAGAAAAATATTATATTTTGCTTCAAACTTCCCTGGATACCTAATACTTAAACTGCCGCATAGGCCATTACTAAGTAATAACATTACAGTATAATTAGCATTTAACACACAAAATAAGGTGCTTGAGAAATAGTTGCTGAACTTCAAAACGCCATAAGAGAAAGTGAAGAGAAGGTGATGGGAAAGGGTCGTCCCTCTGACCTGCCTCCTGGGACGTTCCCCTGGGCCCTGGTGCTGTCAGGGTCAACTCTAGCTCCTCAGTCTCATCTCCTCAGGTCCCTGTGATCCCTCAGTCCCACCACCAGTAAATCTAACCCTCTGGCTTATGCCAGACTCTGTAGGCCCGTTTGACTTCCTTGTCTCTTTACCCTGGGTGGATCGGCCTCCCCTGGAGGATGGTTGAATCCCCACAGCAGTGGTTGAGAGACCTAGCCCTTGAGTCCCTACCCCGGATGCCAGAGTTCCCAGAAAACCACATTTCTGGGATCTAGTCACACCCCTGTGCTGTAGTAGCCCCAGAGGGAGTGGAGTAGTAGAAGGGAGACGAATGTCTCCCTGCCCTTCAGGGAAGCAGAGACCAAGGAATGAGTGAGGAAAGATTTCTTCCATGAGACTAGACAACAGCAGTGCAATTGTAAAAGCCCATGCATTTCTCACAAGTACAGTGAGCAATGACTTATTCCTGCTGTTATGGTCTGGCTGCATTATGACTTCGGGGACCAGTTAGGAACCCTGCCACTCTCAGCAACATTATTTTAATAGAAAGCTTCATTTTATCTTCCATTTAAGTCACGTACGATCAGGCTCGTGTAATAGCTATTTAGAAGTTGGAGAGATTCGAGTTATGTCACTAGAGAGCTTTCTCTTCATTTTGTAATAACATTATGTCATTGTCCTTGAGCCATCGTAAGAAGAGAGCCTGACATGGACTGAAATGTCTTGACTTCTCCTTTGGTTTGGGGTATAGCTCTGTGACCATGGGCATTCATTCTGGGACTCTTGTCATCAGCAGAATGAAGTGACTAAAACACAGGATCACTGTGGCCAGCAGGTGTCATGGTGGTTAAGATGCTGAACCCCTCCACATGACTGACCATAGTTTGAATCACAGACTGGGGGCTTGAAAATCACTCTAGGTGCATGTGTGTGCATGCCCAAAATCCCAAAAGGAGAACGGAGGAAAAGGGATTATGACCTGACCATCTCCTCCGGGGATGATTTCTCACTTTCCCTCTCACTGTCCCTCTCTGTTTCTCTCCAGCAAGCACACATGCCTTATGACAAAAAGCATTAAAAAAAGAAAAAAAGAAAAACAGAAATTCCAAGTCCTCTTCCAACTGCATGGTGACATTATTCTATTTCTCTGAAACTCCCTGGCTTTGCCATTTTGTTTTCTTTTAATGATGTAGGGGTCTCGGTCTTTTTCCTAACTTTGTGAACATGTCTCCTCATCATCTGAGAAATGGTAATAATATCAGCTGTCCTCCCTGCCTCAGCAGCTTATCATGATCATGGGTGGATACAGATGCACTTTTGCCATTTCCAAGTACTGCATAAGTGTAAACCATTATTTGAACTTGAAAGTATAATAGGGAGTTACAACAAAATGTGGGAAACATCTCCAAATTGAGAAGCATCTTTTTAAATGTGCCTTATTTTTTTTTTTTTTTTTTGGAGAGGTTTTTCACTATAGGGCGCGTGCGCTCGCCAGACAGACAGAGAGAGACATAGAGACAGAAAGCGAGAAATCACCCCCCAGGGGGGATGGTCACGCCGCAATCCCTTCTCCTCCATTCTCCTCTCGGGATCTTGGGCATGCACACACACGCGCCCGGCGTGAGTTGTAAGCCACCGGGTCCAAGACGCGAACCGCGGTCGACTACGTGGGAGTCCAGCGACATAGCCATTACGCTAACTGCTGGTTCCCTAAATGTGCCTTATTGAAACTGGAAGTATGAGGAAGGAAAAATAAGTGTAAGAAACCCCTTCTTAAGGCCTGCAAAGAGACCTTTAGGTGGGTTGAAAAAAAATCATTGGGGTTTTGGATAAGGCAGTTGGATATGAACTCCTAGATAGAAGGGAGTAGATCCGTATCTTGAATGATGCAAAGGAATTCGCTGTGCATGCACATACACCACATGATGTATACAGCAGCTCTTGAATAATCAAGGTTAAAAGTTCAGACATGGGCCAGTAGGTGGCGTAGTGGTTAAGGCATCAGACTCCCACATGGCAGACCATGATTCGTGCTCTGGACCCAAAGGCTTAAAAATCTGCCCCGCATGCCGTGGCCAGGACTGTGCCCCCGCGTGCCGTGGCCGGGTTCTGCCCCCGCGTGCCGTGGCCGGGGCTCTGCCCCGCGTGCCGTGGCCGGGGCTCTGCCCCACGTGCCGTGGCCGGGTTCTGCCCCCGCGTGCCGTGGCCGGGGCTCTGCCCCGCGTGCCGTGGCCGGGGTCTGCCCCGCGGGCCGTGGCCGGGGATCTGCCCCCGCGGGCCGTGGCCGGGATCTGCCCCGCGTGCCGCAACCGCTGATGGCCGTCTCTGCTTTCCTGAGCCGCGTTCCTGAAACTGTGTTCCATGGAGATTCACCTACATTTGCGGGGCTGCACGAGACCCACCCTTGGTCCAGCCCTGAGTGCAGTCTACGTTTCCTATTGTTGGGAACTTTATGATCTGATAATTGAAAAAAAAAATCATGTTTATCATAAAAAATAATTAGAATAATAATAATAATGATTGGGGGAAACATAGGAAAGATATTGAATGTTGAAGCGGGGAGATTAATGTCTCTGTACTGACTGACATGCATGGCATTCCCTTTTGAAAAAGCAATGTAATACACTGTAAAGTTATATGTAATTCAATGTAATAAAAAAATAGATTAAAAAAAAAATCACACTGGATGTGTGTGTGTGTGTGTGTGTGTGTGTGCCCAAAATCCCAAGGGCAGAAAGGATTGTGATGTGGCCATCCCCCCGGGGGGCGATTTCTCACTATCCCCTCTCAATGTCTTTCTCTGTCTCTCCAGAGAGCACACATACACTAATGGCAATAACCAAAAGGCAAAAAATAAAATAAAAACAAGGGTCGAAAACATCTGGGTTTGAGATCTTGATCTGTTTCATTTTCTGACTCAGAGACTTACAGTGCGTCCCTTAATTTCTCGAGTCCTTGATTTCCTTATCAATTGAAAATATCATAGCGTTTTTATGAGACGTAAGTCACATAAAGCTTATGTTTGGCACAAGAAGCGCTCATTACATACGAACGAGAATTATTGCAATTATAATTATTAGCATCCTTAGCTCCATCATTTCTTTACCTAGGAGATGCTGATGATTCAGCTGGTAAAGAGACATGGAGCCTGGCTCCACCAGCTGACAGTCATTACAAACATTGTCATCCTCTGCGCCTGTCTCTGTGGCCCACTTGGCAGGAGAAGAAAAGATGTGTGACGTGATGACGCACTTAAGAGACATGTCTATTCTATTTGTTTATATTATGCCAGAATGTTTATTTCCAACTGTCTATCAAGGTTGACATCTCACGAGGCCATGTTTATTATAAACATTTTAAACAGTGCTTTTGATGGACTACCCTCAGAAGTTATAAGCCATGAAAATAGGCATTTTTGTACTTTACAGCCAGAACTCACTTTTAATCAAAGATTCACAAGACTGACTCAATAAGTATTTATGAACAGCTCTTTTCATACAAGACACTGTTCTAGGCCCTGAAAATATAAAAATTTAACTGTGTTAACTGTATCTATTTAAATTATGTTTTAATTGTCTGGAATCATAAAAGGCCCCATTTGGCCAAGGCAATACTGTGTAAAAAGAATAAATAAGAGCTCACTACCTGACTTCAAAATATATTACAAAGTGGTAGGGGACCAGCAGTTAGCGTAATGGCTATGTCGCTGGACTCCCACGTAGTCGACCGCGGTTCGAGTCCCAGACCCGGCGGCTTAAACTCACGCCGGGCGCGTGTGCGTGCGTGCCCAAGATCCCGAGAGGAGAATGGAGGAGAAGGGATTGCAGCGTGGCCATCCCCCCTGGGGGGTGATTTCCTGCTTTCTATCTCTCTGTCTTTCTCTGTCTGTCTGGCGAGCGCACGCGCCCTATAGCAAAAACCTCTCCAAAAAAAAGAAAAAAAAAAGTATACTACAAAGTGGTGATCAAAACAGCATGGTATTGGCACAAGAATAAATACATGGGGGTCAGCAGATGGCGTGTAGGTTAAGGAGACTGGGTCCCACATGGCTGGCTGAGCAGTTTGAGTCTTGGAACCAGCAGCTTGAAAAACATGCCAGGTGAATATGAGTGTACCCAAACTCCTGAGAGGAGAATGAAGGAGATGGGATTGTGGACTGGCCACCCCCACAAGAGGTGATCTCTCTATCTATCTCACGTGTGTGAGTGCATGCCCCTTTAGCACAAACTTAATAAAATAAAGCACTAGTAATAATAACAATACACATAGACAATGGAAAAGAAGAGAGAACCCAGAAATAAATCATACAGCCAACTGATCTTTGACAAAGGGTGCAAGACAACACAGTGGAGAAAAGTCTTTTCAGCAAATAGTGCTGTAAGAACTGCGTACACATCTGCAGAAAAATGAAATCAGACCCCATCTCTCACCATTAGTGAGAATCAACTTGAAATGGATCAAAGAGTTAAATGTAAAGCTTCCATAGTGGCTGTACTAATTTGAACATTTAACAGACACAGAAATTAAAAGATATCTGTTGATGATAATGTGTATGGTAATATCTTGAACTAAACTAATATGCACTGTATGCATGCTGGGGAAAACCATTAGGTATTCGGTAAGGATGTACAATGATTAAATGTAGATAAAATAATAATTTAGAAAATGAAGAAAGTTAAAACCTTAATATAAAACTAAAAGTAGAAAACTTAAGGGAAACTCTTGAATACATTGGAGTAGGCAAATTTTATTCTTAAATAAGACCCCTAAAGAGCAAGCAATAATCCCAAAATAAACAAGTGGGATTACATCAAGCTAAAAAAACTTCTGCATAACAAAGGAAACAACAATTGGAGTGAAAAGCAACCCTTGGGATGACAGAAAATATTTGCAAATTACTCCTCAGACAAAGGATTGATATCTAGAATATATATGGAACTCAAACAGCTCACCTATTTTAAGATATGAAATATATCATTCAAAAATGGGCAAATGGGGAACCAGCAGTTAGCGTAATGGCTATGTCGCTGGACTCCCACGTGGTCGACCGCGGTTCGCATCTCGGACCCGGTGGCTTACAACTCATGCCGGGCGCGTATGCGTGCGTGCCCAAGATCCCGAGAGGAGAATGGAGGAGAGGGGATTGTGGCGTGACCATCCCCCCTGGGGGGTGATTTCTCGCTTTCTGTCTCTATGTCTCTTTCTGTCTGTCTGGTGAACGCACGCACCCTATAGCGAAAAACCTCTCCAAAAAAAAAAAAAAAAAAAAAAAAATGGGCAAATGAACTGAATAGACAATTCTCCAAGGAAGACTTATGAATGATCAAAAGTCATATGAAAAAATGTTCAACACCTCTTGTCAATAAGGGAAATGCAAATTAAAACCACAACAAAATACCATTTTAACCTCATTTAGAATGACTAGGATCAAAAAAATAAAGAACAAGTGCTGACAAAGCTGTGGTGAAAAGGAAATTCTCTTATACTGTTGGTGGGAATGTAAATTAGTACAACCTCTGTGGATAACAATTTGGAGGTTCCTTAAAAACCTACAAATAGATCTACCCTATGACCCAGTAATCCCATTATTTAATATTTCCCCAAGGATAGGAAAATTTTCATTCAGAAAGATACTTGCACATCCATGTTTATTGTAGCATTATCCACAATTGCTAAGACATGGAATCAAACTAAGTGGTCAAAAACTGGGAACCAGCAGTTAGCGTAATGGCTATGTCACTGGACTCCCACGTAGTTGACCGCGGTTCGCGTCCCGGACTCGGTGGCTTAAAACTCACGCCGGGCATGTGTGCGTGCGTGCCCAAGATCCCGAGAGGAGAATGGAGGAGAAGGGATTGCGGCGTGACCATCCCCCCTGGGGGGTGATTTCTCGCTTTCTGTCTCTCTGTCTCTCTCTGTCTGTCTGGTGAGCGCACGTGCCCTATAGCGAAAACCTCTCCAAAAAAAAAAAAAAAAAAAAACTGATGACTGGGTTGGAAAACTGTGATATATATATATATATATATATATATATATATATATATATCAATATATATATATAT
Organism: Tupaia tana; assembly: GCA_026018925.1. Classification (NCBI taxonomy): domain Eukaryota; kingdom Metazoa; phylum Chordata; class Mammalia; order Scandentia; family Tupaiidae; genus Tupaia; species Tupaia tana. The sequence goes on along the minus strand of JAKSZU010000025.1, from coordinate 15,212,602 downwards.
ATAATGGAATTTTACTCAGCCATAAGAAACAATGAGATCCTATGTTTGATTCCAAGTGGATAAATGTAAAAGACTTAATGCTGCGTGAAGTGAACTAGATTTTGAAAGATACACACTGTATATCCCCAGTCAATAAGTACCAAATGTCTGTGCTCTATGGTAGACATTGAAAGAAGAGCTGAAGATACGATAGTAGAGAAGATGAGTGTAGATACCAGAGACTGTAAGGGAGAGGAGTGGGCGGTAGAATGCAGATGTGAGGGCCACCGGGAGGAAACATTTAACAAAAGAATGTAAAGATCTCTATGGGAAAAAAAAATTCTGTAATTTTTTAATAAAAATAAAGTTTCAAATTAAAAAAAAAAAACTGTTAGTAAATAAACACATGCATAGCCCCCATCCTCATGGTGTTCACATTCTGAGGAAGAGCCAGCATGTAAGTGCATAAAAATCAGTTAAAATATTATAAATTTTAGGGAAATAGTGATAAATGCTGTGAAAAAAAGTAAACAAAGCTAGATAAGGAGAAAACAATGGGCAATTACTCTCTCCCAGTCAATGAGTGATCAGAGAAGGTCTATCTGATAAGATGATATTTGAACAGAGATGTCAACAGTGAAAGAGGAAGCCAAGCAGATACAGAGGAGAGGACAAACATTTCCACTCAAGGAAACAGTAAGTGTAAAATCCCTGTAGCAGAAAGTGTGTGAAGCATTCAAGAAACAGTGATGCTGTTGTGGTGGAGATGGGTGATTTTCAAAAATACCCTTGGATAACAGACACCAGCGAACCAGAACAGGTGCCATCTGGGCCAGCAGGCGGTTAAGGTACTGGATTCCCATATAGCCAGCTGTGGTTTGAGTCTCAGATCTGATGGCTTGCTTTCTCATTCTCTCTCTCCCTCTCTCTCTCTTTCTCTCTCTCTGTCTGTCTCTCTCTGGAGAGCACACATTCCCTATAGCAAATGAAAATAATAACAATAATAATAACAAAAAAAGTTAAATTTTAAAAAAAAAGAAAAACAGGTGACAGCTATAAACTCCCAGGAAGCTGAACCTGTGCTTGTGTGCTGAGAGTCAGCCACAGTAGAAAATGGGACCAGGGAACTTGTGGAGGCTGGATCGTGTGGGCCAATATGTTATCTCACCATCATTATTAGAAGCAAATTTTACCCACAAAGGATAAGGATTTAAACTATCCATTTCCTTAGGGAGTTTATTCATTGGTTGATTTAAGTCATTTTTAAAGTGTATTTCTTCCATGAGTCAGAGAGACAGAGAGACAAAACCCCCATCAGGGTCTTAACACCATGCTCCACCCCCAGTTTCAACCTGGATCGTGGGCACATACATGTGTGCTTGGTGTGCTCGGGGAGGTCTTTAGATATGACCTCAAACCTTCCCATGGAGATCCTGGCAGAGCGTCTCATTTTACCATTGCACCACCATCTACCCCGTGATTTAACTCATTTCATAAAGTGATTCTAAGAGAGTCCAGGGAAGCGATTCCGATTTCCATTTCCAACAACAGTGTACAGAAGTTCTTTACTTTATGCCAACACTTATGTCTTCTATCTTTTGGGTAATAGCCAGGCTAACAGGTATGAGGCGATATTTTGCTTTTGATTTCCATTTTCCTGATGATTAGCCAACAGTGTTGGCAAAGAGGGTATGACAACATTCACGGAGATGTATGTGTTCTGGAACATTTGTTGAATCTGCTTTGGGCCCCCCATGGCTTCTCCGGAAATTCAGCAGTTCTTGCAATGTCCTCTTAGGGTAGTAAGATGTGGAACCTAACTTTTATCTCTGCAGGCTACCCAGGCCCCTAGAAACTAAAAGGAAAAGGGATGAGAGAGAAAGTAGTTGGGTCTCTAGAGGTAACAGGTGACGATGTGTCCCAGACCTTGAGAATAAGACTAATAACAGAGGGAAAAGACCTTTATTCATGTGACCTGGGTAGACAGGACATCTCTGAGGTATTAGAGGGTGGAGCCATTTGGGTCTCTAGGAGCTAGCCTACAGCACAGGGTGTTTCTTGGTATGACTCCAGGTGGATTCCTTGCCACATCCTCTAACCAGAGCACCTAGGAAATTTGTTTAAAGTTTGTTGGGAGTGGACGGTACGGCAACAACAGTTTGAGACCATGATAAAGTCAACGTAGCAAGGATGTCACTACAGTGTCTACCTCAATAAGGGCAGCAGTAGCTGCTGTGAGGGTTATGGGGATCGATATCAGAGTCCTAGGTGAATGTCACCTGAGCAAATGCAGCAGCTGTGATGTGACCCCCGTCAGGGATAGTGGGCTATGTGGTACAGCTTTTGTAGCTGCTAAGGTCCCAGGGCACTTTGTACATAATAGAAGATATAATTGCCCCAGGCAAATGTAATGGCCCGTGAGGAAGACACACAAACCATGTGACCGGTAGCAGGTACCGATGGTGATCAAGGTTCATTCATTCATGGAGAAGATTTTTGCTGTAGGGCACATGTGCTTACAAGAGAGACAGAGACAGAAAGTGAAAAATGACCCCCCTAGGGGAAATGACCATGCCACAATCCCTTCTCCATCTATGCTTGGGATTTTGGGCATGCACACAAATGCTCCTGGTGTGAATTTAAGCTACCAGGTCTGGGACTCGAACTGTGGTCAACTATGTGGGAGTCCAGCGATGTAACCATTATGTCTCCTGCTGGTCCCAGTAGTATGTGACTTTTAATATTCCTATGAGAATTAGATAATGTTTGGAAAGCATATAGCACTATGTCTAGTACATAATAGATTGATGGTAGTCATTACGATGATTCACAATGGAAGTAGAATTATTCAGTGGGTGTGTATGAAAGAGAGAGAGAGAGTAGAGTGAGAGGAAAAAGGGGGTTGAGAAAAGAAAGGGGAGGAGGATAAATGTCCAGTCTTTGTTCATTTTAACAGTTAAGAAAGTTAGTTAAAAACGAGAGAATGACATAGGTCCTGAACTATTTAATAAAGTGATTTTATCTGTAAAAGTTTCAGATGATCATCAGAAACAATGGACGATTGCTGTTATTCTAACCATTTACTAATCTTTATTTTTTCTTTTGAGAAGTTTTTGCTACAGGACACGTGCGTTCACCAGAAAGACAGAGAGAGACAAAAAGCAAGAAATCACCCCCTCAGGAGAATGACCACACCGCAATCGCTTCTCCTCCATTCTCCTCTTGGGAGCTTGGGCATGCATGCACGCGTGCCCACCTTGAGTTTAAGCCAACGGGTCCAAGACTCAAACTACGGTCGACTACATGGGAGTCCAGTGACATAGCCATTACGCCATCTGCTGGTCCCCCCATTTACTGATCATTTATAAACCACAAGGTAAATAACACTTTGTGGGCACCCCTGAAATGAGGTAGTGATTAAAGAGACCACTAGGATTGTATCTAATGGTTACTATGATGGGGATTCCAGATAGGGGCAAGAGGCAGTTAATAATACCTCCATTTATTTTGGATTGGACCAGCCAACCCATTCAAACCAAAGACTTGGAACCTAGACTCCTCTAATCTGTTTACTCCCACTTTAAACAGACAATTTTCAGCTTTAAGTTCATGGCTGGATGAATTCAGGTGTGATGGGTGAATTCTTTTCTTTTAATTGGTCCCTTCGTACATCATAGGAAGACATGAAAAATTTGAATGACTTGCTGAAGGTTAAGCAGCTGGAACAAACCTCCTGTATCCCTAGTATTTTAGAAAAGCATGCTTTACTTTAGGTGGATGTATGATTTTGCAATTTCTCTCCATTAAGTAAAATGGTATTTCTTAATCCTCTTCCCCCTAAGGTTCTTTTTGTTTACTATTTACATGTTTTATAACTAACTGACCTCTTCCCTAAATAGGTCATTTTGTTAGACAGCCAGTAACCTTGGTGTCTGGGAGATTTTTGCCCAAGATGGTTGAATATGTTTATATCTAGATGTGTCCATGTATCAAACAGATACTTTGGGACCAGCAGTTAACGTAATGGCTATGTCGCTGGACTCCCACGTAGTCGCCACGGTTCGAGTCCCGGACCCGGTGGCTTAAAACTCACGCTGGGCACGTGTGCGTGCGTGCCCAAGATCTCAAGAGAAGAATGGAGGAGAAGGGATTGTGGCGTGGCCATCCCCCCTGGGGGGTGATTTCTCGCTTTCTATCTCTCTGTCTCTGTCTGTCTGGCCCTATAGCAAAAACCTCTAAAAAAAAAAAAAAGGAAAAAGCAGATACTTCAATTTGTGTTTGAAAGCTGTTAAGGTTCTAGCACTCTGAAATTCCTTGTTCCATACAATCAAATAAAAACAAGTGCTCTTAACAGATAATCAGACACTTTGGAAAGCTCAAAAGCAAAATGTAAAAATGAGTCTTCATTGTATAAGCTATAAAATCAGAAACAATGCAAGGCCTAGTCCTTTTTCATTAATGCAGTTATATTCTCTGTTCTTATGTAAGTACTTTCCACTTAAGTTGTATAAAAGACTGATTATATGTATAATGTGTGTGTGTGTGTTGTAATATTTTATCAACATAGCATTATTTTCTAATCAAATGAGATCTACAAACAAAAACAAAAATGTAAAGTCTTTGCTTTGGGCATTTCTTTTCTGCCCTAACAGTTATACTATCAGAATATGCTGGAAGGGGCTGGCTGAAGAATCTACAGGATCGAAGGAGCCACGAGTCAGGTGTCTCAGCCTTCAAGTGCTTAAATTGGCATAAATCTCAGCAGTGTTAAAATCAGGTCAAAACAAATTACTGTATCTCAAGCCTAACCCCAGCCCTTCTCTGACTTGACTGTAAATTTTTCTACCTACCCCCAAAGGGGGGTAAGAAGGAAAGAGAGGAATCCTCACGGTCAATAATGATAGAATAATGTCAGAACTGAATAACTCCTTTTTCATATATATATATATATATTATATTATATGTATATATATATACACACACACACACACACACACACACACATATATATATACTCATTCATTCACTTCATGTGTGAGAGAGAGTGACAGAGAAGAGAGAGAGTGAAGGTGCACTCTAGACAGAATTCTAACCCTGTAATTCACCCCCAGTGTTATGGGATTATGAGCACACATGGCCAGCATACTCAGAGATCTCTCCAGACTTGAACTTGGAACCTTCCCATGTGGGGTTGCTTCACACAGTATTGTGCTTCACTGCTCTGCCTCTATCTGACCCCTTTACTAATTTCTTAACAAAAAGACGAGGACCTCAGCATCCAAATAAAAAACTATACAGTTCTGGGGCCAGCCAGTGGTGTGATGGTTGGGATGGCTGGATTCTACATGGCTAACTGCACAGTTCAAATCCTGGATCCTGCAGTTTGGGAAACATACTGGGCGGGGGACAGGGGGGTTGTGCATGTCAAAAATCCTGAAAGAAGAAATGGAGGAGAAGGGACTGCAGTGTGGCTACCGCCCATGGGAGTTGCTTTCTCTCTCCCAGAAGTCTCTCTGGTGAGCACATGTGCCCTTGAACAACAACAAAAAATAGTAATAATAATTAATTAATTAATTAGACACTTCTAATAGGATGACTTATAGTGATTTATGCAACCTAGTAAGATTTAGTGGGCTCTACTCTGTACAATATCTTTGTGAAGAGATACGGAAGTATGAGACGTGGGATTCACATCCAGGGGCTTACGATACACTTACTAATGTTGACCTCTGAAAGATGAAAAAGCAAACTGGTGAACAAAAAACCATTTGTATTAGTTTCCTACTGCTGCTCTAAAAAAATGATCACAACTGTAATGGCTTAAAACAACACAAATGTATTTTTCAGTTCTTAAGGTTTTGAGTCTGCCTTGAGTTCCACTGGGCTGAAGTGAGGATACCAATGGGAGGTTCTGGAAGAGGATCTGCTTCCAGCCTTTTCTGCCTTTGGGACTCTGCCCACCTGCCTTTACTCATGGCCTCTCCTCCATCGTCAAAGGCAGTCACACAGCATCTTGGCATCACTTCCTGGGACTTCTGCTTCCACCATCACAGCTCCTTCTCTGACACTGCTTTGAGATCACATTTTCTCTTTTCATTCTGTCCACTTGGCCTCCCTCTTAAAAGGATCTCTGTGTCTCTGTGGGATCCTCTCAGAATAATCCAGAAGTTTTCACATCTCAAGAGCCTTGGCTTAATCAGGTCTGGGCAGTCCTTTTTGTCATAAAACGCAGCAGAGGATCCTGGGATGAGGAAGTAGACGTCTTTGGGGGCCATTATTTTGCCTATATTCTGGAGACCTTAAGGAGGAAAAAAAAACTCTTAGCAGCCTCAATTTCGAGGTTCTGTGATAAGACCACTGTCATCTCTCACTGTCCCCCTTGTCAGGCTCCAAGTGCATCGTCTCTGGCTACAGCTTACCCTTTCTGTCCTCCCTGCCCTTGTTTAGGAGTCCTCCTACACCCACTTCACTTCCCACAATCCCACCCTGCCTTCAAAGCCAGTATTTCGGATTTTATGCAATTAGGGAAGGGCATTTTGGTCTCAGATGACAGGTACACAGCTCAAACTCATTTAAGTGGCAACTGAAGACAGGATTAACTCAAGTCACTGAATGGTGTCAGAGCAGGGCAGGGGAGACGCTGGCGTCAGAAGTAGTCATGGTCAGGAATTTGGAAGGACTGCCTCCAGGTTGTTTTTGCTTCTCTCTGCATGCCCACCACATTCTCTCTTCTGTGGTGGAAGCAAGCGTGGCTTACATCAAGCACATCATTTAAAGCTCTTAATCTGAAAGGGAAAAAAAAAAAGGCACTCACTCTTGGCTAGAGTTTGAGGAAACCTCTGAGGGAAACACTCACTCTTGCTTGGCCTACGTCACATGCCCAAGGCTTACACAAGGCACTGTGGACAGATATTCAGATGCTGAAGCCGAAAATGGAAGCATAATCTATGAACAGATTAAAGGGAGAGAAAGTGTTGAACAGAAGAAAATATGTGCTGTAGCTACCAACTTAATGTGACTTCTCAAACCCCGTTGTACTTTGTCTTCTTCTTAATTTATATCTTTTTTTTTTTTTTTGAGAGGATTTTGCTATAGGGCACGTGGCCTCGCCAGAAAGGCAGAGAAAGACAGAGAGACAGAAAGAGAGAAATCACCCCCCAGGGGAGATGGCCACACCACAATCCCTTCTCCTCCATTCTCCTCTCGGGATCTTGGGCACACATGCACATGCGCCCAGCGTGAGTTTAAGCCACCACTTCTGGGACTTGAACGCAGTCGGCTACATGGGTGTCCAGCGACATAGCCATTACGCTAACTGCTGGTCCCAATTTATATCATTTTTAATAATACATCTTCATTGTATCTTCTCTGTTAGCTGTTCATTCCTCACATTTTGCCTTGTCTCACATACTGTGACATCCTGAGTCCTTAAATAAAGTCCTTATGTCTTTCTCATTTTCACCCCACCCTCCCACCCAGCACCTATGACTGCGGAGTACTGATAGTAAATGTACAGTAAACGTGTTAAATTGGGTTGAAAATAACACTTCGGAATGAGATATCTTGAGGCAGCTCATGGCTAATTAAAATAAGTGTTAAAAATTCAGAGAATTTAAATATACTATGGAATTTAATGACTTGAGAACATGTTTTAGCTTGAGCTAGAATTTAAAGAATGATAGAATTTAGGTAGAGGGCCAGTGGGTGGCATAGTGGCTAAGGCACTGGACTATCCACGAGGTCGACTATGGTTCGATTCCTTTACCTGGCAGCTTGAAACTCATGGTGGGCACATGTGTGTACTCAAAATCCCAGGAGGATAACGGAGGAGAAGGGGTTGTGGCATGGCCATCCCCCTGGGGGATGATTTCTTGCTTTCTCTCTCTGTCTCTCCAGTGAGCACAAGCACCCTATAGCAAAAATCTCTCTCTAAAATAAAACAAAATAAAATTTAGATGGAAAAAGGAAGGCATATAGCAAAGAGTATGGGCTGGTACAAAGTGCATGTGATCATGCAGAATATACGGAGACACCAAAACTATAGGTAAATATGATCTGATTCTGGGACCTCTTCCATGATACTCTTGCTAGAAATAAGAAATATTTTGTGTTTGCATTCATTAAAAATTGTCATTGCAGCATAGCAGGTTTTTCTCTATCTTGCAATGATTCATTCCTTTAATTACAAAGGAGGGTTTACTATGATCATTTGCGTAGCTGTTAAGGAATCGACTGCTTCCAAGAGCTGAAGAGTCATCGGAGGAAACCAGTGCTACCCCTGGCCATCAGAACCAACTGCATCAGAACCCTCAACTTGTGAACATTTACAAGAACTTATCAGAATAAAAAATGAGTAGTCTTCATTTATACTACAGACCCTGAAGGGCTATACGCATTTTTTGATAGGACTCTTCTCTGTGACATAGACGACAACAAAGCTGTAGCCTCTGAATAAAGTACCACACCCAAGAATGTATCTAGCCCCAATACGGATCAAATGAAGTTCAGGGCTATACATTTGAAATAATACAAACTCAGTTCCCAAGGTTCTGAAATACCTCTTGGTGGGTTTTCATTGTTGTTGGTTTTTATATGTTTATGAGAAATGAAGTGGGGTGACTTTGATTGACTGACTTATGACTATAAACTATGAGAAAGTCTTGTCACATCTTGAATCTTCCTGCCCTAGCCTCCCAACTACCTAGGACCATGGGTGTGCACCACCATGCCCATTTAGATTGGGCCAGAAACTGAACCCGGGCTTTCCATTGGCTTCAGCCTACAAGTACCCACATCTCTGCAGAGCGCACCACTCTGGCTGAGCTTCTTGGTCTTCATGTTTTTTTAAAGCACGCAAAAATGTTAGTATTTACCATGTGCCAGGAATTAATATGAACTCATATTATTACAACATAATTAAAAAGACTAACTGATATAGTTCTAACGATTAATAATTAATGGACTGTGCCTCCAGGGCTTCATGTCTGATGAGGGAGATAAACACAGAAACAGAATATTCAAATTGAGTGTGATTAGCGCTGGGAAAGCCTTTGCCCTGTTCTGTTTGAACCATTCTGTTCTTACCCCCATCCCTATTTCTTAAACATTATCTGCTCCTTTTTCTCTGCTATTTCCCTTACCTGGTCCTAGTGGCCTGTCCTATTTTCCATAGGAATCCTCTGCAAAAAGAAGATAGCTTTGTATTTGAAAAATTTCCTTATGCTACTTCTCAACCCAGAAACATCTAATTACCCTTCCCACCTGTGGGATAAAGTCTGAACTCAAGAGTCTTGGGACTAGCAGTTAGCGTAATGGCTATGTCGCTGGATTCCCACGTAGTCGACCGCGGTTCGAGTCCCGGACCCGGCGGCTTAAACTCACGCCGGGCGCGTGTGCGTGCGTGCCCAAGATCCCGAGAGGAGAATGGAGGAGAAGGGATTGCGGCGTGGCCATCCCCCCTGGGGGGTGATTTCCTGCTTTCTATCTCTCTGTCTCTCTCTGTCTGTCTGGCGAGCGCACGCGCCCTATAGCAAAAACCTCTCCAAAAAAAAGAAAAAAAAAAAGAGTCTTACTTGTCCAATGTTCCCTAATTTGGCATCCTCCTCCTCACTGGCCGACTTCTTCACCTGTCTTCACATATTTCCCTAAGTTCTGAGTCTTTGTGGTCTGTTTTCCCTCTCCCGGAGTGTTCTACTTTGCCCACAACTCCAACATTTGTAAATTTTACAGGTTTCCGTTTAAGGTCTACCTCTGCCAAAAGTCATCCTGAATGAACTACTAGAGATATTAATCAGGGACCTATTACATTATTCCTTCTGTGTAGTTAATTTCTATGCCCTGTTTCTCAAGCTCGTTGTTAACTAATAATGAATGAGGACATTGCTATATTCATTATGAGCACCATGGACAAACGCTTGCCAGAAGGCACCCAGTGAATTCACAGTATTACAATATACGGTGTGAATGTTGATGAGCTGATTACAAATGTAGATTGAGATACGGTACATTTATGCAGTAGATAGCTCATTGGTATTAGTAATGTCTCCTGGAATTGCTAAGAACCTTTACAAAGCTCTTTTGTAATATTTATAGAAAAAAAGACCATGGCCTGAGGAAATTATTGTTTTAAGGAAATTTTAGCAGCTATACACACATACACACACACGAAGGGACTTCAAAAGTTTGTGGGAAACTGGAATTAAAGTACAAGCTTATTCCGGTACAAGAAAAAATTGAAATCTGTACATAATATGCATTTTCCATGAATTTTTTAAACATTCATTTATTTCCTCTATGGGAGAGAGACAGGATTCTCTAACAGGGTTCTCACAACCTGATTCGCACCTTTCTCAGTCAGCCCATATTCCATGAAATACTTAAAGATCCCGTGTGTGTGTGTGCGTGTTTGTATGTGTGTGTGTGTGTGTGTGTGTGTGTGTGTGTGTGGTTGATTGATGAGTCTGGGATGACTCGAGGCAAGTAGACAACTATAAGGAGGTGCAAAAAAATTAAACATAAAAGGCTAGTGAGTATCTGAGTCAGGATTTTCCCAGAAACCTAGCATAGCCTAGCACCCAAAATTACTTAAATATGATTAAAGCTCACTTGATCAATGACATTTAGATTGTCAGACTTTATTTCTAGTCATTTATTAAAGTCCATTCTTAGCTACGTCAGATCAGATGGAATTTCAGATTTCCCATGGCAGTGGTTTTTAAGCCTAGTTTTGGAGAAATTCCTTTGTCTGGGTGATGTTTCTTTTTATCAGTAATATTGGATCTGTTCCATAGCACAGTTGTTAAGTGCTGTGCTTCGAGAGCCAGATCTGACATGGCTAATTGTGGTTCAAATCCCAGTTGCAGCTTGAGAAACATGCATGCACATGTGGTTCCAAATTCAAATAGGACAGAGAAATGAAGAAAAGGGATTGCAGCATGAGGGATGCTCCTCGTTCTCTCTCTCTTCCTCTTTCTGGCAAGTGCATGTACCACCTGCAATTTAAAAGATAGATTTTTTATTGATGGTTTATAGAAATTAAACATGATAGCTTTTACCTTTGTCCATCATCTCAAGATTTTTTACAATAAAAATGGAGGGCCAGCAGGTCACATGGTAATTAGGGCACTGGACTCCCACATGCTGACTGCAGTTCGAGTCCCGGACCTGGCGGGTTGCTTTCTCACTTTCTCTCTCCTTCTTGCCCTCTGTCTCTGGTGAGTGCACATGCCCTATAGCAAATTTTAAATAATAATAATAATAAATAAAATTATTCTTTAAAAAATAGAAATTGAACATATTGCAAATAGTGCCAGTCAAGATTTAGTTTGATTCAGAAATCCAGATGCTTGTCTCCTCCCATGCTGCGCCCAGTAGTTGTTTGTATTTTGAATTAAGCCAGGCAAGACTGATTTACATAATAGTATAATAACATACAAAGTGGAAGGTTAGTCCAACCTTTTTAACTAACAACCTTTTTATGAGAAAATTTATATACAGTGAGATACATACACTGTAAGCGTACATCCTGATGCATTTTGACAGTGTATTCATTTGTGTAACCCCATTGTCCATCAGCCCAGGCAGTACCCATAGACTCTGTACCTATCAGTGTCTCCACCCTTCATAAGCGTCCATCTTCAGGTCTATCACCATTGGTTAATTTTGTTTGCTTGCAGACTTCATTGAAATGGAATCATACAATAGTCTTTCTTTTTTGGAGCTCTGTCACTCAGCTTAAGATCTTCGAGATTCGTCCTTGTTGGGGGTATATTAGTAGTTTATTCTTATTGCTAAATATTGCTCTGTTTTATGAGCACACCACACATTGTTTATATGTTATTTTTTGATGGACAGTTGGGTATTTCCAGCGTTTGCTCTTCTGAATCAAGTTGCTGTAAACATTTTGAAAAGTTTATGTTTCCACTTACTCATTCAATGCTTACGAGTGGAATTGCTGACTCAGAGGGGAGAGAGGTGTTTGACTCTATAAACGGTCAGTTTCTGAAACTGATTGTACTATTTTGCACTCCTATCAGCGATGCAGGTGTGTTACATCATTTGATATTGCCAATCTTCTGGTGAGTGTGAAGTGGTATCTTACTGAGCTTTAATCTGTACCTCTCTCATGAATACTGATATTGAACATCTTTTCATGTGCTTCTTAGCCATTCATATATATTTTTTATGAGGTTATATGTTCAAGTCTTTTTAATTGGGTCATTTGTCTTTATTATTGATTAGTAGAATTGTTTATTCTGGCTGCAAGTCTGTTGTCGTATATGCACTAACATCTCCCGGTCTATAGCATGCCCATTTCATTTTTTAAATGTTGTCTTTAGCAGAGAAAAAGGTTTTAATTTGAAGTCTAACTTGCCATTTTTTTTAATTCATAGTGCTTCTTGTGTCCAAAGAAATCTTTTTTCTTTTAAAATAGTTATTGTTCTCTTATGTTTCCTTATAGAAAACATTATTTTAGCTTTCAATTTTTTTTTAAAGAGAGATCTTTGCTATAGAGCGTGAGTGCTTGCTGGAGAGACAGAGAGACAGAGAGACAGAAAGCGAAAAATTAATCCCCGGGGGGAATGGCCACACCGACAATCCCTTCTCCATTCGCCTTTCAGGATTTTGGGCACACATGAACAATTTGCTTGGTCTGCTTTGTTGACAGTTTATTGTATAAGAGAGGTTCTCAAAAAAAATGCATGGCTACTTAATATTGTGAAAAAATTGCATAGATTTCCATTGTTTTTCACCAAAATAAATTCGTACTTTAATTCCACAAACTTTTTAAAGTCCCTTTGTGAATGTTGGAAGTGGTCCAGAGTCTATTTCTAGACTCTGTCCTGGTTTATTGGTCACTTCATCCATTCTTACTCCAGTCTTTCACTGTCTTAGCTTCAAGATTCTTTTGGCTATTTAAGATGTTTTAAATTTCTGTGTAAGTAGTAAAATGTCAATTGCTATTAAGCAGCCTGCGGGAATCTCGACTGGGATCCCATTGCATCTGGAGGTGAATTTAGAGGTAATTGACAGCCTGGCAATATTGAGTCTTCTGACCCACAAACATGGATTTCTCAACAGTGTGTTGTAGATTTCAGTAAAGAGGTCTTGCCCATCTTTGGTTAAATTATTTCCTAAGTATTTGAAAATCTGTATGCTATTTTAAGTGGCATTATTCTGTATAGTTTTCAAGTTGTTTATTCCTATATAGAAGTACCATTATACAGAAATACCATTGTTTTGATTTGTTTTTGACGTTTTTGCCATAGGACATAAGCACTTACTAGAGAGAGACAGAGGAGAGAGTAAGAGAGAAAGTGAGAAATCACTCCCGGGGGGCGGGGGGCGGGGGTGGCCATACCACAATCCCTTCTCCTTTATTCTCCTCCTGGAATTTTGAGCACACACACCTGACATGATTTTCGAGCCAAGCCCAGGACTTGACTCATAGATGGCTATGTCGGAGTCCAGCACCTTTATCAACACTCTATCTGCTGGCCCCATGCCATTGATTTTCTTTTTTAATATGGATCATCTATGCCCTGTGATTTTGCTAAGTTTGCTTATGAGTTCTCATAGTTCTTTTGTATATTCTTTAGCATTTCTAAATATGTAACCATGTCATCTGGAACTAAAAAGTTGCATTCCTGCCTTTTCGATCTTTACACCTATTATTTCTCTCCCTTGCCTTAGTGCACTACTGAATTTAGAATAAGTGGTTATTATTCCTCAGAATAATATTATCCTTCAGAATAAGTTGTTGAACACAAGGGGTAAGAGCAGAATTTTTGTTAGTTTTTAGTTTGGGGGGGAAAGTGTTCAGTGTCCAAGTGAGAGGTCTTTAACAAGTTCATATAAGATGTATACTACAAAAAAAAATGCATTAACTTCAAAAAATATTTGCACCAAAATAAATTTGTATGAACTTGTTATTCTATGTCTGAACAGGATCTACTTTGAGGCACTAAGAAGAATTAGGTATCAGTTTCAAAAGGGCTCCTATCAGAGCAAAATAAATGCTTCTAAAAGTGAAGCAAGAAGAAATACCAAATTTATGGTGAAGCTTGGGTGGAAGAATGCTGAAATAATTCAGAAAGTTCACTGAAGCTTTAGCCGAAAAACACCCAGTAACATCCAGATACACTTCACCAAAGAGTCTTTCTCCACCCTGACAATGTTCCTACTGATTCCTCTCACGAAACAGGACATTTTGCAAGAATTTTAGTAGGAAATCATTGGGTATCTACCTTACAGATCTGACTTGGGTCCTTCTGACTTCGTTTTGTTTCCTAATCTAAAACATCTTTAAAGGACATGCATTTTTGTTTGGTTCATAATTATAATAATAAAATTGCACTAACATGGTTGAATTCCCAAGACCTTTTGTTCATTAGGGGGGGACGAAATAGCTGGTATCACTTGCAAATGGGTCCTGAACTTGCTGAATCTTATGTTGAGAAAGAAAATCTGAATTTTTAAATGTTTATTTTTTAATTCCATTTTTCTATGACATTCTTGAGGTCCCCTCATACTTCCCTATAAAGAGTGATATCTTGTAGTTCCCTTTTAGAAGATTGTCTATTTCTAATTTTTGCGAACTTCTTTTCTAAATAAATTTAAATTTTATCAAGGGCTTTTGCTATATTATTTGAAATGATCAGATGGGTTTTATTGTGCTCTCTGGTGGATTTTTATTTCAGCTATTATAATTTTCAAATCCAGGCTTATTAAAAATTGTAACTTTTTCACCCCTATTTGTTCATTTGTCGTTGTCATACTTCTTTGTATTTCTTTAAGTATGATTTTCTTTGTTATTCAAATACATTTACAATTGCTTCTTCCAAGTCTTTACAGTATGTCAGGGATAATAGAGACAGTTTGTACGGACTCCTTTTTCCCTGAGGAGATGTTAATTCATTGCGTGTCTCACTTTTTTTGTTGAATATTGGATATTCTAGATAATATACCAATTCTGTATTTTGGTATTTTTTCCTGAAGATTATTGTTTCAACTTGTTGTTTGTTTCATTGTTTAACAATTTGCCTAAGTTATCTCTGTGAAGTCTGTCCCCTCTGTGTTATGATTCCACTGATACCTTTGCTCATTTTTATATAGATGGAGGCATAGACATAGGTAATTTTTTGTTATAATTTTCAAATCTGATTTCCTAGGGGTTACCATCTATGTGTGTGGAGCTTGGTGGTACAAGACTGTATCAAACACATTCCCCTTGTCCTTTTTATGGAGCGGGTAATGAATTCAAAGCTCAGAATACATCAGTTCTGCTCCAACTGTTACTTTCTCTGTTCTCGAAGGTCTTGTCTATTAATTTGCATAACCTGCGGTTTAATTAGGAGTGTGTGAATAACTCCAGTCTGTATTCTGGTACTCCATACATGTGCTCTCAGTCATAAATACGCTTTCCCCAACCATGACTGCAACTTCAGTCCAGAAGAATCGTTGGCCTTTACCACTTTGCCTGTTTTGAGATCATCATGGCAACCAAACATGCCTCTAGAAGTAGACCTCAGCCTTTACTCCACACAAAGCAGGCCCCTCTACGTGTGACAGATAAAATGCTAGCCTGATGTGGCCTGCCTTGCCCTGCCAGAACCTCCATCTCCACCATTCTGGCCAACAGCAATTATAAGACACCATTTAATGTAACGGATGTGTTTTTCTTCCCAGTGTGAGCGAATGTGCAGTCAGAACTTGATGATGCAGGGAAAGCAGCACCTGCAAGGATGCTGAACTGCATGGCTGCCTTGGGGAGAATTGTGATCATTCTCCCTTCCCCTCCACCTTCTGGAAACCATCACTTACTTCTTCCATCAGTGGTTGGTGTAGCAAACTGGACCAGGCCGTGGCAAAAGAGAAATAGTCTATTTCTCAAAACACACACCTACAAAATAACACTAAGCTTGTGTTCTGCCTTTACTGCTGCCTTCCTCCATCCCATTATGTGAAATCAACTTTCCAGACCCCTTTCTCAAAAGAAGACACAGAGTCAGTGTTGTTAAGTACAGATTATGCCCCCCGCGAAGAAAATCGCTTTATCGTCAGGTTTGTCAAATGTTAGAATAAGACAGGGAAAAACTCACTCAATTCTATGGCATTTACCACACCCCATTACATTGGACTTCTCTGTACAACATCAGGAATAGCCACAAAAAAAGAAGACAGAATGCAAAAGAGGATGAAAATAAGTCTACTAGAAGGAGAAATGCATATGGTTGTTAACAGACTGTCATTTTAAATAGAGACTTTGTAGAATTTACTGCTGGGCTTTTCTGGGTAGTAGGTCTATTTGTGGCAAGGAACTTTATCATCATTTTGTCTTGTAGATGTCCAGTGCCATTTTCCTATTGTTTGCCTGCCTTTTGAATATTAGCTCATTTAGATGCCAAAATCAACAGATAGAGAGCGAAGTTGCTGATGGAAAAATCTCCCTCACCGCATGGAAGAGTTGATTTATGGGTGACATTAAAGAGTTGTGTAGCAATAAGACTACCTCTGCAGAACAAAAAGCAATTAACATCGCAATTTGCTGCTCATTGTCATCACTCCGTAGTGGGATCTCCAGAGTTCATGTGTGCAGACAGAAGTTCGTTGTAAACGACTATTAGTTGCTTATTCCCAAATGTGTTTTGAAGCTACTATAACATCTGTACTAGACGGCAGGAAATATACAGCGACAGCTATTGAAACGTAGAAGCATCTCTGTTCTCTAAGCATTATCCGGAAAGTATGTTATCTTATATATCTTGTCAATGGTATGTTGATCTGTTCATCTTTACTCACTTACTGAAGGAAATCCGTTATTGTGGAGCAGAATTTAATTTGAAAACTATTCTACTGTACATACAGATTATTTTATCACCTATAAGTAAATTTAAACATGACACCAGAATATAATTGAGTGAAATAATGCATCTAAAAAATACCAAAAAAAAATTTTTCAAATAAAAAGCAGAAATAGGAAATTATCCCCAGATTTTGGCTCTCATCTCTTCTCTTCAAAAAATTCCTTAGAAGAAGGGACTAGCAGGTAGCATAATGGTTGTGTCGCTAGACTCCCATATAGTGATGGTGGTTCGAGTCCCAGACCCGGTGGCTTAAAGTCACACTGGGTGCGTGTGCATGCGTGCCCAAGATCCCAAGAGGAGAATGGAGGAGGAGGGATTGAGGCGTGACCATCCTCCCTGAGGGGGTGATTTCTCGCTTTCTGTCTCTCTGTCTTTCTGGCGAGCGCATGCACCTTATAGAAAAAACCTCCCCAACTCCCCCAAAAAAATTCCTTAGAAGAAAACAAAGAGCCTTTATCATTCCAGTATTCATGGAGAGATTTATAGGAGCAAGGGGAACACATTTGGCTCCCAACTGGGCATAAAACCAGAAGAGTAGTTGCCAAGTGGCTGCATAGCCAGGGGAAACATGACAGTTGTTTGTACGGTTCCCCCTTTTACTCATCCAGGGTACTGTAGCAGGCAGGGTTCTAGCAAGAAACAGATGGCACATCCAAACTAGGTTAATTCTAGAGGGCTTAAAAATGGGACTGTCAGCAAAGCTGTGAGAAGAATGGGAAGAAACTGCAAAAGACAGTGAAGCACCCTGGGACTAATAATAGAACTGTTATGACCCTGTGCAGAGGACCCAGAAGAAGCATTTACTGAATCAGAAAGAATCTCCCCCCATCAGCTTCTAAGCATTAGGTGATCTTAGGAGGTGCTCTGGGCAGTAAAGAAAAAAACTGACCCAGGTGCTGTTTGAGAATGCTGCTCTTTTTTTTTTTTTTTTTTTTTTTTAGAGGTTTTTTTCACTACAGGGCGCATGCGCTCGCCAGACAGAGAGAGACATAGAGACAGAAAGCGAAAAATCACCCCCCAGGGGAGATGGTCACGCTGCAATCCCTGAGAATGCTGCTCTTAAGGAACTCCCTGTCCAGTGTAGGGTCATGGTTAAAAACAACCACGACAAAGCTCAATGTGAATACCACTGATGTCCATTGCAGGACGCTGATCCTAACTTTTCAATGTAGGATCTCCTTCCGGTCTCTGATAAAGTGTCCAAGGGTATGGCCCCATCTTTTTGGAACTACACAAAGCATTTCTGGGACCAGGTGAGGAGTTTAGTAAAATTCTACATTGTTTGAACAGCTCCTGTGTGCCAGACATTTAAAAAAAAAAAAAAAAAAAAAATAGAAAAGAGGGGCCAGCAGATGGTGTCGTGGTTAAAGTGCTAGATTCCCACATAGTTGTCTACAGTTCAAATACCAGACTCTTGGCTTAAAAGTTACACCAGATATGTGTGCACATGTGCCCAAAATCCTGGGAGGAGGATGGAGGAGTAGGGATTGTGGCATGGCCATCCCCTTGGGAGTCAAGGGTGTGGTTTCTCGCTTTCTGTCTTTCTATCTCTCTGGTTATCACATTCACCTTATAGGAAAAAATCTCCCTTAAAAAAATAGATAATATAGAGTTAGTAAAGTAAAGACTCCAGTCTTCAGCGCCGTTATAAGATGAGAAGAAAGAAAGACATCCTTAAGCTACGCCCGTATGAACTCACTAAGGAAGACTAGGGTAGACGGGCCAGGGAGAGGAGATGTCTGAAAACCATCTTTCCTCAAGCACCTTGTTCGTATTAAATCATTCTTTCTCTTACTAAACCCTACAAAATTTTTACTGTTCTTTCGCCCATTTTATAATGAGAAAACTGAGGCATATACAGTTTAAACCACATGCCCAAATTCACACTAAATTACTAGAGGATACTGTTCTCTAACACTTTAATCATCATGGTGACTATGAAAATATTTTCATTTTCAACTGATTTATGAAGCTAAAATTACAGATAACTCAAACTCTGTCCTTTACACAAACAGAGGTATATTCTAGTATCTAAATCAAGGTTGTCTGGCTAAACATAGCTTCATTAAAAAAAAACCCACCCCTACACTTATGATTCCCTAGGAAGAAATCAAAAGATCTTTCTCATATGTACACTCTCTTCAGGATTTCTTTTCACTACAGTGAGTATAATTTTGCTCATCTCAACCAATATTTTAGAGTAACTGTGTATATACCATTAGTGTTCAATAATATGTTAATAGCAGTCTCTCAGTTTAAAATCACTAGCAATTTTTTACAAAAAAAAGTGACAGTTCTCTCAAAAAAGCTATTAACAAAAAGCTATTAACAATTGAAGCAATTAACAATGAAAACAAACAAACACAAGGCATCCCAAGACTGTTCTCAATCTGCTTGGATTGAAAACAAAAAATTGTATATCTACTGATAGCATTATAGCTGTATTTTATTTTTGAGGTTGAAAAAACATTGCAGAGTACCAATAATTTTTCCGCCCCTGAGTCTGCTTTACCTTGAAGTAATTTAGGTGCTCAGGGAAGCATACAGTTATTAGTCTGCTTGGATACTATTTCTTGCAGAGTGAACACAGTTTGTAGCTATAAAAATAGTAAGCCCTCTCCTTCTTAAACATCAGTAATTCACTAAGTCAAACTCCTTGACCTTCTAGTCCATCTGAATCCTTGCAGAATTTGAGTTGTAGCGATATTCAAGTGCAGTTCCATCCTTTATATATCCAGTATTTGTTGGATTGGTATTTGGTGCTATTACTCTTGGCATAGCCTCATATGATCACATGCCTACCTCTATCTTAGTTTTGAAGCCTTAGCTTCTCCTTCCCTGGTTCTACTTACATAGCATTTAGTGAAGATGGGGGAAGACGACACCATGAGCATCCTTGGAGAAGTGACTTCCCTCTGTGTTCCCATTTCTACCACTTTGGAATTGTATCTTATTCAACCTAATGGCCAAGTGCGGTGATGTGCACCTGTAATCCCAGTGACTCCTGAGACTGAGGCAGAAGGATCTCAAGGTTAAGGCTGGGCAACCTGTCTTAAAGAAGAAAAAAATGTTTGCAATGTCCTCTGGAAAGGATTAGCATTGAGTTGTTAGGATCATTATCGCCCATTTGTTTTAGTCAATTGAGCGGGTGACTTACAAACAACCCAACTTCTTTCTCACTGTTCTGGAGGCTGGAAGTCCAGAATCCAAGTGCCAGCAGATGCAGTTTCTGGTGAAAACCCATTTTCTGGTTCATGGATAGTCCCTTCTAATTACATCGTCACATGGTAGGAGTTGAAACAGAGTCCTCCTTCTTCCGTGAGGGCACTAGCTCCATTCAGGAGAACTCTACTTGCATGAGAACAGTACCCAGTCACCTCCCAAAGGCCCTTTCACCTAGTACCATCAACTTCAGGGTTAGGGTTTCAACATATTATTTGGGTGGGGGGGACACAAAGCATTCAGACCACATAGCACAATCCAGTTCAGAGCCCAGAATGCTCTGTCAACCTCAGTACCTCACAGTCCAGCCCGAGTGAGCCTCATTCCTTGGCTTCACCAGTGCCCATTGGACATTTTTATTGAACTCTGGACTTCCAGTTCCTCCTTCAGCCCAAAAGAACCTCCTTCTGTGTGATGTCCCCATCTCCACAGTCCATTTGGAAGACACTTCCTCTTTATCACAAGTCATTTAAAAATAGGGAGTGAAGGAAGACATTGTTCATTGGCAAGAGTGGAATTCAGTCGAGGAGCATGTACTTCTCTCTGCCCAACCATGAGACTCTCTCACAAAGCTGTGAAGCCTTTGTGGGGGGCTGTCCCCCTGAAATAAGCCCGTGCATTTGTGCCTTTTCAGTTGTGCCCTCTACTGTGTCCCTTCAGTAGCGGATCTCTGATGTGGGGATGGGAGGATGTCAGAGAGAGTTGTGGACATAAATGCTGGGGTAGATTCTTAGGGAGAGTAAATCATTTTACTTCCAAGGATAACACCCTCAGTAGTAATTTCACCAGGGAAGCACCTCTCCCAGCCCCACTTCACAGGTAAGCATTATTTCCATGTCTAATTTCTGTGTCTCCAAAGGGAAGAACTGATGACACCTAAAATTGTTTATATTATATTATCATATAAACACTCCACCCTACTTTCTCTCCAGTTCCCTGATGCCCTCATTTTTACATATTTTTTTTAAATTTCTTTGAGAGGTTTTTGCTATAGGGTGCATGTGCTCTCCAGAAAGACAGAGAGAGACAGAAAGTGAGAAATCACCCCCCAGGGGGGATGGCCATGCCGCAATCCCTTCTCCTCCATTCTCCTCTCAGGATCTTGGGCACGCACACACACGCGCCCAGTGTGAGTTTAAGCTACCAGGTCCGGGTCTCAAACCATGGTTGACTACATGAGTGTCCAGCGACATAGCCATTATGCCAACTGCTGGTCTCCCTGATGCTCTCATTTTACCAGTGAAGGACTAAAGGTGGTATCAAGCCATAGAAGTTATTGGCAGAGCTCAGATGTACTTCCTATGACTCATGCCTGTGAACAATCCAGCTCACTATGGAACTTTTAAGGAATAGATTTTCTTTCATTTTTTTTTTCTAAATGATCTCTGAATGTTACTGGTAATTCAGTAACATTTGGCTATTTTTTGATAATTCTGGAATTGTTAGAAAAAAGCACAAGGGCTGCCAAAACATATTTGCAGATAATTACATTAAAATTCTCCTGTATTTTGAATCTGGCTGATCTCTAAGACCTTCTGGGACAATATACAGTATAATCTATTTATAATATAGAAAAGAACAATAAGTCAATCCTGATTTATCATTTTTAAGTACCCAAGAATCAAATGAAAAAATAATCAGGGATTGTTTTCACCTATTTTTATCATATTAACTGGTTGCTATCCACATGAAAGCTGCTATCTCCTAACATTTAATTTCATTTTATTTGAGAAAGCATACACACTTTGGTTTCATTTGGGCCGAACAGTATTTTCTAAATTACATTTGGTTAATAATATCTTTTTATTTTATTTGGGGTTCTAATATGTGTCTATATATTTTATCTTTGCTTCATCGTGTTGTTTTATACAAAAACTATAGTAATTTGATACTTTTCACCAAAAAATATATATATATATATATATATATATATATATATATATCCTTCTGATATTCTCCTCTGTGGTGCTAATATTATAATATAATGTAATATAATATTATACTAATTGGGACCAGCAAATGATGTCATTGAACTCCCATGTAGTTCACTGTGGTTCGAGTCCCAGTCCTGGCAGCATAAAACTCACACCAGGTGTGTGCATGTGCATGCCCAAAATCCCGAGAGGACAATAGAGGACAAGGGATTGCTGCATGGCCATCCCCCTGGGGGGTGATTTCTTGCTTTCTGTCTCTCTGTCTCTCTCTGTCTCTCCATCAAGTGCATGCACCCTATAGCAAAAATCTCTCAAAAACAAATATATTATATTGATTAATAGTGTTGCTATTTAGGTTCAGCCTCTATGGCACAGTTGGTGGCATTCCCAACCGTGGTGTTGGAGGCTGCATGACTGAACTTTGGGTTCAGATCCCTGCCCCAGCTGAGCTGAAACATGCCACTCAGGGTGTGTGTGTGCACACCTAAGATCCTGATGAGCTGGAGGGCTGGGTGACTGGGGCCACTATATGGCCAGGCCCTCCCTCCATCCCCCCTTCTTTCATTGGCATGTGCATATACTCTCTGTCATGAATAAGTAAAATAATAATGATGTTACTATTTATGCCATTCAAATGTTTTTAATTTTTTAGAGAGGTTTTTGCTATAGCATACACACACCAGAGAGACAGAGAGACAGAAAGGGAGAAATCACCCCCCGTGGGGGATGACCACACCACAGTTCCTTCTCCTTCAATCTCCTCTCAGGATTTGGGGCATGCACGCACACGTGCCCAGCCTGAGTGTTAAGTCCCAGGTCCAGGACTTGAACTGCAGTCGACTACCGGGGAGTCCAGCAACAGAACCATTATGCAATCTGCTAGACCCCAAATGTTTATAATTTTTTGGAGGGGAGGGAGAAGTTTTTGCTATAGGGAGCGTGCGTTCGCCAGAAAGACACAGAGAGACAGAGAGATAGAAAGCAAGAAATCACCCCCCACGGGGGATGGCCACGCTGGCAATCCTTCTCCTCCATTCTCCTCTCAGGATCTTGGGCACCCATGCACACACGTGCCCAGTGTGAGTTTAAGCCACCAGATCCAGGACTCAAACCGTGGTTGACTACATGGGAGTCCAGAGACATAGCCATTATGCCAGCTGCTGGTTCCCGATGTCAAACATATATTGAAAAGATTTTTTTTGAAGACCCATGAGATTCTTGTGAGGATTTTGAAGCAGCTTGGTGTTACAATCATGACATCAGCTGGCCTCAAGCCATGTGTGTAGGCAAGTCATTTAAAGGCATTGCCAGCAGAAATCTAAAAGAACCATTCTCTGGGTTTGGTTGACTGAACACATAGTCTATAACACATCATACACTGTCATGTCACAGTGCATGACGGTTATTTTCAAATAAACTTTTATTGCTACCTGTAAAAAGATGTTCACTTTTCAATATGATTGGGCAAGGTCATCATTTTTTTTTTTTTTTTTTGGAGAGGTTTTTTGCTTTGCACTCGCCAGACAGACAGAGAGAGACAGAGAGACAGAAAGCGAGAAATAGGGGGGTGTCACGCCGTTTCTCGGGATCTTGGGCACGCACGCACACGCGCCCGGCGTGAGTTGTAAGCCATCAGCGGTTACGTGGGAGTCCAGCGACATCACGCTAACTTGGTTCCCATCATTTTTTTGTGTTGAGATCAGCTCAGAGGCTCATCTTAGCACTTTTGTTAATGCTAAAGTGGCGGAGATGAAATTCCAGAGATATTGTAGAGTTGAAATATCACCCGAATTACACTTGTGTTTACTGGGTCAGGTGTCCCCCGTGCCTGAGTCAGCTTGGAGGGAAGGCCACGATCTGTTTCTTGCCTCGCTGTGTTACAGTGAACCGGTACTTGCTTCCCTAAACGCGATCTATACAAGACAGAGGCCCAGCTAACACGGACATGTCCATGTGTAGAGATGGTCACAGAGGGTGGTAAGGGTGAGGAACGAGGGCCAGTGTTGTGGGGCAGTGGAAAGAACATGCGTGACCAGTAGCAGCTTGTGTGCACATGGCCAAGTTCATTATAACACTGAATTCCTTCCTGTGTGAGCCAGAGCTCATAACACCTCCCTCCGACGGCTATCGTGAATGTTAGTGAACCAAGGTCTGTGAAGGTCCTCCAAGCAGCTTCCGAGGAGGCCTTAATGAAGGTTGAATGTGAGGCTTTCCTTTTCATATCCTCACAAGCTTGACTGAGCTTCATGACATAGAAAGGAAAAAAAAAAATCAGTATAAAGTAGATTGGGTGTTTTCTGGTGTGGCATGTTTTCTGGGGATCCTTTATGTCAACAGAAGTAAAGCCAGTGAAAGGGAAATTAATTTCACACTTTAGCCTTTGGCAAATGCTTCTTGTTCCAGGATCACTTTAGCCAGTATCACTTAACCCCAAGGTGAAAATGAATATCGCAAGAGGAAGAAACAGTTGTTACATTTATTATTATAGCCAAGCTATCAAATTAAACACGTTATTTATAGTGGTTCTAATTGTCAACCTAATTTATATATTAATATTTCAGGACAGCATGTGCAGAAATTTAATCAGCAAGCTATCATTCCCATGGAGGTTTAGTGGTTACATTCCGGAACAGAATTTAGGCTTCATAATCTTCTCTGTGTCCTCTGACATGGTCCATGTGCACAGTGGCTGGATTTGTAGAAAAATGGAAATTCTCTGAGTGACTCATTTTTATTTACTACACAAGCTACACAGTAAAACTGAGTTCATAGTATTTGGTTGGTTTTCATGAAATTAACTGAACTCATTGTTTTAAGAACATAATAAAGTAGTCATAGTTATATTAGATAAACAACTTATTTTTTAAAGAAAAACTGAGCTTTAGGGAAAAATGGTTATAAATTTGTGTTGAATGATTAGTCATTAATTTTTTTTAATGTTTGTGCTAATTCCAAATATAGGATTTACCTCTGATGTTTTACTTTTATCTTACTTTCTTTTTAACCCCTGGGGTTGTCAGTGACTTTTTATAATGAATCTCCTAACCTAGACTTAAAGCTGATGCCTAACTGTTGTTGGATTTTTGGACAAATACCTACAACACAGTCATGGTATTCAAATTTTACACCAAGTGACAATCTAGTTGACATAACTTGAAAATTCCTATACAACTTCTGGGTTTTTTCCTCAATAGTTCTCATTTGAAATATGCTTATATCGCATATTGCATAGAAGTACATTTTTCAAAAGTAATTTTCTGACTAATAAGTTAATTAAAGTCTTATCAGAAAAAGCAATACTACTAAGTATTATATGAACAAAAATATTGTTTCACCCCTCTTTTTCAGTACATTGTTTTGGGAATAAATCAATGCAGAGCAATTTTATTAGGTAGATATAGTATTATTTTGATAGCTACTTTAATTTTTTTTCTTTTTTCCTTAAGTGCATCCCAGACATCCTTATATTATATGCTGTTAGGTGATGTCATTGGCATTCCCATTAGAGTTTATTAACTTTGAAATTTAAAAAGTCTGAAATTTTTTCTTTTTTTTTCCCTTTTTTTTTTCTGCTATAGAGTGCATGCAATCATCAGAGAGAGACATAGAAAGAGGGGAAGCAAAAAATCACCCCCAGGGGGGATGGCCATGCCACAATCCCCGCTCTTCCATTCTCCTCCCAGGATTTTGGTAGACACACACACACAGATGCCCAGTGTGTTTTGCCCAGCCACCATGTCCAGGACTCAAACCAAGTCAGCCATGTGGGATCTGGCACTTAAGCCACCATGCCACCTGCTGGCACAAAAATTCTGAACATATTTAAAACATGTAGAAAATGCACCTCCCAAATTTAACAAACATTTTACATTATGTGCTTCAGATACTTTTTCTGAAGAGATAAGCCTGTGCTCATGCAGTTACAATTCCGACTCCTAATCTCATCCTCCGTCCCTGGAGGGAGCAGAGCAGTAGTTTGTATTTGGTGTAGTTATATCGAGTTGTCAAAGGTTGCACCATAGAGGGGTTCTGCGCATCATACGTCTTGCCAGAGAAGACGTAATTATGACTTTAAGAAAACCAAAGACAAGGATTCTCTAGACTTTGGAAGCTACATCAGCTCACCTCCATAAACTAGCCATAGTCTCTAAAGGTGCTGGTATGGTAAGTGGATGGCAGTATATTCTGCTTCATAATGCCTTGACCCACCCCCTTGAAATCAGAAGGAAACTCTAAATTCTGTGGATATCTGTACTTCTATTAACATCTTGTTTAATGTGTCAAACCACTTTCTTTACATACTAGAAATTCTATAAACATGTACTGAGTGAATTAATCAATAGTAGCATGAGAACTGTTCCCATTTTCCTCAGATTTTTAGAATTTCTCCTTACTCCATCTTAACTTTTTTTTATTGGCCAGAGGGTATACACACTAGCCGGAGAGAGAGAAGGCACCTCCCCAGAGGGATGTGGTCATGCTATAATCCTTTTTCCTTTATTTCTTCATTTCATCAGGATTTGGGTCACACATGTACATGCACCAGACATGTTTTTCAAGCCACCGGGGCCAAGATTCAACCATGGTTGGCCATTGTGCTTGGACCAGCCCACTCCATCCTAACCTCTTATTCATCATCTTAATTTCTCACTTCTTATAGCTAAAGAACTCTTACGAAACAACTCAGTACTTACAGCTAAGATGCTAATGCACCTAAAATAAAGGAGGCCAAGAAACCTATTTTTTCATAACGTTTTATGATAAAAAAAAATTTTTTTTTGGAGAAGTTTTCGTTATAGGGCGCATGTGCTTGCCAGCCAGACAGAGAGAGACAGAGAGACAGATAGCAAGAAATCACCCCCCAGGGGGGATGGTCACGCCGCAATCTCTTCTCCTCCATTCCCCTCTCGGGATCTTGGGCACATACGCACACGCGCCGGGCATGAGTTTTAAGCCACTGGGTCCAGGACGTGAACCGTGGTCGACTACGTGGGAGTCCAGCGACATAGCCATTACGCTAACTGCTGGTTCCCATATGGTGAAAATTTTTAAGGACACAGAAATTTAGAAAGAATTATATGTATTTATATACCTACTACCTAGATCCTACAATTAATGTTTTGCATATTTGCTTTATCATGTTTCTCTCCATCTGTCTATATATAGACATATATATATTATATATATGTGTGTATATGTGTGTGTGTGTGTGTGTATGTGTGTGTGTATATACATATATATATATATATATATATATATATATATACATAATGCAGTTATCATTACACTCCACCCTTAACACCTCAGCATGCATATCATTAAATAAAGTTACTTGTTTACGGTTCTTCTCATTTGTCCTTTGAGATTAAATTTACATACAGTGAAAAATACAGATCCTAAGTATGTCATTCACTGAGTTTTGCCAAATGTCTACATCAGTATAACCCAAATCTTCAGCTAAATATAGAACATTTTCATCACTCTGAAACTTCCCTCATGTCATGCCCACTGAGCCCTGTCCTCACCCCCAAAGGCAACCACTGCTCTGATTTTTTTCCAACATAGATTAGTTCCAAGCAAGCAGTTATCAGTAAATGTTTTTTCCCCAGATTTGTTGGTTGGATTTGACCCCATGCCTAGATACCCTGCCTAAAGCCTGAATGAGCAACCTAGTTCCCATCTTCACATTGGTACAAGTTTTAGAGGCTATTTGTGCTTCTCTCCTGAAGGCTCCTGTGCCTTTCTACCTAAAAGTCCAACCATTTTCAAAGCCCTATCTCATAGCTGCAGGTAAGCTAAAGGCAAAGGAGGCCCTCAAGCATCTTCATACAGAACTGTCCTTGGGAAGTTAGATGTGAGCACTATTTCAGAAATAAAGTCAACCAACATTTACTCAGCCCCTACTTTGCACCAAGCGTTGGACTAGACGTAGAAGATATACTAAGAAGGATACAACATGTAGATGTCTCAGTAAAGGAAATTGACATATAAACCAGTGTCTTTCATTCATTATGTTCCAAAAATAGTTATTGAGCTGCTACTCTAAGGCCAGCCCAGGTACAGACAATGAGAATACAGCTCTGAACAAGATAGATGGTTCCTGCCCTTGGCTTCCATCCAGAGGGAAAAGGAACTATTAAGTGAGTCTGTGTGTCACCAACTAGAAACACAGAGTTATGGAAGCATCTTGGGCCTTTCAAGAGCTTGTTGATGGTCAGAAAAGTCTTCCTGGGGAAAAAAAAAATGTGTTTAAGCCGAGTCTAAATGAAGTAGGAATGAGCTGGGATGAAGGGGACACACAGACATTAGACTACATACACATGGGAAAAAATGAGGAAAAGATAGCTTGTTAGGAGAATGGAGACAGAGTGGAGAAAACAGGAAGGTGGCTATGGGGAAAATGGGCTACGTCAAGTAGGTCTTTGTAACATCTTTCACCAGGAGTGAAGGCTGTCTGTCAGATGGAGCCATCATCATCTTCACTCTTCCCCTTCCTGAGAAATTACTAACTTTTTGGCTTAGCTCCCGCCTAAAATTGGCCATCCTGCTGTTTCAGAAAGAAGCAATTCTCACAGGTAGAGTTAGGGAGTCCTAGAGTTAGGAATGATATGACAAGATTATGGCTTACACCAACTTTGTCAAATAAGCAGCTCTCTCTAGTCTGGTACCCTTGGCAACAAGCCTAAAACAGACTGCACCCTTTGACTTAAAAACCTCAATTTAGGGGCCAGCAGGTGGTGTGGTGGTTAAGGTACTGAACTCCCACATGGCTGACCGCAGTTCTAGTCCCGGACCTAGTGGCTTGAAACTCACACCGGGTGAATGTGCATGCATGCTCAAAATCCTGAGGGGAGAATAGAGAAGGGATTGTGGCAGGTCATCCCCCTGGGGCGGGAGAGGTGATTTCTCACTTTCTCTCTCTCTCTGCTGAGTGCATGTACCGTGTTGCCCTATGACAACCACCTACAAAATAAAAAATTCAAAAACCTGAATTTAGCCTTTGACTTCAGAGGCCTGAAATCAGCCCAGGACATGCTGCAGTGATAACCGCTCACATTCATAGTTAGTTCGATGATTTAAAAATATCTAGGCCTTGCCTTGTAGTCTAGCCATCAAGGGAGCTGGATCCCACATGACTGACGGCAGTTTGAATCCCAGGAGCTCCATAAACACACTGATGTGAGTTATCACATTTTATTTTATTACAAAGAATTAAATAATGCAAGAAGATACAAAGGTAATAAATAACTTGGCCTTATTTATTTATTATTTTTACTATTATTACTAATAATAGTAGTAATTATTATTGTTACTATTACTATTATTACTAATAATAGTAACAATAATAATAAATAAATAAGGCCAAGTAATTTATTACCTTTGTATCCTCTTGCATTATTTAATTCTTTGTAATAAAATGATATGCAGCCATAAGAAAAACAATAGTCCAGTCTAAGGATTATTCTGAAATTTAAAACAGTACCTTAAATACAATATTTTGTTCATCCTGCATAAGATTATACAGGAAAAATACACAGTGATTCAGCTGCTGTGCTGCATGGCATGCTTTTGCTGAGATAATCTCCATTACCTTTTTGTAAATTTAATTTTAATTACATCAGCCTAGTGGGCTCCATGTAGATATTTACTTTTAGCGTAATGGATTTTTAAGGGAAAATGCTCCATGAAAGCATTGAGCGTTGAATATTTTATTTGAAAGTAAAGGCTGAAAGTATTTTTATAACATTCAATATTGATACTTAGGGAAAAAGTAAAGTAAAAACACCTTTTAATGGATTGAAAGGAAATTTTCACAACCTTTCGCTGCGAGTAGTATTTCGAATTTATGCTATTGATAATAATATATTATTTATAAATGCATTGGAGTGAAAGGATAGCTTTACAATTTTATTTTGCTCTTTGTTCTCCTATGTAAAAACTATATCAGCGTTCTCCATATGATGCGATAAAACTAAGATAACTAATATTTTCAGTGATGAGAACAAATAAAGACATCCATAAATATACAACAATCAAGGTATTCACACTTACGCCAAAACATTAGAATTAAGGCACCATCTATCATACACCTTTGATATTAGGACATACCTTCACCTCTTTACTGCAGTTTTTTTTTGCCATTTCTGGAAAATTTGGGAAACATTGTCTGAATTTGAACCGACTCCCAGGTATGGAAGAGCTTCCAGCCAAAGGTCTCTTTGACTGGGTTAATTATTTGAACAGGATCACACAGCCTTAGATTTAAAAAAAAAAAAAAGACAAGTTTCTAAAACCTAACTTAATGATCCTCAAATATTTCAAAGGGCCTTTATACATTTGATGAATTTTCCCAATAGCCCCAGTTGGGAATTGTATCACACATTGTCAGGGCAAACTTCCATGCTACAAAGATTCATGCAAGGAATTGGGACTGGAGAGCCTACTACAGTCTGAATGTGTTACCCCAAATTCACATGTTGAAACTAAGTTGCTAGCATGATAATATTAAGAGGTTCAGAATGATTAAAACATGAGGGCTCTGCTCTCATGAATGTGATTAGTGATCTCACTAACAGAGGTTGAAAGGAGACCTCTTCCCCATGTGGGGACACAGCAAGAGGCACTATCTGTGAAGCAGACCTCAAGCCTTCACCAGATACAGAATTTGTTGGTACCTTGATCTTAGACTTTCCAGCTTCTGGAACCATAAGAAGTAATTTATGTCCTATGTTCCTGTCTTGTATATTATTATAGCAGCCTGAACATACTAAGCATTGTAACCTGCTCACCTCCTGCCCCAGGCTCCCATCCAACTAGGTGTCAGTTCACTGACGTATCCTGACATTCTTGGAGATGCAGTCTGCATTCTCTAAAATAGTGATATCTATTAAATAGATGAAACCTACTTTGTGGAAATGTCATCAACCAGTCATTGTCCAATCAGTTGCCAGTAGTCAAACACTGGAATTAATGTTAACACTTCCCTTTCAATAAAATGGTTTGTTTGAACACGTATTTGTTGTTTTTAGTTTTTGTTGTCCCTCAATTTCCATAGAGAATCAATTAATCAAAATCAATCTTGGGAACCAGCAGTTAGCGTAATGGCTATGTCGCTGGACTCCCACGTAGTCGACTGCGGTTCGCGTCTCGGACCCGGTGGCTTACAACTCACGCCGGGCGCGTGTGCGTGCGTGCCCAAGATCCCGAGAGGAGAATGGAGGAGAAGGGATTGCGGCGTGACCATCCCCCCTGGGGGATGATTTCTCGCTTTCTGTCTCTATGTCTCTCTCTGTCTGTCTGGCGAGCGCACGCGCCCTATAAAGAAAAAACCTCTCAAAAAAAAAAAAAAATCAATCTTAACCTCTCAATCTTTGTCTTTTTCCATAAGAAAAAATAAAATAAAATAAGCCTTCAGCACCACATGCTCTCTTGATTTATGGAAAATTATATCATTGTCTATTTGCCAATTAGATGTCAAACTGCATAACATCAAGAGTGGAGACAGTTTCTTCATATCTTCTTTATCTCATGGGACAGCGCTTTGCATGTGGCGATTATGTGATATATTTTTACTAATAATTTCATTCATCGGTAGTATCTAACAAATCAAAATCATGTTTGTTCCCGAAAGCAGTTATTACTGAAATTACTTCGATACTTATTTTGTGTGTTCATCAGGACGTTTTTTAGAACAAGAATGTCAACTTCAATATAATCTAATTTGGCAATTCGTTGATAAATATTCACTCTGACATATGAATGTTTACCACTTCACATTTCCTTTGTTGCCAAAATTATCTTCCTCTCTAGCTGCATACAGTACATTATAGTAACTCTCTTTAAAGCTTATCTCTTTATAAATTATTTGTACATTTAGGGTTTTGGTAACCAGATGGTGGATTATATTTTCATTTGTTGGATTGTGTTGACAGTGTGTAATGAATATTTGTTTTTACTAACAATGCTGAGGATTAACATGCTTTCTTATTAATGGGAATAAGCCTTCATTTATTGCTACTGTTCCAAATGATGCAGTATTGGTTAGCACTTAACAATGGTAAACTAAGGATACCGAATTTGAAAAGAAAAATATTCGGACTTCAGAAAAATCACAGGAGGACTGCCACTGAACGTTCTTCTCTGATTTAAACTAATCAAAAGTTCAGTTGAAGGGCTACAGGTAAATCTCAGAAAACAGGTGAAGAGGAGGGGGTCTCTGAATCATAAGAAGTTTCTACCCCTTTATACCGCTGTGAAGAAGAAGGCTTTCTGTGTTGTCAGGTGAGGGAAAATGATAGAAGGGAACCTTCGGGTTGATGCAGGGAGACAGATGTGAGGGCTTCCGATTTTTTGTAACGGTTTCTGGTGGGCTTCCACACTCCATTGGGAGAGTACGTAGGCAATGGTTTGAGAATTAGTAGTATTCTTTGACATTCTGTCTTCAGTATACCACCAGTTGGCAGTTGATTTCAGGTTATGTCAGAGAAATCTTTAGTATCGACAACTACAACCTACTGTGGATTTCCCAAGACTGCATGTTTTCACATGCCCCTTACCCCCAAGCCCCAAGTACTCCTCTCCTGCCTACAGGACCATGTGCTGATCTGCCATAACAGCACCTAAGAGGGAGGCTTGCAGGCCCCAAATGTCCATCCTCCTGTTTCTTGTTCATAAGATAGGAGCAAATGGGACCAGCAGTTGGCATAATGGCTATGTCGCTGGACTCTCATGTAGTCGACTGCAGTTCGAGTCCCAGACCCAGTGGCTTAAACTCACACCGGGCACGTGTGTGTGCGTGCCCAAGATCCCAAGAGGAGAATGGAGGAGAAGGGATTGTGACATGGCCATCCCCCCTGCGGGGTGATTTCTCGCTTTCTGTCTCTCTGTCTCTCTCTGTCTGTCCGGCGAGCACATGCGCCCTATAGCAAAAACCTCTCAAAAAAAAAAAAAAAAAAAAAAAAGATAGCAGCAAACTAAGGGAGATGGTGGAAAATATTGGTGAGGATGATAGAACTTCTGCCTTTTTCTCAAAGATCTAGATATTCCAGTGAAATAAATGTGGTTTTTCATATGAGAAGTGTTTTTTGGAAAAAACTTAATTTGATAGATTTGACTGTATTTTTTCCTTTAATTTTTATTTCAATTTCTTTTATACATTCAATCACATGTTACTTAGCTTGCAAAGTGAATATTCCAACATGTGAGATTTGACTGTTTTTAAGAATAGGGTCAGGCTGCCTTCATGACAATGAAATGTACAGAAACCATGTGTTAAGACACCAATGAAGAAAGGCAATGAAATCAATCATGGGATATTACAGTCAGAAAAAGTTCATGCAAAGCCTTCCTCTGATTCATCCACCTCAGTGCATGGTCCTGTACCTTGTGTTTGAACCCCCAGTGGCAGCAACTTCATCTCTTAAAGAAGTCCACTGTACTCGTTGGGACAAGCCTCATATGAGAAGGTCCCAGTTTGCTTCTTGAGGACTCCCTGTACATGCTGGACACATGTGTGCACATGCCCATAATCTAGACTGGCTGGGAGTGGATCATGGCACGAAGACCCCGTTGAAGTGCCTGTGTGTCTGAGTTGACTATCTGGGGAATTTGTTTGGGGGAGATCCGAATGCCTACATGATGAGTTACATTGAGGTGCGCAGTGTTTTGACATTTTATCCAACTTGAAGGTAGATATACAGAGAATGGGGAGGGTAGTAAGGGAAAGGGTGAGAGAAAAGGGGAACCATAACAGACTAAGTTAGTAGGTACCAGTGCCAGCACTACACAAAAAGAATCAGGTATATGGGACCAGCAGATGGCTTAATGGTTACACTACTGGCCTCCCATGTAGTCGACTGTGGTTTGAATCCTGGGCCTGGCAACTTAAAACTCACTTCAGGCACATGTGCATTCATGACCAAAATCCAGAGAGGAGAATGGAAGAGAAGGGATTGTGGCATGGCCATCCCTGTGGTGGCCATCCATTTTTCTCTCTCTCTCTCTCTCTCTCTCTCTCTCTCTCTCTCTCTCTCATGGAAGAAATAAATAAATAAACAAACTTACAAAAACTTTTAAAAGGCACTCCTTCCATCTGGAAAACTCTAAAAGACCTAAAATTTTTCTTACTTTAAATTGAAACCTGTCTAATGCTGCTCCATAGCTTAGCATATGTATCTTAACAATCAATGCCAAAACGGGGACCAGCATATTGGTGTAGTGGTTACATCACTGGACTCTGACATGGCTGATCGTGGTTCAAGGCCCAAACCCAGTGGCTTAAAACTCATACTGGGTGCATGTATGTGCATGTCCAAGATCCCAGGAGGAGAACTGAAGAGAGTGGAGGAGAAGGGATTGCGGCATGGCCATCCCCTGGGGAGATGATTTCGCACTTTCTCTCTCTCTCTCTCTCTCTCTCTCTCTCTCTCTCTCTCTCTCTCTCTCATGAATACACGCACCCTAAGGCAAAAAAAAATCAATGCCAAAATGAAAAATATTCCCTTCTCAATACTTTAGTAGCAATTTACTTCTACTTTTACTCAGATTTTGCTATGCATTATTAGGACTCTGTTAACAGAGAGAAAGTGAAAATCTCCCCCACTACCACCCCAGAGAAAGATGGCCATACTGCAATTCCTTCTTCTCAGTTCTCCTCTCGGGATTTTGGGCACACACACGCACCCAGCGTAATTCTCAAGTGACTGAGTTCAGGACTCAAACTACACAGTTGGTGACATGGGATCCAGCACCTTAAACTCCATGCCATCTGCTGGCTCATAGCAATCAATTTTAATGTGACAAGCCTCTTGAGAACTCTGGGTATTAAGTCAAACTACTGGAGTGAAATTAAAATTCTATATTGTTTGAGTGCATACGTCTTAGGTGCCACATAGAGATCTCACCAAGTGGTCTTTAAGTAGACTTTAACATGAAATGAAGAGGAGAACTAAAGGTAAGTTATATTAATTTGAAGAGACTTTTCTTCTTAACAAAGAAACTCAAAACTCTACAATCACTGATTCTGTGATAACTTCATTTACTATTAGTCACTTTGTTAAAAAAATAAATAAAAGAACTATTTTCGAAAGGAAAAGTACGTTATAATAAAGTACAAAGACATTTTTAGTTTCTTTGGCAGGATGCCTGGTTGTAATATTAATATATCTGTTTTATTGGGCTACCCTAGAAATTTTAACAAGCAGTATGAACAAAAGAATAGACTCAAAAAGATTATTCTCCTGGGGAACTTAGGAGGTTTTCATTCTCATCACCCTGATTGATATGCTAGTCTTATTTAGGATTTGTTTCTCTCTTTTATTAATCTCATAAATAAGACATTATTTTTGGCAGCTAATATTTATTCAGGCGTACCTGAATATATTTTCCATGTATTTGTATGTGAATACTTCTTGCATTTCAATCTTTATATTAGGGATAGTTTTTATTCTACTTTCTAAAGGAAGACAGCTAAAAATTTGTTTTTGGCTTATTTTATTTGTGACAGTGTATGTGCATGCACTAGAGAGTAAAAGCATCCTTGGCAAGGTTTCCTCTCATGGCAAACATTCTTTTCCAAGCCCTCCAACTCCTCAGGATCTTGGGCATGAGCTCATGCATTCAAGCATATTTTCAAGCCAACCTGGGGTTCCAACACCACAGCTGACCATACAACTTCCAGCACTGTAGTTCAGCTTACTACTGACTAAACTACTAGGCTGAGACTAAAATATCTTTTTTGGACCTTTTTCTTGAAAAATAATTTTGTTAGTTACCTAATTCTAGGCTGACAGTTGATTTTCTTAGCAGAGTGGAGATAATATTCCATAGTCTTTGGGCTTCTATTATTGTTTATGCCAAGTCAGCTGAAAATATAAATATTATGTTATAGGTAATCTATCTTTCTGGCCGTTTTTGATGTTCTGTTGTTTTTGATGTTCTTCGTTTTTACTATGAAATGGAATTTCTGTATTTATATGAATTTTTTTTAATTTGCCAGAGATAGAATGAAAGAGAGAGGAAAAAGTGAGAAAGGTCCCCTCCCCCACCACCATGTGGGTGCTGTTGTAGCTCAGGCTACAATCCCTTCTCCTCCCTTTTTCCCTCTCTCCAGTATTTCGGGCATGAATGCACACATCTAGTGTGTGATTCAAGCTACCAGGTCTGGAACTTGAACCACATGGTCAGCTATGTGGAATCTAGCCACTGACTGGCCCTGGAAATTTTTATACTCTTCTGAGAGTTCATGGAAATACATCTTATGAAAAAACTATGCATGGATTTCAAAACATTTTTGCATCAAAATAAACTCTCACATTCTGTTTTTCTAACAAAATCTTTTTTGTTGTTCTGTGTGGTTCTGAGTCAACTAGTTCTTTTATTGTTTAAACTGGCTCTCACTTATGGTGTCTTATTTCCTTGCTAATTTATTGATTGTGGGGGGGCATTAATTATTCCTTAGAATATTTAGCTTGCTGAAGTTTATTAACGCTTTGTTGGAAAGTATAGTTCTCAGACAGCAGTTGTCAATACCAAAACAGTACTATCTTAAAATAAATTATTGACCTGAAATTTGTCGGGCCTTAAAGATATGACAGATTCATCCTGCAAGCTTACATGAAACCTAGCCTGTGAGTACAAATATCAGGAAGATTGTATTTTCTTCCACCTGAGGCCAAGTGTTATGGTATCACCTCAGACTGAAGATATACATCTTTGGGGTTACAACTTCTTGCTATGTTTTCCTGTTAGAAAACTTGTAATCCTGTTATCACTCTGAATGGGGTCCCAAATTTTGTCTCCTGTCTACTGCAGATGAGAAAATGCACTTCCAGGTCACCAGAATTTAAAATACCTTATTTAGAAGCTGAATTAGGGATTCCTAACATTCCAGAATTTTTGCTGTCACCATGCTTTGGCCATTATTCAATCTTAGTTTTATTTCACCTATGCAAAATATTTGGAAAGAAAATAGATCTTAAGATATTTTATGCCAAATTTTAGTTTCTTCTGTGATTTTTGTACAAGTTTCTTTTCCTCAGTATTGCCAGAATCAGAAGTCCAGCATTGTTATCTTTTGTGACTTACTCTTTTTCCCCCTAAAATGGGTTAAAGTATAAAAATCATAGTGAATTCGTACTAGAAACTTCTGAGATTATTTGCTTAAAGCGATGATATGAAAAAAATAAGGGCACTTACGTATTTTCTTCATGGTATTTACCAGAATCTCCAGTAAAATGTTGAGTAGAAGCGTCAAGAAAGTGTTCCCTATCGTAGGTGGAAAACATTTGGTCTTACATTTTTAAGATGCCCTTTATTAAGTTGAAGAGGTTTGTTTCTGTTTCTTATTACTGAGTTTTTATCTAGAATAGGTATTCAGTTTTGTCAAGTGTTTCTCCACATCTGTTGAGTGATATTGTTATATTCCTTGTTCTACTGATACAATATATTGCATAAATCAATTTTCAGATGTTAAACTAACCTTGCATTTCTATAATAAATCTCACTTGATGATAGTGTGTTTATTGCTGGACTCAGAAGGATTTTTGCTTCTGTATTCATGAAGGATATATTGGTCTATACTTTTTCTTTGTGTGTCTGTTATTTTTTTCTTTCTGACACCTTTGGCTTTGGGTTTAGGATAATATAAACTTACAGAATGAGTTGTTAAGTGTTCCTTTCTCTTGTTTTTTGAAAGGGTTTGTGAAGAATTACCACTTTTAATAATATATATTTACCAGTTATAAACTCTGGGATTGGAATTTTCTTTGTGGGAGGATTTTACACTTGTTAAAATATGTTCATATTGGGACCAGCAGCTGGCATAATGGCTGTGTCACTGGACTCCCATGTAGTCGATTGTGGTTCGAGTCCCAGACCTGGGACTTATACTCACACCACGCAGGTGTGCGTAGGTGTCCAAGATCCCGAGAGGAAAATTGAGGAAAAGGGATTGCAGTATGGCCATCCTCCCTGGCAGCGGGGAGGGGGTGTGATTTTGCTTTCTGTTCCTCTGTCTTTCTGGCGAGCGCTCACACCCTATAGCAAAAACCTCTCCGAAAATAAAAAAAGTTCATATTTTCTTTTTTTTTTTTTTTTTTTTTGTATAAGTTTCAGTAGTTTGTACGTTTCTAGGAATTTGTTTCATCTAACTTACCTAATTTGTTAGAAAAAAATGTATTCATGGTGTACTAATAATTTTCAACTTTGGTAGCATCAATAGTTAGACTCTTCTTTCATTCCTGATTTTTATTTGTCTTTTTACTTTTTCTCTTGGTTAACTTAGCCTCTAGTGTATAATTTTATTGATCTTTCAAGAAACCAATTTTGGCTTAATTGTGCTTTGGTTTTGGTGTTGTTTTTTCTGCTTGTAGTTCATTGATTTTTCACTCTACTCATTATTTTTTTTTCCTTATTTTCCTTTCATTGGGTTCAGTTTTTTTTCTTTTTCTAGTTCCTCAAGGTAGAATCTTAAATGACTAATTTGGGCTTTCCTGCCATAGATATTAAAATATTCAAATTCTTTTTTACAGCTACTTTGACTGTGTTTCATAGATTTGATGTGTTTTTTTTTTTTTCTTTTTTCTTTTTTTGGAGAGGTTTTTGCTATAGGGTGCATGCGTTCGCCAGACAGAGAGACAGAGAGATAGAAAGCAAGAAATCACCCCCCCAGAGGGGATGGCCATGCCGCAATCCCTTCTCCTCCATTCTCCTCTCGGGATCTTGGGCACGGACGCACACGCGCCTGGTGTGAGTTTAAGCCACTGGGTCCTGGATGTGAACCGCGGTCAACTACGTGGGAGTCCAGCGACATAGCCATTACGCTAACTGCTGGTCCCCCAATTTGATGTGTTTTTTATTTCATTCAATTAAAAAATTGTTTTTCTTTGTGTTTGGTTCTTTGCATGAGTAATAACATCAGATATTTAGAAGTATATTAAACTATCAGTATATTAGAGGTACATTGTTCAATTTCCAAATGTCTGGAAATTTCCCAAAATTTATGTTGATCTCTAATTTAATTCTGCCAGAGATAGGGTCAATGCCATTTCTGATACTCTTAAATATATGAGTCTTATTTGTGGTCTAGAATATGACCACATATTCACATCATGGGAAATGTTCCACGACTCTATAAAATAATACATCCTGATGTTTCACTTCCAGGTATTGTTTTTAAAGGTGTTTCTTTGTGTGTTTTTCTGTCTGTATAGTAACTTACCTACCCTAAATCTGTAGAATCTGTTTCCCTTAATGTGTCTTGCTGATTCTGACCCAGTTATTTTATTATTTTCTTAATTCCCATTATTAAGCTTGACTTTCGATGAGTAACCTACTTGTCTAGCTTAGTGCCAGTCAGTAATTTCTTGTCAAATACCTTTAACCTATAAGGCTTCCCCTCTCTCAGTGATCTGTGTGGGTTGGATGACACATTCAAAGTTTAAACAGTGTTTAAGTCTCCCCAGCCTTTACTTTCTACCAGGCTTTCTCGTGTGTCTACTGCCCTTGGAAGTAGACTTAGTCAGCCAGGAATGTGTAGAACGTTCACCTTTCTGTCATTCAGGAATTTGCTGCTCTCCAGGAAATGACTGTTCATTTCCCTGATCTCCTTATGAAATTTGGAAGAAGTCACAGGCTCGCTGAACCACTGGCCGTACCTATTTCATTACTTCTGAAACTACGACTGCCACTGTGCTGGGCATGAGATTTCTCCAAGCTCAACTACTGATCAAGGGAGCCCTTGTCGAGCAATGAGACTCTTTTTGAGCTGGAGAATAGAGGTGAAGAGTTTGAGTTAAAGGGGAATGGGAGAAATCTCAGGCAAGACTTCCTTCAACTTCCACTCGTCTTACCCAAATTTCAGCTATTTTTTTTAATGAAAAATCACTTCTCAACTTACTTGATGCCTTTAGTCTTTGGTTGATTTAGAGAGCTTTAAAATGGTTATATTTACAATTTTTGTCAAGTTTAATGATTGCTTATTGGGAAGAGGATCCACCAGCCTCCTCACAATGTCATAGTCCATCATATATTTTACAACCAGATTCTTGAATGACTATTAATGCAGCAAACACTGTCAACTATTACTCTAAAATGACACTGAATCTTGATATATGTTAACAGCTTCATGGAGATTATTTTTAATTTGGTTTAATTAATATTTCCATTATAATAGCATCTATTTGCTCATTTACTTATTGAGTACTTATTATATTCTCAGATTTGCTCCAGTTTCTATGATATAAAGATGTCTGAGAAAGTCCCAGCCCTCTGGGAATTCACAGTCATATGGTGGAAACAAACTAAAAATAATAATTAGACTATGTTAAAGAAGGGACAAATAGCAAGTCAGTCAGGTAGGAGGAGACTTTGAACTTTTTTTTTTTTTTAAAGACTTCTTTTTTTTTAATAATTATTTATTTTATTTATTTATTCATTCATTGATTTTTTAATTTTACCAGAGAGAGACAGAGGGTGAGAGAGATAGGAAGTGAGAAAGCAAGCCACCAGGTCCAGGACTTGAACCCAGGTCAGCCATGTGGGAGTGTCCAGCGCCTTAACCACCACGCCACCTGCTGGTCCCCGAGACTTTGAACTTTTCAGGTCAAAAAAAAAAAAGTCTTATTCTGCTGTTGTGTTGCTAAACAGAAATACCTAGACTGGGTGATTTACAGCACGTAGATGTTTACTTGGCTCATGACTCAGTGGCGGCTGGAAAGTTCAAAGCATGGAACCAGCATCACAACATGGTGGAGAGAAGCAAAAAGGTCAAGAAAGATAAGCAAGTACATGTCAAGAGGGAGACTTGGGAGCAGTCCTACTTTATAACAGCCCACTCCCACTGGAACTAACCTCTTCTCTTTTCTTATAAGAGCTAGAACTCTACCTCATTAACAACACTAATCCAAGACACCTCTGGAGACTAAACCACTCCCACTAAGCCTTAGCTCTAAAAGTTCTCACCACCTCTCAGTGCTGTTACATTGGAGACCAGATTCTAATGAACCATTGAGGGGCAAACCATTATCCAGATCATAGCAGAAGATAAGTGTAGAAATAGAGTGGTCAATCCAAAGTGGCTGTGACATAGAATTGACAAGATTTTGTCTCATTTAAAGAAGGCAGGGTAAATGAGGCTAATTGGATTCAGAGGGCCATGGAAAGTAGACAGCATCTTAGGAAGCTACCCAAACAAGAAATTAACCTAAACAATAATTTAAAAAAAAAAAAAAAAAAAAAAAAGCCAGAAAGGCTGTCCATATGAATCATCCCCCCTGGGGGGGGGGGTGATTTCTCACTTTCTGTCTCTCTGTCTTTCTCTGTTTTTCTGGCAAGCGCATGTACCCTCTAACCTCTCTAAAACAGAAAAATACCTTTATGTCTTTGGCTTTAACTTCAGGTAAGGCAAGAGCTACACAAAGTTTCAATCTAGTGAGTCACTTCAACATTCTTATTTTTGGTAATAATTTGGAATTAATCTAAATCCTTGTGTTTGAATTAAGATCAAGATGTTTCAAGGATAATGGCATTGATTAATAATTCTCCCCAACTAATGTATTTCCTGTGAATAACTCAAACAATGCGCAGAGACCTTCATTAACTCTGAAACCACCAAGGATTTGTTTAGAAAGCAACCCCTTATGAATCTAATAGTGCAGCCAAAGTGTTAATGCACCTTTTCCAAGCATTAAGGAGCTGGGCAGATACAGATGGATGTAATGACTACGTATAAAAAATAAACAATGATGTATTTTGTCTCTGATCCACACTTTTTGGGAGGTCCCCTTTTTGTTTGAGATTCTGCGAGTTATGTTTTCCTGTCTGTGACATTCTAATGTTTTTCATTGCCAACTACCCAGATTTGTCACTGGTATGAATCAGATTCTTTAAATTTAATTAAGCTAACTTATCTGTCACTCATCATAATTAATCCATTCTATTTTAATTACTTTTCCATTTCCAGAGCCAATCATCATATATTAATGCAAATACAGGAAAATCTGAGTCATCTTTGTAATATAGGTAGGAACACAGAATGCCCATCAGACTTCCTTCACAGAGGTAGGAAGATTCAAAATTAAGATGATTTGTATTTTGCCAGAAACACAGAAACCAGGAAATAATTTGATGCATCAGTTTGTTCATTTATCTCCCAACACTGACTTTCTAAACCCCATCATTCATTTCCCAGAATTTCCCATAGTCGCTTTTATATCCATCCAATGGTGAACTATAGCATAGGAAGTCTGTCTTTTGGAGGCAATTGCAGGGCAGCAATGCTTGTCAGCTTGTCTCTGTCAGCTCGTCTCTGTCACGGGGGCCAGTGTGGGAATTTTTTGTTGTTGTTATTCACTCATTCGTTCATTGAGCATGACTAATCACTGGGGATGCAGCACTGAATGAGACAAAAGAGTATTCCAGCTCTCACTGAGCTCGCATTTTAGTGGGGGCCATAGATTTGTCAACAAATAAACAACAGTTGTGACAAGTCATGTTAGAGATTTAAAATAAGATGATGGAAGATGGCTCGGTGACTTCTGTCGCTCAAAGAAGGCCTCTCGGAGGAGGTGGCATTAAAGCTAAAAGTTGAATGACAAGAGATGACCACAAAGCTAAGTATGCCAGGAGGCAGTCACAGCTTGAGCAAAGGCCCAGAGTGGAAGAGTAATCCAGGAGCCAAATGAAGGCCAGTGCTCCTGGAGGGGTGAGAACAGGCAAGTGGTAAGGATTAAGCACTGGGGAGACAGACCATTCTACAGGAGAGGTGTGGATTGAATTCCAGGTACCATGAGGAGCTACTGGAATGTTTTCAACTAGGTAATGATGTGAGCAGATTGATTGAGAAATGCTTAGTCTGGCTGCTTTGTGAAGGATGGATTAAAGAGAGCAGGTATAGGTCCAGGGACATGGAGGCTGGTGAGGGTGATTTGGGCGTCCATCTAGAAGCACAGGTGTGAGAAGCAGATTAACTCAGGATTTGCTTAGAGGCAGAGAGAGGGAACTTACTGATGGGTTGACCTTTTGAAAGGGTGTGTTTGGAAAAAAGAGAAGAATCCACCAAAGGTAATTCAGATTTCCTTTTGTTTCAGAAGCTTTAGAACTTCATCCTCTCTTAAGTTGTTTCTTTGGCCATTTCTACAAGTTGCTTTTCTTTATAGCTGCCTGTTTCCATGACTAGAGCAGACTACAGTGTGACTTCCTAAATTCAGATCTGGGGTTTCCAACCGGGGGACCGTGTGATCTTAGGAATTTTTCTCAACCTTTTTAACCTTTGAGTTTCCTCATTTAAAAAAAAAAATGGCACTAATTTTTCCAGTTTCATAGGATTATTGTCAGAATGACTAAGAAAATATAAACAGAAATGCATAGGTAATGCTAGACTGCAGGAAGCATTCAGCAAATGTGGGCGGTTAAGTGCCGTGTTTCCACCCTACTTTCCTTACTATAGTGCAATCAGTCTCAGGACTTTTAATATATCCCCAACTTCCGCATCTGGTAATATCTTTTGTTTTCAAGTGATTTTGTTATTTGGGTTTTACAATCTGCTAAGGGCTTTTTGAGAGATTGATTGAATATTATCAGCTTTATTGTGAATTTAGCATTTCCGGCTCTTAAAATAGAGGGAGGGATATTAGGAATCTGATCTCAAGATTATATAAATTACATGAAAGATTAATAGACTGCTTGTACCAGCGTGAATGACACCACGTGGGCCCTGTTGGAATGTACTGTCTACAGCTGGGTAGCCTGTTTTCCCTTGGGGCTTAGAACCATATTGGGTTTAAGATTGGAAAAGATCCTAGTTGTTTAGATCACAGGGTAATCTAGAAGAACTTGTATCTCTGAATCTTTGCTTTCCCTGTAAACACTGGTTCCTGTCATCCTGCCAGCTGCAGCTGTGTTTCAGACCCTCATGATGGGTTATTTGCTTCTCAAAATAGGCTTGAGCACAGTAGGAAAATAGAGTAGGTCAACATAGCATATGGTTGAGTTCTCATGGACAGATGTGTTTGAGAATAACAAGGAAACTCTTTCCAATTGTCGTCTTTGTTATAAATGTGGTATGCAAATGTTTCCTAGTTACAGCTGGGATTGAGGTACATTTAGCAAATGATGCTTTTCATGAGATAACACATTAACCTAATTTTTGAAAACTCCTTCTCTTGCTCACTGAAGTTAGTTGAGCAAAGAACCACTTCCCTTCGCTGTGATAGTCAATGCTGTCTTGTTGCAGCTCTGTTCAGCCAGGTGGGTTTGGAACCCTTTCCCATGTAAAACATTCAGTATTAAATACATGCACATTCTATGAGTCTTTTGGCTTGGGCTTCTCTGTTTCTTCTTATGTTTTTTTTTTTTTAATAACAGGAGATAATCTTTTATTTCTAAGCTAATACATGGGGTACTTCCCATCTCTGATGTAACAATAAATCCAATAAATTACTCTGTTAAACTTCTGGTTGACTGAATCTAGAGTGGTTGGGATCTTGTAGTTTGTGATGCTTGCTTCCACAATTTGTCTCTCTCTTTTTTAAAAAAAAAGATTTATTTATTTATTATTATTACTTTTTAATTTGATCAGAGAGAGATAGAGAGAAAGGAAAAGTGAGAAAGCAAGCACTAGGTCCAAGACTCCAACTGCAGTCAGCCATGTGGGAATCCAGTGCCTTTGATCACCGTACCACCTGCTG
Organism: Tupaia tana; assembly: GCA_026018925.1. Taxonomy (NCBI): domain Eukaryota; kingdom Metazoa; phylum Chordata; class Mammalia; order Scandentia; family Tupaiidae; genus Tupaia; species Tupaia tana. Next base: position 15,167,917 of record JAKSZU010000025.1, on the reverse strand, counting down.
GCCCCATACACAATTTGTCTCTCTTACGTACTATGCTGATTGCATAGCTACTGGGTGGATTTTGTGAAAGTCACATTTTTAATATTGGGGTAACAATATAGGCTGGAGATTTTTGGAAATCAAGAACTACTATAATCTGTGTGTGGGGTCGGGGGGGGTTTATATTTTGTGGAGTTAAAACACCTGACAGCTCTATGATGCTTCCGTCTAGCTCATTCAGAGATACCGTGGTCATAGCTATTTAAGAGCCCAATGTGAAGGCCTACCTGGCCATAAGGAATCAATCATGAATTCTTTTTTCTTTTTTTTGTTTTTGGAGAGATTTTCGCTATAGGGCGTGTGTGCTCGCCAAACAGAGAAAGAGAGACATAGAGACAGAAAGTGAGAAATCACCCCCCAGGGGGGATGGTCACACCGCACTCCCTTCTCCTCCATTTTCCTCTTGGGATCTTGAGCACGCACGCACATGCACCCAGCGTGAGTTTTAAGCCACCGGGTCCGGGACGCGAACCGCGGTCGACTACGTGGGAGTCCAGCAACATAGCCATTACGCTAAGTGCTGGTTCCCTCAATCATGAATTCTGAGGCCCACAAGCATGGTCAGAACTGACCAGTGGGGCTCCTGTCTACACTCCAGTCATCTTAGGCACGCCTATTGGGGGGCCCTTTGGAATTAAGAGCAGGTCTGTTTCAGCAAAGAGCCCGTCCTTTCACACTTCAGAACCCCAACTTGATTATGTTTGTTAATATGTATTTTTAACTTTTAATTTTTTTCCAGAAATATATGTTCGGATATATTCACTTTCTATATGTTTGTTTTTCTACCACAGACACAGGAGCAGAAAGGCAGGCACTAAAAGAAAATGTGTATCCTAAACTGAGGGAATTCTGCAGAGAAAACTATGGATTGGAATTTCAGGTAATTCTAATGCTCATCTCATATTTAATTATGTCAGCTAAGTAACTAGTGTTTGTTTCTTGACTTTTATAACACCCAAGTTGTGACAAGTTTCAGACCCTGAACATTTTCATGACTTTGAGCATGAGTTAAAAAAGAATTGGAAAATGGAAATAAAATATTTAGTCATTTTTGTTATATTGTACTTTTTATGTTGTACATTTTTGGCCTCTGCCTGGTATTTGCTCATTTTTTTCTTTAAACTGTATTTATTTGCCTTTTTGACAATCTCCACTATTTTCAAAAAGGTGAAGGTTGCTGAGCACCTGCCTTGAAGCTGTGTCTCCAGAAATGTTTCACATCTGAAAATCAGAACAAATTTTTATATACTACTTTCTTTCAGCACACTAGCTGGTCCATGCCTTTTAGTTTTTTGTGTTTCTTGTTTGTTTGTTTGTTTGTTTGTGGGGGGAGGGTTAGAGGTTTGGCTATAGGGTGCATGCACTCGCCAGAAAGACAGAGAGAGATAGACAGAAAGTGAGAAATCACACCCCAGGGGGGATGGCCATGTCGCAGACCCTTCTCTTCCATTCTCCTCTCAGGATCTTGGGCACACACACACATGCACCTGGCATGAGTTTAAGCCACCAGGTCTAGGACTCAAACCTCATTCGACTACATGGGAATCCAGCGACATAGCCATTACACCAACTGCTGGTCCTCCCTTCTAGTTTTTATACATATTGTAGAATATCCTTTTTCCAGGACCAACAGATGGCATAGTGGTTATGTCACTGGACTGCCACGTAGTCTACCGCCATTTGAGTCCAAGACCCAGTGGCTTAAAACTCACGCCTGGCATATGTGCATGCATGCCCAAAATCTGAGAGGAGAATAGAGGAGAAGGGATTGCAGTGTGGCCATCCCCCCCTTGGGGGTGATTTCTCGCTTTCTGTCTTCCTGTCTCTCTCCATCTTTCTGGTAAGCACACACGCCCTATAGCAAAAAAAAAAAAAAAAAAAAAAAAAAAAATATATATATATATATATGTGTGTGTGTGTGTGTGTGTGTGTGTGTGTGTATATATATATCCTTTTTCTTATGCATTATAGTACATGTTGTCGCTAAGTTTTGTGAATACCTGGCATTTTTATACACCATTGATTTTGAAATATAACTTTTTAAAAAAGTACTTGAAAACAGATGTAACTTGGATATCTAAAATTTGAAAAAAGAAATGGCTCCTCCATCTGATAACATTATTCAGTCAGAATTTTTTATCCTCCTTTACAATAGAAATCTTAACTCCAGTGCTATCTAAACTGCACATCAACATTGTCAAGTCATGTATATGTAATAGCCATTTGTGGTGCAGGAGTGCAAAGTGCCCCTTTGTTACTGGAAGAAAAATTCCCCCTTTGTTTGTTTTCTCCTGGATAAGTATTTTATCTCAGTGTGTCTCAGGATGCCTTCAATATGATGGATACAGAAATAGTCCTCAGGAACTCAGTAATGGCTTCTCTCTCATTGCACAATGGCAGCCGGCAGCAGGCCACTGTGACACACACATTGAATAGTTACTCATAAGTCACCATTTACTTGATCAATTGTGAACGTAAATTAAATTCCTTGTCATGAGTTCAGCACTACCTTTTCCAAGGAGTCTGGTTCCACCGATAACAGAGTCTCAATTGTTAACAAAACTTCCAATCTGTCAAGATTCCCAAAGACTCGTACGTTCCTTGGGGACTCAATTACCATAGAGGAAGAAACGTGTTTGAACACATTAATCCCATCTTTGAGTTGTTTCATTTAACATCAGTTTTGTTGGGAGAGGGAGGAAGTTGTTGAGCTGCAGAACAACCTCCATAAAATATCGGATTGTCTGAGAGAAGGAAGAGAAAAGTATGCTTTTCTGATATGAGGTAGGCACAGGACAAGAGATATGGCCAAAAGGACGCTGTAGAAAGCAAGGCCCATCAAATACATGAATGACAGGGATCGTGGTGAGCAGGCGCACTGAATCAATAAATGAGCTGCTGGACAGTTGTGGAGACAGCGGAACTGCCCTGGGTGTGACACAACCTGCCCATCCTTCAATTCAGTGTCTAAAATAGGCATGGCAACAGCTTATATGTCCAAGGTTGTGTCTAGTTCATTTTGTGTAAAATAGCAGAAAATAACCAAACTGATTGATTTATGAGTATACAAATACAGATTTTTTTCAGCTCACATTTTGGAGGTCTATGAGTCTCCTCTGATGGGATTTCTCTGGCTACTTCACAACCTGGTAGTGGGCAGGACAGTGCGGTCTGAATTCCATGTGGGTCTTTCTCCTTATAAACCCTCTAAGGGTTCCTGGGAACCCACCCTGATGACTTTAATCCTAATGTAGTTGCCAAAACCCCACCTTTCAATACCATAATTGGATCAAGTTTTTATACTTTTAATCCACATCAGTTTTCATGGAACATAGTCAAACTACAGCAGGTTGTGATTCTAAAGTTAAATGTACAAGGTTGCATTTGCTTCCCAGCTGTGAAACTGAACAGGAGTGCAAATATATAGTATCTAAATCTTCTAAGTATATACTTTTGATATAGTCTTTTATGGTAGGTTAATTATAGATCACTTCCTTGAGGATATGTTTTCCAGAGAGAGTTCTCTTTTCTCAACAAAATATGGTGGGCTTCATGAAAAGCCAGTTTACCTACATGGTATTCCAATTCCGTCTTTGCTTGTGCACTGAACTATGAAGAAATGAATTCCCTAGAGGAACACAAATATATTCAGTTCATTCTTCCTGTTTCACCTCCTGGGTCCTGTTCAGTCTTAAGAGTTTCCCTTTTTTATCTCCTCTCCCCCTTGTTCATTGCCCTAGACCTACATGTGCTTCTTTTGCTTCCTTGAATACTCCCAGCCATTCCCACATGGGGGTGTTGCCTTGGTATTCTCTCTGCCAAGGATACTCACCCCTTCATCTTCATAGGGTTGCTTTCTCTCTCTCTCTCTCTCTCTCTCTCTCTCTCTCTCTCTCTCTCTCTCTCTCAGGGGTTTGTTTATATTTTTTATTTTAATTTATTTTATACATTCATCACTATACATCACTTAGCTTGTACAGTGAATTTACCCAACATGAATGGAATTCACACCAGTCCAATGGAGAATTCTATACATGTAATTATCAACAGATAATAATCCATTTCTGTGTCCCCTCAATGTCTTACCACTCTACTTTTCTCCTTAATTTCTTTCCTTGCATTCTCCCTCTTCTCACACCCTCTTCCCGCACTGTCTTCAGTATCCATAACCATTTCTTATTGTACCTCAGGTCTGCCCGGAAATGTCACTTCTTATTGATGCTTACCTACTCTCCCAGTTCAAAGTACCTCCCGTGGTGCTCTCTTACAAGTCACACCGTTTTAGTTTCTCACATGGGCTGTGTCAGCATCAGGCGGTTTCCTTATGCATTGGCTTGCTTATTGTCTTTCTCCCATTGGATAGGAAGTTCCATGAGAACAGCAGTTTGTCTGTCTTTATAACAACTACATTTCTGGTCTTAGAATAGTGTCTGGCATGTAGAAAAATGCCGTAAGAATTTGGTAACGGTATTAACAAATACCTGCATAAAATGAAGACTCAAACATTACTTGCTTAAGAAAGCCTTCCTTGATCCCCACCCTCCCACCCCTCCTAGGATATGCTATATAACCTCTGCTTTGCTCCCCTAAAATTCAACACGTAACTCCAAATCATTTATCCAACTTATTCAACAAGTATTTTGTTGAGCACTGACCACATGTCAGTCAGTATTCACAGTGCTGGGAATACAAACCAAATAGGCTCTCCTCTATGGAGCTTCCAATATGCTTGGAGGAGGCAGAAAGAACACAGATTTGGTGTTACCACAAATAACAGTGGGAATTTCTGCATTGTATTGAAATAAATGCTTTTACAAAAAAAAAATCAAGCAGAGTAAGGAGGATTAAGGAAGGGTCATCAAAGAAAACTCAGTAATAATAAGATGACTTTTGAGCAGAGATCTTCAGAAAGTGACAGAGCAAGTCATGCAGATGTCTAGGAGAGGAGGAGACCAGGCTCCAGGACCGTGGAAAAGAATCTGAGTAGGGGAGGGGGTATGTTTTTAACATTCTATAAACAATAAAGAAGCCAAGTGGGAGTGAAGTGAGTCAGGGAAATAATTATAGATGACATCCATGTCTTGTGGGTCAAGATTAAGATCCATAATCTTGTGGGTCAAGATTAAGACTAAGACTTTTACTGACCGAGAAGGGAGAGGGCGATGGTGATGTGACTTACCTTTAAGAGGTTTGCTCAGGTGCTATGAGGAGATTACTATGGTGGAGTAATGTAGAAGCAGGAAGATAGTGTAAACAAAATGTGATTGTGGCAGGATCTATAGTGCATGTTGGAGACCATGAGACATTATCTGGTTAGAGACAGTTTTCAGTATATGTCTATCAGGTTTAAAAGTTCTCAGGACTAAAATTCTTCTTCAACTTATTCAGGGGTTATTCAAGTAGTTGGTACATAATAAGCCAGTTAAACTTTTATTAAAATATTGGGTCATCACAAAAGTCATGACGTATTTTTATGTTTTTCTGTGCAAAAATGTGTCATGTCTTTTCTGATGACCCAATTGTTGATAGAATGTACAGCTAAATTTTAAGCATACCCATATGCCTTTGATCTGTGTGTTTATTCAGCAGACTATTTTGTAGAATTTCCTTTATTTTTCATTTCTAAGAAATTTAATGAAAATGTACCAAACTCTAATTCTGTGAATTTCAATATGCTATATTCTGGGTCATCAGAAAAGTCATGATGTATTTTTCTATGCAAAAATGCATCTTCACTTTGGCGAAGATCCAATATTAAGATATACATGGGGCTATCCAGTGGCATGGCGGTTAGGGTGACTGGATTCCACATGGCCGACTTCACGGTTCATGTCCTGGACCTGGTGGCTTGAAAATCATGCCAGGTTAGGACCACCAGATAGCATAATGATTACACCATTGGACTCCCACACAGTTGACCATGGTTCAAGTCCTGGACCCAGTGGCTTCAAACTCACACCAGGCATATGTGTGTGCATGCCCAAAATCCCAAGAAGAGAATGGAAGGGGAGGGATTGTGGCATGGCCATCCGCCCCTGGGGATTATTTCTCACTTTCTGTCTCTCTGTCTCTCCAGCAAGCACACATGCCCTAGAGCAAAAAATCTCTCTCAAAAGAAAGAAAATCATGCCAGGCACATGTGCATGCATGCCTAAAATCAAGAAAGGAGAGGGGAGGAGAAAGGATTGTAGAATGGCCATCCCCCCGGGGGTGATTTATCACTTTCTCTCGTGCTCTCTATCTGGCAAGCACATGTGCCCCATAGCAAAAAAAAAAAAAAAAAAAAAAAAAAAAAAAAAATACACACAATGGAATGGAAACAGCTGAGTGGATAGAAATCAAGCCAACTCAGAGCAAAGAACACCTGTAGATTCAGAAATAGAAATTGAATTTAAATAATATGCTGTTTGATTTGCCAATGTTCATTAAATGCCCTTGGTTACAGGGGCTAGAAAGAAGAAGGGAAATGAAAAGGAAGAGTAAAGACTGAGGCAAAAGCAGATGCCGCAAGACCCAGGAACTATAGGGCCTGTGATTTCTCCCACAGATATTACCCATTCTTCATTCTAGGTCTCCTCTCCATCCCCGCTGCCAGAACCCTGGGTTAAAACCCTCCTTCCTTCAAATATTGGATGAACGAAAAGCATCTTCAATGGTCTCTTTTTCTTTCCACTCCCAAAAGTTGCTAACACTTGAGAAAGAGGCTAGTTTTCATCTATTTTTAAGTTCACACAGTCTGCGGCAGAGTTCAGTCTTTAGTGAAGTGGCAGCGGAGTAGGTAATGGAAATGCCTACACCTCACCCCTCCAGATTAATGTTATTTAAATGTCATGTAGTCAATTCTTTTGCTTAAGAGAGTTTCCTTGTTCCCTGCTACCTTGGAGGTCTCCCATAATGTGACCCCAGCTGTCACTCCATTTCATCCCCCACTCTCCCAGCATAAGCAGTCCATGCCATTCGCAGCCTGTTCTTTTTTTTTTTTTTTTTTTTTTTTTTTTTTTGGAGAGGTTTCTGCTATAGGGCACATGTGCTCACCAGAAAGACAGAGAGAGACAGAGACAGAAAGCAAGAAATCACCCCTCCAGGGGAGATGGCCACACCACAATAACTTCTCCTCCATTCTCCTCTCGGGATCTTGGGCATGCACGCACACGTGCCTGGCGTGAGTTTAAGCCGCTGGGTCCGGGACTCAAACCATGGTCGACTACATGGGAGTCCAGTAACATAGCCAGGATGCCAACTGCTGGTCCCAATCGTAGCCTGTTCTTGGAGCCCATCTTGCTGACTGTTCATTGCTGACACTGAAATCTCACTTGCTGTATCTGTTTGGTCGTTGGGAAAGTCATGATGACCAAATATCTCAATTATCCCCCCCAGAAATGCCCTGTCTTCACCCTCACCCAACTTACACACCATCCTTCATAATCCAGTTCAACCCCCAGCTTTCCATGTTTGTGATTCCCAAATATCCCCTTCTATGCTGTGCTGTCATTAATTTAATGGTGGCCCCTCATAGCTCTGCTGGTACTATGAGCCAAAAATCAACATAGTTAGGGCAGGGGTCTTTAAAAGGGATATGCAAGTGACCTGCATGTTTCAGGCACTTCCATTGTCAAAGCAGTTTTCATGGGAGTCCAGTCACTCCTTCAGAATACCTCCTCTTAGTCAACCTCTTTCATGAACAACTTGTATGTATCTCATTTCATCTTAGTTACCAAAACTCATAACTCTCCCTTTTCTTTATTTCCAACATCAGATAAATCCCAAAGACCCACTGATTCTAGATTCTACTTGCTTAAAACCTTCTCCTATCTGTCCACTTTTTCAGGTTTGTACCAGTGTCATCTTGATGGTTGCCATAGATACCTTAAGTGGTCTATTTAACTTCATCTCTTCCTTCTCCTCCCTCAGGTCAACCCTCTGCCCACCCTATCCCCAGTCAGTCCTCCACAATATTGCTCCAGTGATCTTTATGAAGTGTAGATCGGCCTCTGTCATCTACAAGCTATACTCTATTCTTAGCTTGCCAGACAGGGTTCTTTTTTCTATTCCTGCTGATCATTGAGGTCTTATCTGCCACTGCCTCTGAGGAAATAGCAGCAGGCAGCCTGGTCTAGATTTTCTGAACTACATTTGGTTCCCCAGACATATTCTTTCCTTTAAACCCACTGCGACTTCTGGCTGGAGTGCCCTTAAATGACCCTCCAGGCAAATGAGTAGAAAAATGTCTGTCCTGGTCCTGTAGGGAAGTGTGGGAATTAAATCTGCAGCTCTTGCCAGGAGAAGCGTCTTCTCTGTACCTGCTTTCTGCCTGAGGAAGACAATTTGACACCTCCTGAAGTCACCCAAGAGTTGGATGCTCATCCTACGGTTTGACACCCCGTGGTGCCCCATTGGGCTGGGGTTGGGCTTCTCTCCTTCACCAAAATTTATCTCTGTGTTTCCTTTGGCAGAGCAGACCCAGACCTGTCCACTAGGTTCTCTTTCTCCCTAAAACCCTAATTATAGCACTGCCTTCTCATTAAGCCATTGCCTACATGTGAGTCATCCTGGTGTCTGTGTCTCCAGCTCTCTCCCTCCGTGGTTGCCTGAGGACAATTCTCTGTGTTTGGAATGTTAGTGTGTTTGAGCTGGAACTCATACTTCTTCCCCCTTCCCTAGTTTTCCAAGTGCTACCATTTCCTCATCACTGGGGCTTTAACTTCTTGGCTACTCCTTCCTCCTTTCACCCTTTATGACCTCAATCCAGGCTGCCGCCATGCTTGTTGATTCATCTACCACGACGCTTCTTAGAAGCTCACCTCTCCTTTCCATTTTGCAAGTGTCTGTTCATGCTTAGGTTTTCCCTTTCTTTTTTGCTGACATTCATTCACTGTACATCATTACAGCACACACAACGAATTTTCCCATCTAAAATACACTGTGTATTGGCTCAAAGATTTTACAATACGTATCTTCAACAGATAATCTTCCACTTTGTGTTTCTTATATGTTTTTCTCCCCACCCCCAACTTAACTCCCTCCCTCTTACCCTCAGCCACAGGTTGTCGTTTCTTAGTAGCTGATTAACTGAAGCAGCATCTTCCTGATCTTTTTCTACCCATGGTAATTTTGTATTCTGGTTCAGACTATACACAGCTGCTCAAACAAGCTTCCTCGAAGAGTGTTTACTCGATTTCATTGATTCTAAGATGCAAGGTCTTCACATTTTTTACATCTCTGAAATCAAGATTCATCTTATAAGTAAATAGTGTGTCATCGTGCATTTCTGTCAGTAGTATGACTGATACTGGAGCCACCTACACGGAGGAGATTTTAGATTTGATACAATGTAGCATGTTATTTATGGAGTATAGTGGAAACAGCACGTATTTTTGCTAGAAAGTTTAAAGTTCAAATCCTGGGTGTGCAGATTACTGGTTCTGTGACTCTGAGCCCTGATCTGTCCGACACATAGATGACTCCTCTGAACAGTGAATGGTAAAACGAATCTCTTCCAGCACTGTCGTAAACATCGAATGAGATAACACGAAGTGCCTGCCACGTGGAAGGAATTTAACCAATGTTATTTTCTTTCTGGCTTTCATGTTTTAAATTCCTTTTTTCTGATTAAGAACCTAATGCACACCAGCAGGTGGTATAGAGGTGGGAGTGCTGGATCCCACATCGCTGATTGTACAACGTGAGTCCTAGATCCAGGTTTGAATCCTGGACCCAGTGGCTTGAAAATTGCACCAGGCACATGTGTGTATGTGCCCAAAATCCCAAGAGGAGACTGGAGGAGATGGGATTGCTGCATGACCATGCTCCCCTCCCCGTGTCCCCTCCCTCCTGCCAGGCAATTATTTCTCACTTTCCATCTCCCTCTCTGGTGATCCCATGTGCCCTGTATCAAAAAAAAAAAAAAAAAAAAAAAGGAAAAGTAAAGAAAAGAAAGAGAAAAAAAGAAAGAAAAAGAAAGAAAGAGAGAGATAGAGAAGGAAAGAAAGGAAGGAAGGAAGGAAGGAAGAAGGAAAGAAAGAAGAAAGAAAGAAAAAGCACATAGTACAACAAAATTATTTATGTACATGTTTTCTTGTTGCCTTCTTTGTATAGTAAAAGATCTTTGCTCTGGTTATTCCAGGCCATCTGTTTGTCTGAGGAATGCTTCGTGTCTGATACAAAAGAAATGTGAATGGGAAGAATATTCAGGAAATATTTATTGTCTCACACGTAAGGAGATGATGCAGCAGGACACGAAAATCTCTGCAGCCAGGCTGTTGGTTTGAGAGAAGAGTTTTCTAAGTTCTTTTAATCACTCCTTTGGCATATCCACCAATTGTATAGGGCTCTATCTCTTGAGATTTCCTATGTGGAGAAAAGGTTCCAATTCGTTATGGCACAGCCAGGCCCTGCCACGTGTAGTCTCCAGGAGAATGGAGGAAGGGACAGAGACAGAGGCTGAGTACCATAGTCTAGTTCTGTTTCCTTTCTCTGGACTTATCTGGACTTGGAGCTCAAGATCTTTTTTTTTTTAAGAATTATTTTAACTTTATTTATCCATTAATTTAGTTCAATTTGACCAGAGAGGGACAGAGTGAGAGAGAGAGGGAAAGTGATCAAACAAGCCTCCAGGTTCAGGACTTGAACCGCGGTTGGCCATGCGGGAATCCAGCACCCCAAACCACCATGCCACCTGCCAGCTCCAGGTATCCAAGTCTTGCTCTTATGGGTAGCAAAATGTTTGGGTAGCATGTCCCCCAAAGCTGGGTATGGACCATCATGGTCACAGTGGCAAAAGACCCTGAGGTGTAACTTTCACAAGCTGCTTCAGTTACTGTGTATCATATGTACTGGGATGAAAGCCACTGTCAGTCCCTATGGAACAAAAGAAATGATAACAATACACTAGGTGCAATCAGGCAATCAGTGACATCACCTGGGGGATGTGGTCAGAAGCTCCTTTTGTCCCTTCAGGATGTGAGGGTGCTTAGATATCCTTTTAGAAAAAAAGAAGCAAAGGAATGGGGAGCCCCAGGCTTTTGAGAGAATAAGGTGGCATCATGGATAAGGGTGTTGGGCTCCCACATGGCTGATCATGGTTTGAGTCCCAAACCTGGTAGCTTGCTTTCTTTCTTTCTCTCTCTCTCACTCTGTCCATCTCTGGTCAAATTTAAAGGAAAAGAAAAGAAGGAAGGGGGGAGAGAGAAGGAAGGAAGGAAAGAAAAGAAAGAAAAGAAAGAAAAGAAAGAAAGAAAGAAAGAAAGAGAGAGAGAGAGAGAGAGAAAGAGAGAAAGAGAGAGAGAGAGAGAGAGAGAGAGAGAAAGAAAGAAAGAAAGAAAGAAAGAAAGAAAGAAAGAAAGAAAGAAAGAAAGAAAGAAAGAAAGAAAGAAATTCTTGAAAAAAAATCTGCGAACCACCAATTTTAACTAAAGTTTCAATGGGATAGAAGTAGAGGTTCATTTTTCTGCTACCCAGACAATCAAGACTTGGGCACCAAGCCCAGACTAGTTTAGACAAAATAAGCTATGTTCTCTGTCCCCATCGGATACGTGGGGCATCTCACAGTGACTAGGCCTTACTAGTAGTTACGAGTTGAACAGTCACTCCCCTGCGAAGGACCATTGTCAGCTGTGCGTACTCCTGTCTTGCTCCGTTCCTCACTCCCCTCATCACAACCCTCCTATGCCATCAAGCTCTGACCCCTTTATGTGCACCCGTTTTTTCCTTCTGGCTGGCTGCCTGCCTGAGAATCTCAAAGCATTTTGCACCCCAAGTTACCAAAATACATCACGGGCTTTATAACTGGCAGAGTCAGATGCCCGTGGTGTTTGGTCTTTTCTCCACATTGTCAGCTCGTCACTCCTTTCCATTTTCTACTCATCACACGGATGCTGCTTTCTCCAGCGAAATGCGTCTCTCTTCTCTGAATCACACGTCGTCTCACTCGGGCTGGAGCCTCCACTCACTTCAGGTCACTTCACATCCCAGCCCTGCCCATCAGAGCCTGGCGGGGCCTTACCAAGGTGATTATGAGCGTGTTACAGTAGCCTTCTCTCAGCCATGTGAGTAAGCCAGTTTATGAAAAGAGGGAAGGAAGAAAAATGAAGCTGATAAGAGGAAAGGGGAAGGAAGCAGTCAGTCATAGTTGACCTTCACTGTTCCAGTTTCATGGTCAGCCTCAGCCTCCTGTCCTTGCAGCATGAAGGACTCATCCACGTTCTCCCACCCGACTTCCCAAGGCAGTACGATTGTTCCTCCTTTACTCAGAGGCCGTCTTCTACCTCATATTTCTCCTAAATATAGAGCGGTGACATCATGGGAGGCTCCAGAATTTACTGGAGGAGCTGTACTTTGCCGAGGATTTATTTCTGCTAAATCATGGCTGTCTGATTACCCAAACACAAGAAATCACCCAGGAGACTTAGTCCTCCAAAAAACAGAATGAAAAATTGTCCCCTGTTTGCAGGTGACATTTACGTGTCCCAATTGAATTCAGCCACCATGAAACCATTCTCAAATTCTGAACACACAGTAGCTATTCTTCCCGTCTTCATTTTCCATTCCTTACACAACGGTAGAAGAGGGGGGCTTTTGACAAGTCTTTCTACAGTAAAAAGAGCACACAGTGAAGAGAGAGACTTTGCCAATAATTATAGACCCTTGAGAAACTTAGCTTCTGTTTTCTCACTATGAAGTGTTTCTTCTACCTCCTCTTGAAACTTCCTTGCAGCTCCCAAAAGTTTATGATGCTGCGACCTTACCGTCTGTCTGCATATCAGCGGGTCATGTCACATTTCTGCCTTTGCCTTACAGTTGTGTGTATCCCACAGGCCCCTGTCCTCTCTGAAGAAGTCTGTCATATGCATACATCCTTCCAGTCCAGCTTTGCATTTTTATCTCCTCACTGACACCCACCCCAGATCCACAGGGCAAATTCAGATGCTTAGTTCCCTGAATTTCTTCCATTTATTTACAGGCATTTATTGAGTCTTAACTCTGCACCAGGCTGAGTTGTCACTATGGCAAAAAACAGAGCTCCCATGGACTTAGAGTCTCACAGAGCGTTAGTCACAAACCACAAATACAGACATACATAACCCCTGGAGATCGCACAACAAATAAGCAGCAGTGAGGATTTGACCGAAGAGTTTGGCTTCAATGTCCATGTTTGTAAAACCTGCACTGGGGCCAGCAGGTGGTGTGGTGGTTAGGGCACTGGACTCCCATGTGGCCAACCTCAGTTCAAGTCCCAGACCCAGTGGCTTGAAAATCACACTGGACTTGTGCATGAGTACCCAAAATCCCAAGAGGAGAATGGAAGAGAAGGGACTACAATGTGGCCATCTCCCTTGGGGAATGATTTCTTACTTTCCCTTTTACTATCTCTCTCTCTCTCTCTCTCTCTCTCTCTCTCTTTCTGGCAAAAACCTAAAAAAAATTTAAAATCTGTACTGTACTGTACAGCCTCTTACATCCCAGATTGGTGGAAATTTATGTTGTATAGATATGTAAACACAAGTACATGTGTATACATGTAAACATACTCACGTATGCATATAAGTGTTTCAGTATATTGGGTCATTGGAAAAGTCATGATGCATTAAAATGATCCAGAATATTCATATACATATACTGTTATATGCACCCAAAATGGGGACCTTCAGTGTACATAGAACTGCACTGCAAAGCCAGAAACGTGGCATGGCCTGCTCATGTAAAGATTAGGTCACAGCATCATCAACTTCGGGAACTGAGGAGAAATGTAAAGATCAGGCAGCAGAAACAATTTGTAGGTGAGAAAACTGAGACCGTATCCGTAGTTGGAACTTGTGCAATGAGGGAGCGCATGATGAGAAATGAGGTGGGGGAATCGGGGAGCAGGTCACAGAGTAGCTCATAGAGCAGGTCATGGGTTCTAGATACGGTCTTTAGGGTGACAGGAAGCTCCAGCATAGAAACTGTAAAACAGGGTTATGAGCCCAGATTCAAGCCCCAGCTCTATTTAATGCTGCCTGTGTGACCTTGGGCATGTTATTTCTGTGCGCCTCGGTTTCATCTGTAAACCCGGGACAACAGGTCTACCTTGTAAGTTTGTTTGTGGAGTAAAGAAGTTGCTCTGTGTAGTGTCTTGCCAAGGAAAAGAAAATCAGGTATGGTAATTAGATTTGCATTTTTAAAAAGATTCCTCTGCTTGCAGCATGGTTAACGGATTGGAGGAAGCAGGAACAGAACTAAAGAGAATTGAAGGGGTCGGAGTCGTAGCACAGGTACCTGAACACTCAGAGGGTCACACGGATACAGAGGTTGCTCAAATTCCCGTGACAGGCAAGAATAGAGCCAACGTTGGGTTTTTTCACTCAGGCATGTTCCTGTGACCAGTGAAAGTAGAGCCATCTTCTCACCACAGATGTCCAGCACCTTCTTTCTTGGGTCTCCTCCTCTGATCCCTCCTCTCTGTCTCCATGTCCATGAAGCCCTGAGAGTCAGAAGTCTTGCCTTCATTCCCAGCTTAGTACTTCCTCACTATCATGTTGGAGTAGTTAGGACTGTCCAGAGTCTAAATCTCTCCGGATATCAGTTCTCGGCAGTTAGGAGTCTTCGTGAGGCTTCCCATGCAACACCACCCAACTTCATAGTGTTGGATTCTGTCTCTTTGTGATGGTCATGTTTGACCCCTGGGGGCAGCCAGTGGTCAGACTGAGCTTGATTTAAGACCTGTTTTTCCCAGAATTGCTCGTTTTAGTCATGCTCCCATATAGCTCCTGGTCATCCATCTTATGACCAAGAGAGTAATTGCAGGTGACATAAAGCCAACATTCACAATAGTTCTGGTCAAAAAATGTAGTTGTTGATGGTGTGGACCTGGAGTTTTTCCTGTTATTCCTGTTATACAAATGTCTGGGGCATGTCATTCTACCAGCGAGAGAATATACAAACCAATCACCATTGGTAAACAGTAGCCAATAAAGCTGGTTTGAGTTTTGACACTTCTTTGTTGACCTTCTGCAAGATGAACATCCTAGACATAAATATTAAAACAAATTCAAATTAGTGCAAATTCACCATCGTATTGACCTGAGAAAGCAGTGTGCTGGCAGACTAATATTGTTCAAAATTTTGCAAACCTGCTCTGTGTCCTTTTGAGTCATTTTTGGAAGAGTTACCCATCTTTTAGAAGTGATGTCTTATATATGTAAAGGCCAGTAAGGATGGGAAATACCCGTTTTTAAAAAATTATTTTCATTTCATTTTATTTATCATTATTGGGCCTAGTCAAGTTGCTACAGGGCACATGCATTCACCAGAGAGAGAAAGTGAGAAAGCAAGCCGCCAGGTCTGGTTCTAATCAAAACAAAATTCAGCTATAATATGGCAAAAGGTTTTTCAGTATGAAATGAGATTAATCCTAAAGAGGAAATGCCCCAAGTAATGGCAGAAGCATTAGAATGGGGGTATAGCCTCCTGTTGTATTAACTTTAAAGAACAGCCTTCATTGTCCCAGATTTGTTTTAAAAAATCAGTCATGTTATCTTGGTAGTTAATAGTCTCTTTTATATTCAGATAGCGGCTTATGATAAAGAGGAAGTTTTTGGAAGGTATTTTCAGTTCAGAGGCTCTTTGCAAAGAAATGCATGAAGCCATAATTCATATTGGATGGTGTTTTTGTTGTTGTTTTGTTTGCCGTAGGATTAGTGTGCTCTCTGGAGAAAGGCAGAGAGAGGGAAAGTGAGAAATCACCGTCTGGTGGGATGGCCACGCCACAGTCCTTTCTCCACCATTGTTCTCCCCTCAGCATTGTGGGGGGTGGACACGTGCCTGGTGTGGTTTTCAACCTACTGGGTACAGGACTTGAACCTCACAGTCAGCCATGTGGGATCCAGTACCTTAGCCACCAAGCCACTTGCTGGCATTTATTTATTTATTCATTCATTCATTCATTCATTCATACACACCAGAGGATGCTTGGGTTGGTGGGGGTGGGAGAGCCCCTTCTATGAGACACAGTCAGACCAGAATCTCTTCTCTACCTCTCCCTGCTGTCAGGATTTTGGGTACACATACCATGTTTCTCAAGCTTATGGGTCTGGGACTCAAACCATAGAGTCAGCCATGAGGGATCCAGCCACCTTAACCACCACTCCACAGACTGGCCCTCATTGTTTGCTTGTTCTTCATTTGCACTCGTGGGAGTGTTTTTTGTTTGTTTCTTTGTTTTTAAGCGTCCGTTGATTATTGGTCCCTTACAGTTTGCTTTATTGTTTGGTAATCTTGATATTAAAATGATTCTGACTTCAAGGGGTATGATTTGTTAAGGCTTTCTTTGCTGGCATTTCATTTTCTGACCAATTTAGCATATTATAAGAAGTATGATAAATTATACTCCCTAAGATTTTTTTTTAAAAAAAAGAAGTGATATGGTTTTAAATTAAAAAAAAAAAAAAAAAAAAACACAGAAGAAAAAAATAAGATTACTTTCCTGAGCTTTTATACTTTAACGATGAAATAAGTAAAGGCACATAAAATGCGCTGTCAACAAGTTAGTATTCCAATAAATAGTAAATTAGATTCCAGCGTCTGCAGTGTCTGGACATTAGGCTAAAAGCTAAACTTAATTTTTGTTGTAAGTATATAATAAATCTTGTCTTGTTGAGCACTTTAAGTTCCAAGCATTTTTTCTGCCAGTTATTGATCATGCAGATATATGGCATATCTGTTTATCCAGAATGGTATTTTGTATTGCAGAAGTTGGCTATTTCACTTCCTTATTCCCTATATTCATGCTTGCTTGATTTTTATCTTTTTTCACCATTTTTTTGCTCATAAAGACATACAAGAAAGGACAGTTGAAGGGAGAAAGGCTTGAGGCAGGAGAATATTTAAACAAAGCTACTGAAGTAAGAGGACATGGAGTTGGGAAGGTCTAATGAGCACAGTGGTGGCCGAGCTGACAGGAGACAACTGATGTGAAAACTACTACCAAATGCTCCGATAAATGGCAAATACATCATATGATAACTTGGGCTTCCAAAATAAATAAAATGAATTTTAAAATGAAGAAATTCAGGCTCTGTTTTGGCATTTTTATCCTGGCCATTTGTTCTCTGCATAGTTGGGTAGATCTCATTGTTTAGTTCAATTATGCTCCTATACTAGAGAATATGCTGGATTTAAACATCTATAGTTCTTGCATACGACTGCCCAGTAGGCAAGGAATAAAAGACCGATAGAAAATTGCAATAGAAGTAGATGGGCAGTGTATCATTTTTTAAACAGCTTTATTGAGATCTAATTCAATTCGTGTACCCAAAAATGCATGCATTTAAAATTTATGACTTGATGGCTTTTAATATATTCACAGTTGTGTGACAGAAAATCAACTTTAGAACACTTTCATCTCCCCAAAAGAAACCCTTTTCCCTTTAGCCATCATACCTCAGTCTCTCCATTCCCCCACCCCCGCTAACCCTAAGCAGTCACTAATCAAATTTTTGTCTCTCTAGACTTGCCTATTCAGGACATGCAGCATGTGATCCTTTGTGACTGGCTTCTTTCACTTAGGATAATATTTTTCAAAGTTCATCTATCTCATGGGACGTGCCAGTTATTTCATTATGTTACTTGTTTTTGAGAATATATCCCATTATATGGATATGCCAGACTTATGCATTGATCATTTAGGTTGTTTCTAATTTTGGATTATTATAAATAATGCTACTCCGAGCATTCATGTATTAGCATTTGTGTACACATATTTTAATTTCTCTTGGATGTACACCTAAGAGTAGCATTCCTGGGTCATATGGTAACTCTGTTTAACCATTTTAGAAACTGCTAGACTACTTCGGAAGTGGTTAAACCATTTTATATGTCCATCAACAATGTATGAGGGTTCCAGTTTCTCCACATCTTTGCCAACACTAAAGTCTATTTTTTTAACCACCCTAGTGGGTACAAAGTGTTATCTCATTTTGATTTTGATTTGTATGTCCCTAGTAATTAAAATATTGAGCATCTTTACATATTTTTGTATATATTCTCTAAAGAAATGTCTAGTCAGATCCTTTTCCCATCATTGAGTTACCTTTTATTATTGAGTTGTAGGAATTTCCTATATATTCTAGACAAAAATTCATATATTGGGTCATTAGAAAAGTCATGATATATTATTTTTGGAGAGGTTTTTGCTATAGGGCACATGCTTTTGCAAGAAAGACAGAGAGAGACAAAGAGACAGAAAGCGAGAAATCACCCCCCGGGGGGATGGCCATGCCACAATCCCTTCTCTTCCATTCTTCTCTCGGGATCTTGAGCACGCACACACACGCAACCGGCGTGTGTTTAAGCCACTGGGTCAGGACTTGAACCGTGGTTGACTACATGGGAGTCCAGCGACATAGCCATTACGCCAGCTGCTGTCCCCATGATGCATTTTTGCATAGAAAAAATACATCATGACTTTTCTGACAACCCAATGTAATTTGCAAATGTCTTCTTTGATTCTGTGTTTGCAATTTCACTTCCTTTATAGTGTCCTTTGAAGCACAATTTTGTTTTTTTTTATTTTTCTTTAAGCTTATTTCTTAAGACTTGGAGAGAGAGAAACAGAAGTAAAGATTGAGACCTCCAACAGGGTCTTAATACCGTGATCCACCCCAGCCTCAACCAATCTCCTATATGGAGATCCCACAATGGGAGTATGGAACCTTCCCATGTGTTTCCAATTGCAATATCATTATCATTGTACTCCCTTTTTTATTAATTTTTAGGATGTCCATTTATATTTTGTCTTTGGTCACTTTTATTTTTGGTGTATAGCTAAGCAAATGTTGTCAAGTCCAAGATCACAAAGATTTGCTCTTATATTTTCTTCTAGCAGTTTTAACTCTTAAATTTATATCTATGATCTGATTTAACTGTTTTATACCCTGTGAGGTAGGGGTTAAGCTTCATTCTTTTGCACATGGAGATCCAGTTGTCCCCCTACCTTTTCTGGAAAGAACTCATCCTTCCTCATTGAATTGTTTTGGCACCCTTGCCAAATTGGATGGTTTTAAGTGTAAGATTTTATTTATGGATATTCTGTTGTATTCCATGGATCAACGTCTATTCTTTTGCCAATACCACATTGCCTTAATTATTGTAGTTTTGTATGAGTATGAAATCTGAAAGTGTGAGTACTCCAACTTCTCTATTCTATAAGATTATTTTTTCTAGCTTGGGTCCCTTGAATTACCATGGTAATTTTAGGTTTAGCTTTTAAATTTCTACAAATAAAACAACTGAGAGTTTTATAGTGATTTATTAAATCTGTAGTTTAATTTGGGGAGTGTTGGCATCTTAACAATATTAAGTCCTACAATTTATAAACATGGAATATCTCCCCATTTATTTAAATTTTTTTAATTTCTTTCTACAATGTTTTATAGTTTTCTGATTCTAAATTTTACATTTATTTTATTAAATTCACTCCTGAGTTTTTATTTGCTCTAATCATCTTTTAAAATGAATTGTTTTCTGGGAACCAGCAGTTAGCGTAATGGCTATGTCGCTGGACTCTCATGTAGTCGACCGCGGTTCGCGTCTCGGACCCGGTGGCTTACAACTCACGCCGGGCGCGTGTGCGTGAGTGCCCAAGATCCCGAGAGGAGAATGGAGGAGAAGGGATTGCGGCGTGACCATCCCCCCTGGGGGGTGATTTCTCGCTTTCTGTCTCTATGTCTCTCTCTGTCTGTCTGGCGAGCGCACGCGCCCTATAGCGAAAAACCTCTCCAAAAAAAAAAAAAATGAATTGTTTTCTTAATTTCATGGTAGATTTTTCTTTGCTAGTGTACAGAAATACAGTTGATTTTTGTTTATTCATCTCGAGCAACTTTGCTCAGCTCATTTATCAGTTCTAACAGGCTTTTAATGGATTCATTAGGATTTTAATATATAGAATTATGTCACTGATTTTCTTTGTCTTGTCTAATTGTTCTGGCTAGCACTTCCAGTATAGTGTTGAATAAAACTGGTGACAGTAGATATCCTTCTCTTCCTAATCTTAGAAGGAAAGTATTCAGTCTTTCTCCATGAAGTATGATATTTACTGTTCATTTTTTCTTTTTTTCTTTTTATTTTTTGAGAGGTTTTTGCTATAGAGTGTGTGCACTCGACAGAGAGATGGAGAGAAACTGAGAGACAGAAAGCAAGAAATCACCCCCCCAGGGGGGATGGCCACACCACAATCCCTTCTCCTCCATTCTCCTCTCAGGATCTTGGGCACACATGCACATGCGCCCAGCATGAGTTTAAGCCACCCAGTCCAGGACTCGAACCACAGTCGACAACATGGGAGTCCAGTGACATAGCCATTATGCTAACTGCTGGTCCCGTAGAGTTCTGTCTCTTTATGTAGTTCCTCCTTCATGTCATGGAATAATTTTCTCACCTCTTGGAACTGATGGTTTGTCTTCTCTTGTATCTCTGTTTTGTTATGATCAATATTCTGAATTCCTTTTGTGACATTTCTGTGATTTTTGTATTTTATCTATTGTTGGTGAGGAGCTATATTGTTCTTTTTGGGAAGACATGTCTGTTTCTTTTTTCTTTCTGTTTCTTGTGTCTCTGCATTGATGTTTTTGACAGCCAGTGGAGTACTCACTTCTTAATTTTTGGAGTAGATTCTGCAACGCTGGAGGCAGAATAGCCTAAGTCCTATGGCATTCAACTGGCTGCAGCCACTTAAATGAATTGCCATATGTCCTCCTTCATGGACAAGTTAGACAGAGGTTTGAGAGAAAAACCTGCCCTGAATTCCAACTCTTCTTCTGCACAAGTAGCAGCAGAGAGAACATGAGATCCTCCTACACTTGGGCACTGACCCTGACATAATAAAACTCCATGAATCCCAGACTCTGACCAACCAATCGAGCCATCCCTTTTTTCCTCACAGGTGGGAGCTTATTTTTCTTAACCCATTGTTGAACCAAGACTATAATTATTCTTCTCCAGACAAGAGATCAGAACAGTGTATCAAGGGATTTCTCCCACTGAGGAGAAACTACTTTCTCAGCACTTGCCAAAGCTCTTTGACCTTGTTCTCAATGATGCTGAGATGGAGGATTTCACCTTTTGTATTCTGAAATATCAGGGTATCCTAATATGGTAATATATTAATGTACAAAAAGCACTCTATGACATGTAAAGCACCCCAAATGTTTATTACTGATAAGCCATGCACATCATTTCTTCACCCTTTCACTTTGTTGGGAGCGTGACACCGTTTAAGTCATAGACTATTGTTTACTAAGTTAGATCATTTCATTACTAGATCATTTCTGTGCTCTCTGGAGCGCAGTAATTTATAGCTTTGCCCAGTGGAACTCACTGTCCAGTGTGAGAACCAATATCGAATACCTGTTCAGTATCTGGGGAACTGAAGTTTTACATTTTCATTTATTTATATTTAATTGTACGCAGCCCAGCTAGAGGCTCTCAGGTTCGACAATAGAAGTATCATCTCAGACATCCTTTTCCCTAATAATATTGTGTGGTTAGACCTTGTAAGGTAGATTAAAGAAAGGAGTCCCCATACCAGTGCTGTGATTTTTATATGATAAAATTCATGAAATGGATGGGCCATGGGGATATTTTCTAAAGAAGCTATCGTCTATCTGTGAGCCTTCGAAAGCGTAAATGCAGATAGACAAAGATCTGGCCCAGCTGTCTGCGTGTGTTGGGGACAGGGGAACAGTGAAGCCACAGTAGCTGTACAAAGACCTAGGAGATCTGTTAGAGCTGCAAGGAAGGATCTCAGCTCTGCACTTGATGCTCACTGAATGTCTTGCAAGCAGCAAGGGAAAGGGGGAGGTTCTTGTTTCTGCTATGGGAAGTAAGGAGGGAAAATAAGAAATCTTCAAAGCCACAAATGGAAACATTTACTTTATGCAGATAGCAGTTGAGTAAAGGGAATGAAGCCTTTACTGCTCTCAGTAGTGCTTTTCAAAGTGTACTTGTAAGTTTCTACAGCCTCACAGCATCTTCCCTATAGTCTTTGAAGTAGAGAGACAGAAAATCCTATTACTCTCACTTCTCAGTAAGGCTGTACCTTTCCTTGTTTTTCAATACATGTTGTTCAGATATGTATTGATGAAAGCCAAACAGCTTATGGAAAAAAGACATACAAAATGTCTGTCTTCATAGGATAAAGTATAATAAGAGCAGGTTGTTTTGTAAAAGAACTATTTATTTCAATTTTATTTAATCACTCATTTATTTTAATTTGATCAGAGAGAGAGGGAAAGGCGAAATCAAGCCACCAGGTCCGGGACTCAAACCATCATCAGCCATATGGGAGTGTCCAGCACCTTAACCACCATGCCACCTGCTGGCCCCAAGAATAGGGTTTTTTGGATTCTTTCTTTTTTCCCCCTCTCTCTTCCTTTTTTTAAAGAAATGTAAATGTTTAAGACCAACAGATAGCATAATGATTACATCACTGGACTCTCACATGACCAGTCATGGTTCAAATCCTGGGCCTGGTGGCTTGAAACATGCTGAGTATATGTGCATGCATGCCCAAAATCCTGAGAGGAGAGTGGAAGAGAAGGGATTGTGGCATGGCCATCCCCTTGCGGGGCAGGGGAAACTGATTTCTTGCTTTGTGTCTCTATGTCTCTCTCTGTGTCTCCAGAGAGCACACACGCCTTATAGCAAAAATCCCTCTCAAAACAAAAGAGAGAACGAAATGTAACTATTCAACTTCAGATCAGTATATGTTATAACCCACTGTGCCTTTCCCTTCTCATATTGAAGTGTGCATTAGCGTCATACACTGTGATTTAATTGTCTCAAATACTGTGGTGACTTTATCGCCACTGCCTTCACACTTTCTTTTTGAAATCCTTTGACTATTTCATTATAACGAAAGCCTATGCTCTAGAGCCTCTAACAGTTAATATTTCATTATCTCTGGACCCGTGACATCAGCAAATCCACATAAACAAGAGTATGTTCATTTTCAACCCATCATAGAATCATAATTAGAAAAATCTTTTACATGCAACCTAAGAATCATTTTATATCCTAATGGGAAACATGCTGCCAAGAGAAAAGTTGAAAGTCACATGAGCTTGACGTTGTGAGTAAGAACAAGCCACAGGTGATGTTCTCACAGGTGAATTAATGCTGCCTTGTCCGTTTGTTTCAAGGTCATAGATCTGTACTGGGGAGTTGAAGAAGATGAATGGGACAGCCCAGAGCTCCAGAAGACCCGCATGAAACTGCTGGAGGATTGCTTGAAAACTTCTGCAGGTCCATGTTTTGTTGTGGGTATAAAAAAACTAATGCTTTATATTAAACTGTAGATGAATGTGAGAATTCCTGCTGATTTGTAACTCTTAAAATGGGCTTTTGAAATGGGAGGAAAATATGAGGCCAGAATCCCACATGGCTGACCATGTGGTTCTAATCCTGGACCCAATGACGTGAAAAACACACCAGGCATAATTACGTGCATGCCCCAAATCCTGACAGTATTGAAAAATGAAGGAAAAAGGATTGTGGTGTGACCATGCCCCATGGAGAGGAAAAGTGCTTTGTCCTTCTCTCTTCTTCTGGCAAGAACATAAACTCTCTGAAAACATAATAATAATAATTGGGAAAAAGACTTTTTAAAATATCTATTTGATAGTTTAAAACTGTCTCCTTCTCCTCAAAGTGAGAGAACAAAACCTTTTTCAGCTTTCCATAGAAAGCACTACAAATTAACGGTGAATAATTTGAAATTGTAATCGAAGGGATGACTTAGGTTCAACAATTTTTACACCTTGTGATAAGCAGCAAGAATGACTGTTTCATTCTTACAATAATTGTCCTAGTTTTTCTAACCCTGTAATATTGGGTTGTTAGAAAAGTCATGATGCATTTTTGCATAGAAAAACATAGAAAAATACATCCTGACTTTTCTGACAACCCAATATAATGTATTCCATGATAGTGTTTTTATTTCTCAATATCAGAATTTCTGGAATTTTTTTAACACACTGCTGAAACACTGTTAAAGTAAACCAAAAATACGATGTCAATCATATCTGCCAATAGGAAATGGTGCCCTGTGGAAAAGTTCATTTCTGTAATGATTTCCAGTGAGATGTGCATTATAAGCTACAAATCCACGGAGGCTATTCAGGTGAAACATCATTATTACTTTATTGTGATTTTCTTTTATTCTGATGAAGACATTTTATCTTAAAACATTCTTCATTACAGGAAACTATAACAAATTTTAGGCTGCTGTTTTCAGCCTCTCTTGCTTGCTCTGAAAGAAAAGAATATGGTTTATTGGTAGTTTCTAAAGAACACCCACTCCTTTGTGGAAGCACAGTCGTAGTACCTTATGGCAGGGGAATTGCAAAAGCTCTGCCTTAATTTAACTGAAGAAAGAGGCTTATCTTGGCTCTCAATAAATCCTACCCATTGATAGGAAGAAACTTAACAAGGAATTCTCTGAAACTGATGGGTGAATATTACAATTACTACTGAATACTATGAGAGAATGTGTTATAATATCATTAAAAGCTAGGCTTGAGCTAGCCAGGTGGTGTGGAAGTGAAGGCAGCTGGATCCTCTATGGTCTACTGCACGACTTGAGTCCCAGATCCAGCAGCCTGAAAAACATACTAGGCATATATGTGTGCATGCCCAAAATCCCAAGAGAGAATGGAGCTGAAGGGATTATGTCATGGCCAATCCCCTCAAGGAGTGCTTTCTCACTTTCTCTCTCTCTCCATCTCTCTGTCTAGCAAGGGCATGTATACTATAGCCAAAAAAAGAGGGGCTCAAAATATTAACAAAAGGGACCAGCAGTTAGCGTAATGGCTATGTCACTGGACTCCCACGTAGTCGACCGCGGTTCGAGTCCCGGACCCAGTGGCATAATCATGCCGGGCGCGTGTGCGTGCGTGCCCAAGATCCTGAGAGGAGAATGGAGGAGAAGGGATTGTGGCGTGGCCATCCCCCCTGGGGGGGTGATTTCTCACTTTCTGTCTCTCTGTCTCTCTCTGTTTGTCTGGCAAGCGCACGTGCCCTATAGCAAAAACCTCTCCAAAAAAAAGTTAACAAAATAGTTTTTAGTATTATTTGCAGATCCAGCTATATTGATCTCCACATGGGATTAAGAAGACCTGTAGAGATTGTATCAGTAATCTGACTAAGTGATGATGAAGTTGTTACTGGGGATAACAAAGTATAGAAAGGACTCTATAATATATTGTTTTTAGTATTTCTTATGTGGATAAATTATTCATTTATTTACCAACAACTCACTGGGTACCATAGGCTACTCTTAGTGCTAGATGTCTAGTGGATTGGCCATATGAAATTGCCATTTGGTGGGTCCGTTTTTTATAGTTCAACTTTAGACTTGAAGGAGAAGATAAAATGCCTTGCCATTTTGGAGCTTGCTCTCTTCCATAGAGGATTGCTTGAAAACTTCTTCAGGTACATGCTTTGATGTGAGTATAAAATAACTAACACTGTATATTAAATTGAGGATGAATGTGGAAATTCTTACTAGTTTGTAGCTCTGAAAATGGGCTTTTAAAATAGGGGAAAAGACTTTCTTGGGCCAGCCCATGGCCTGGTGGTTTAGGCAATTGGATCCCACATGGCTGACTACATGGTTTGAGTCCTGGATCCCACAGTTGGAAAATCATGCTGGGCACATACATGTGCATGCATGCCAGATCTCAAAGGGAGGGAGACACAGAGAAGTAGAGATGCGGCATGACCACACCCCATGGGTTTGCTTCTTCCCTCTCCCTCTGTCTCTCTGGATAATGCACACACTTTCTGGGAAATTAAATAAATAAATAAATACAAATGAAAGAACTTTTTTGAATACCTATATAATATTTCAGAAATGTCTCCTTGCCCTCAGTGTGAGAGAGTGAAAACCCCTTCAGCTTTCCATAGAAAGCCAAAAGGAAAGGAAGGTGGAGAAGGCAAGGAAAAATCAAAGAAACAGTAAGTCAGATGATGTTGAGTGCTATGAAAAAAAATACAGAATGGGAAAAAGGAGAGGGAATACCAGCAAAGGAAAGAGTCATATTTTTTTAAGAATTTTTTGCCATGGGATGCATGTGTGGCACAAGAAGAGCTGTTCTTCCTTCCCTCCTTTGTAAGATGAAGGTGATAATCACCGTCTACCTCATGAGTTCATTCTCAGGATCCAAAGTAATTACAGGGCACTTGTGTAGTATCTCTCAGATGGTAACCCACAGTGTTTGTTGTTTATCATGGTTACCATCATTATTCTTCTCTGTCAAGACTGTCTAAAGATGACATCTCAAATCATAACAAGGGCATCACCAACAAAGTTGCCATCAGAAGAAAGAATACCATCCATCTTGGCAGGGATGCTGTAGAAGAGATTGAAATATTGGAGGACAAGTTAGGCAGAGTTCATCCTATGTAGAAGGCCAGCTTTGGGAAGCATAACCCATGAGGGGTAATGTCCTACAGGGTCTGCTGAGACTGTGGAGATCTGCTGTGTTCTCCCTAGCTCTGTCTTAATCCAGCCTCAGACATTCAGGCATGAAGGAGACTGTCTCCTGCTTTTTGTTTGTTTGTTTGTTTTGTTTTGTTTTGTTCATTTTTTAATTTAATTTTATTTTTTTATTTTTTCATTTCATTTTCTTCCATACATTCAATCACATTATTATTTGTATATAGTTGTTTTGTTAATTAATTAATTTATTTTTTTATATACATTCAATGACATTGTTTAGTTTATGAAGTGAACATTTGGGTACCAGTCAATTCAGTTGGAAAAAGAAAACATCTCCTGCTTTTATGACCCTATCCAGTGTCATTCCTGAACTAACTGAGGTTCCTCATAGTTGTTAATCCCAACAATGGGGTAGGAAAAGGAAAATGTAAAGACTTTGCCAATTTTGTGCAGGTCCTGAGAGTCAAAGTTAACTGGGAAAACATCAACACCAACTCGCTGAGCATAAACAAACCGTCTGTCCCTTCCACTCCTCTGTTACATGTTTACATTCATTACCACTATGATGAATCCTAAAGGCAGAGCTAGGATTGCTCACCCTGGTGATCCTAAATCACCCCAGGCTTATGTCATTGTTTATAGAAAAAATACTCTATGTCTCTGATGGCCTTTTCTGTTGTAACTATGGCAACAGTGAGCACATATGTGTCACTTTGGAGCTCCAGTTTCCTTGCCCAGGGCTCCCTTGTGATATTTCTAGAAGTCATGATGACCCCTGTGGGATACAAACCTTAGCATATTACTTCTCTTCATGCTAAAGTCTTTGGCAAGAAAATTCACCATTGCTGAATGAAAAAAAAATGTTTTGCAATCTTCAAAGTCTACATGAATATTAATCTTTATGTTTGATAAAAAAAAATTCAGGACCAAGCAAAGCTTCCATTTTAAATACCCAGGGAGATGAGACCCAAAGAGAATTTTAATTTAAATATCATATATACTTGGATCTTTTCAACATCCTTATCTTAAAAGTTGTCGTCTTGGGGGCCAGCAGGTGGTGTAGTAGTTAAGGCTGTGGACACCCACATGATCGACCAAGGTTCAAGTCCCAGACCCAGCAACTTGAAAATCACACCAGGCGCATGTGCGTGCATGCCCAAAATCTCAAGAGGAGAGTGGAAGAGAAGAGATTGCAGCATGGCTGGGGCCTGACTTCTTGCTTTCTCTCTTCTGTCTCTCTCTCTCTCTTTCTCTCTTTCCCTCTCTCTCTCTCTCTTAAGTGCTCATGCCCTATAGCAAAATGCTCTCA
The DNA here is from genome assembly GCA_026018925.1 of Tupaia tana. Taxonomy (NCBI): domain Eukaryota; kingdom Metazoa; phylum Chordata; class Mammalia; order Scandentia; family Tupaiidae; genus Tupaia; species Tupaia tana. The sequence goes on along the minus strand of JAKSZU010000025.1, from coordinate 15,140,099 downwards.
CCAAAAAAAAAAAAAGTTGTTATTTTGGATAAGACCCTAAGGTCCTTTTGAAACACTAATCCTAGACAGCTTCTGTACACACATGCTTTGAACCACAGAGGGGACACGGTGCTGCAGTAAGGGTGCCTGGACGTATGTCTGGTTCCACTATGAGAGGATTACCTTGGGAGACATTGCAAAGAATCCATCATCTCTCCAGAGGAGGAATGGTGTTTGTATCCATGTGTACAGGGAGGCAAACACACACAGAAAAGCTCAAGATGCTCACTTCAGCACCTCGGTTAGAGTCCTGGTCTCCCAAGGGAAGTCACTAACTTCACATGTCTCATCCATACATAAGGGGAAATCATGACAAAGTAAAAGTAACTTTTGAGTCAACTCCAAAGGTTCATTGTAGGGACCCCATGTGAGAACCTATGTATGCATTCTTTGTAAACTATAAATGGCTATGCAACCATTTGTTCTTATTAAAGTGTGATTTGAGTCCTTTTCTCATGATAATAAAGTTTTCCTTCATGCCGGATATTTATGAAACATATATCAAAAATTTTTCCCTTTATAAATGTCAGTAATAGGGACCAGCAGTTGGCATGATGGCTATGTCGCTGGACTCCCATGTAGTCAACTGCGGCTCGAGTCTTGGACCCAGTGGCTTAAACTCACGCCAGATGCTTGTGCATGTGTACCCAAGATCCAGAGAGGAGAATGGAGGAGAAAGGATTGAGGCATGGCCATCCCCCTGGGAAGTGATTTCTCGCTTTCTGTCTCTCTGTCTTTCTGGCAAGCACACGCACCCTATAGCAAAAACCTTTCAAACAAACAAAAAAAAAAAGTCAAAGATAGTTTAAATATTAAAAAAGAATTAAGATTTGATTGACACAACAAATAAGTTTTTAGATTCATTCTTATATTTATATTAATAAACTTTGCAAAAGTGTATTACTTTACTAGATATGAATTTGCTGGAATTTACTAAGGAAAAACTTTTACTGCTCCCAAAGAGGGACTTTGACCAGGACTGCAATTAACAGGGAGACAGCTTATGATTAAGTCCAAACTCACTATTTATCTCAAAGAATCAACTCTTGGTTTCATTTATTTTCTGTATAGTTCTTTTATTCTCTATTTCATTTATTTCTGCAAATCTTTGTCGTTTCTTTTCTCCTGGATTTTTTGGGGTTTTTTTTGTTGTTTTTCCAGTTCTCTGATTTATGTCTTTAGGTCCCACCTTTCTGCTTTTTGCTTGTGGGCACTAATTGCTATAAACTTTCCCTCTTCTGACTGTTTTTGCTGCGTCTCATAGGTTATAAACATTTGTTTTTTCATTGTCATTGGTTTCTATGAACCTTTTGATTTTAGTCTTGATTTCTTCTGTAGTTGTAAAGCCATTCAGAAGTAGGTTACTGAGTTTCCATGTGTTTGAGTATGACTTGATCCAAAGGAAAATTTAAAATGATCTTTCTTCTCAACTGTATTGGGCTCTCTGATAGAAGCCAAAAGAACTAATTGGACATTGTTAACATATAAAGGTATTTCTACAGTAAATTTTTATTAGTACAGAAACTATTTCCATAATTTCAGCCACTGTTTCCTAGTTTGTTTATGTAAGACAGCAAATTTTGTATGGTAAATATATATACATATATATAGATATATATAGAGAGAGAAGAAGTGAACAGAAGAACACCAAATCTCTTTATCATTTGAAAATGCCATAAATAGGGGCCAGCAGGTGGCGTGGTGGTTAAGGCACTGGACTTAACACATGCTGACTGCAGTTCGAGTTCTGGACTCAGTGGCTTGAAACTAAAGCTGGGTGCACATGTGTCTGCATGCATGCCCAAAGTTCCGAGAGGAGAATGCAGAAGGGATTGTGGGTGGCCATCACCCTTCGGGGGTGAGATTTCTCACTGTCACCCTGTTTCTCTGTCTCTCTGGCAAACACACACACCCTACCACAAAAATCTCTCAAAAAGAAAGAGAGAGAAAGAAAAAGAGAGAGAGAAAGCCATAAATGCAAATTGTGAACACAACAAAGTTCCTTTTGTTTTTTCCCTTTGTACTTCCCCAGTGTCTATTCACAATATAAGATCCGGGTCCACTATACCCACCAATCTAAAGTCTCCATGTTTCTAGAAAGGCATGCTTCATATTGTTGTTCCATAAAACAAAATGAGCAAAGCCATGTAGGGCCCCTAACATATGGAAAATGGTGCTAAATTCTCTGAGCTAAAGATAAGTAGCATAATACTTCTGTCTTCTGAAGCACCCACCTAGAGAGAGAGAAGGGCGGTTACAAATGATGCTCTTTGTTAAGTGGGATAATGTGGTATTAGACAAAGGCTATGGAAGTCAAATGGAGAAAGTGATTTGTTCTGATTCTGTAGGTCAGAAAGACCTCTGTAGGATGTATGTTTGCACTGAGACTAGAAGGAGTAAAAGCTTTCCATCTCTAGATCTGGGACAAGGGAGGTGAGGGTACCTTGATTATCCACTGGTCAGCAGTCCTAAATATAGGCAGAACATAGAATTAGCAACAGTGCATTGTGGAGCACAGGGCAAAAATTTTAGTCTGAGGACAGACCTTCTAGGTCAATTTCAGCTTAAACCCATTAGCAATGGGGAAGACTTTCTGTTCATATTTGAAATTCTGAAGACAATAAGGTGAAGAGGCCGGAGGTGAGAGACCTAACTAAAAAGAAGCCCAGCTAACGTCATGAGCTAGGTGAAAGATACTCTGGGATGGTGAGATGTGTCTAGAGAAGTAGATAAGGAGCAGAGACATTTCAGAGAAAGGATGAGAAGGTGCTGACTATTTTGAGGGAGAAGGATGAGTCACAGGTGATTATGCTAATTCCCAAGTCATTATCTCTTTCTTCCACCTCATCAAGGTAGATGCTTAAACATACACACAAAAACACGTTACATAATAACCTGTAATCCACAATTTACAAAAATTATTTGCTGAAAGTAAGATACATGTTAAAGGTACAGTGTCACTCAATGTTCACAATCTCTGCATTGTCTTTGTAATGCTTTTCTGTCTTGCGCACATGGGAGAAGAGCGAAATTGGTAACCAAGGGAAAAATAAGGAGCAACTTGGGAACCAGCAGTTAGTGTAATGGCTCTGTCGCTGGACTCCCACGTAGTCGACCGCGGTTCGCGTCCCGGACCCGGTGGCTTAAAACTCACGCCGGGCGCGTGTGCATGCGTGCCCGAGATCCCAAGAAGAGAATGGAGGAGAAGGGATTGCGGTGTGGCCATCCCCCCTGGGGGGTGATTTCTCACTTTCTGTCTCTCTGTCTTTCTCTGTCTGGCGAGCGCATGCGCCCTACAGCGAAAACCTCTCAAAAAAAAAAAAAAGAAATGTTCCCAGTTTTACAGTTCTCTTCTCCCAATTCTCCTCCTCCTTCTTTTCTTCTTCTTCTTCTTTCGTTTAGGGGGATTTTTGCTATAGGGAGAGAAAAAGAGAGATAGAAAGCAAGAAATTGCCATGGGGGAGTGCGGGATGACCACACAGCAATCCCTTCTCCTCCATTTTCCTCTTGGTATTTTGGGCACACACGCACTCTCAGATGCCCGGCCTGAGTTTCATAAATCACTGGGTCCAGGACTTGAACTGCAATTGACTACTCGAGAGTCCAACAACATAACCATTATGCCGTCTGCTGATCCCAACAATTCTATTCTTAAAATTAGTGTTTCTGTACAAGAATCAAATGCTTATATGCCACATACAATATTAACTAACCTAATTTAAAATGTGTTCATAAGTTTACTGATTAATCATGGTGCTTTCCCTTAACTATTAAATTATTTTCTTGCCCGCTAAATGGGAGAATGAGTAGGCTTGTGGAGTTTTACTCAGCTTTGGATGAGGTAACTATCAGCATTTGGAAGAGGCTTTGAATTATGTCCCTGTAAAAATGGATATTAATTGGTCTCCACCTTGAATCAGTTATAAATACAGAGGTGACCCTGATTAACCAACAGCAGGGAAGCAATTGTATCTTAATTGCCTATAGCAGTCTCAGTGAAGTACTGGACTCGACTTTTCCCAAAATGTAGCAGATGAGATACGCTTAAAAAAATCTATATTAGTCATCATATCTATCTCTGGAAAATCATTTATTCAAGTAAGGAAGAATAATGAGGCTAAAGTCTCATCATGATTATAGAAGGATCAGCCTAGCCCTAGAATTCATCGTTGTCTCCCGTAAGAGCCATCATCCCTCTAATCCCAAGAAGAAAGCGAATTAAAGGGCATGGACGTATGTTATAAACACTCATATGGACTCATATGACATGATTCATAGTCATGTCATAGTCCACATAGCCTCTCCTGGCTTCATATTGAACCATGAAGATCCAAGGCAAAGAAAATTCGCAGTGTTAAAACCCAGTCTAAATCAAGGAGGAAATTCAACTCGTTCTAAGAGTGGAGTTAAATTAAGAGTCACAAACTGTGGGCAGTGATGACAGTAGCAGACATTTCCTTGGCACTGTCCGACATCCAGGTTGTACCATGAAGGGCACCAGGTTGTGCATATTCAGCTTTCTAAACGGGATATCAAAGCACACATTCTGGGACCGCACATCACCATCAATGAGGAAGACAACAGAAGTTTGGTAGTTTGTTGTCATTTGGTTTGGTTATTCCTAATTGGTGGGTGAAGATACCTTAGTCACACTGCATTCTGCGAACTCTCAATATTCTCGTGCCCCTCTGAAGACATTTAAAGAATTAGAACACTATTGAAGAATTAGCAACAGACCCAATTCATCCAGTGGCATGTCTAGAATGAGGAAATGCCTGATTTCTGGAATTAGGAGAAGGCATCAGTGAGTCCTCCAGCAACAGATGAAGAAAAGCTGACCAACACCTAGAAGGACAAAGACAGGACAAAAGAGCAAGCCAGACATCCTGTGTATTCACTAACAGTTTGGCTTTAAAAAGAAGAAGAACTTCTGAAAAACATTTTACAGATTAGGAAAAATGAATTAAGAAGGTAACTGAAAATGATTTGCTACAGAAGACAGACTTCAGCAAGCGTGTTGGCATTTCAGTAACGTGTAGAAGTCTCCTTTGAGCCGAAAAGCACAGAGCAAGAACAGCCTAACATGCAGACGGCTAGGTGTGAAAGCTGGGTGAATTGTAAGGAAGACAGAGAATAGAATTAGCATAGTAGCAATAAAAATATAAAATTTTGGTGAATCTAATAGAAATACATAGAAGTAAAATTAGGAACAAAAACAAGGTTAATATTTAACCCCAAATATAGAAATAACAGCAACAGGGGCCAGCAGGTAGCATGGTGGTTAAAGGCCCTGGACTCCCACATGGCTGACCACAGTTCAAATCCTGGACCTGGCAGCTTGATTTCTCACTCTCTCTATTTTGCTCTCTCTCCCTCTCTCTTTCTTTCTCTCTCTTTCTCTGTAATTCTCTGGTCAAGTTAAAAATAATTAAATAAATAAATAAAATTCAATAAAATAATCCTTTAAAGAAAATAAAAAGAAATAACAGCAATAACACTAATACATAGCACTGCCTAGGTGCCACATAGCTAAGAGTTAGATACATAGAACTTTTTTTTTAACAGATTACAGGAAAACTTTAAAATTGAGAAAATGCCATGTAAAACATCGCTGGAAAAAAGTTTGTAAGTCGAATGATGCACTTTTCTGATTAAGTGTTAATCACTGAAGCAGATGCAGGAAAATCTGGATAAACTGGTAGCTGTATAAGAAATTCAGTTTATCAAAATACAACTTCCAAAATTGAGCGCCTTTTTGCTTCCCAAAATAAGCAAAATGGTTTTTATGCCTATGCATTCTCCTAAGCTTTCAAGGATCATATCCCATACTAAATAAATTGTTCCGTCATATGGACAAAGGTGTCGAAGCCATCCTGTTCATTGTTTTTTTTTTCATTGTTTACTTATTCATTCATTCATTTATTTTAATTTGACCAGAGAGAGAGATAGACACGCACACACAGAGAGAGAGAGGGAAATTGAGGAAGAAAGCCACCAGGTGTGGGCCTTGAACCGCGGTCAGCCAAGTGGGAGTGTCTAATTGTGCTAAACACACCAGGCATGCATGCCAGTGTCAAGATCCTATGGGCTGAGAGAGGGGATTGCAATATGACCAGACCCTGTGGTAGGAACCCGCTCACCCCTGCATGCATGCACATGTGTTCTACTATAAATAAAGAAAAACTAAGAGTTAAAAAAAAAACAAACTTATTTTTTTTCGTCAGAGAAAGATGCAGAACAAGATGAATACTTTCAACTTTTAAGCCATCGAACATCATTGTATCGGGTTGTCAGAAGAGTCATGACGTATTTTTTTCTAGGCAAAAATGCATCATGATTTTTCCAACAACCCAATATTAGATATATTATTCTCCCACAGAGACTTACATGGAAAGTTATCCAGTTATTCCTAGAAATATAAGTTAATTCTGATCTCACAAACCTTATCTCATTGTACCTCAATTTCCCTATTTTTAAAGTGATAATATTGATAACAATATTGTGTCAGTCTGCCAACATTAAATAAGTAAATATGCAAAGTGTTTAGTGCCCAAATAGCCCCAAAATGATAGCTATTTTTAAATATTACTCCAAGCTCTCATGCCACTCATTTGGAGCTCTATTTGGGTTTAATTAGAGTTTTGTATGTACTTACCCTTTTCCCATAATAGATTATAAATTCTCAAGTGGATTTTTTTTTCTTTTTTTAATGAGGGAAGGAGGGGTGTGTTTTTGACAGGGTCTTACCGTACTGCAATCCTCAGAAAGAATTTTATTTTTGTTCTCCATCCCAAGGACCCCGTAGGAAGCCTGTGAGGTGTTAGGAATACTTATCTCTGTATTAGGCTGAATGTAAAATTACTGGGTTTCCAAAGGACATTTTCCTGATTCCATCCAGCTAGTCTCTAAAACGTTTTATCATTTTCCTATTGCAGAATTTTTAAATAGAAATATCCCAATTTCAGTTCCAAAGACAGCTTTTAGTTTTCTCCATTTGCTAACACCTTTCTTTAGGATCGACTCAACCATGGGCCCTGTGCCATGCAAGCCAAACTTAAGGACAGATGCAGTGACTGGGGTTTGGTGAACCAAGACGCAATCAAGAGGTGGCTCTGAAGATGGAGACATACTCTCTTCCTTCCTCTTCCATTGAAATAGAAATGTTTTCAAAAATATTTTCCAGTGGTCAGTTTAGTAAAACACACACACGAAAGAAAGAAAGAAAGAAAGAAAGAAAGAAAGAAAGAAAGAAAGAAAGAAAGAAAGAAAGAAAGAAAGAAAGAAAGAAAGAAATTCACTGACAAGATTGTATAAAGACTTGTGAAAGTCAACTTTTTTTAGTTTTTTTCGCTGTCGGGTCAAAGTCATTACAAAAATTCATGAGAAGGTCCACATGGTGGTGTGGGAATAAAATATAGCAATTGCTGTGAGGCGATCCCACCGGAAAGGCTCTCAGTTCAAATCTGGAGACCTCTCTGTGTACATCAAGCTCATGTTTGTTCCTGTTGGAGGTGGATTGTGGCTTCAGGATCTGTTGACGGTATTATCTCTGTCTCTGTCTCTCATTCATTGAAGAAAGAAAGAAATTTAAAAAAAAAGTTACAGAGAAAAAAAAAAAACCTCTAGTTATTTTTAGAACATATTTGTAATAAATGTTTTCATTACAGGACCAGCAAATGGGGTAATGGTTAGTCGACTGTGGTTTGAGTTCTGGACCCAGCGACTTAAAACGTGATGGGCACATGTGTGTATGTGCCCAGAACCCAAAGAGGAGAATAGAAGAGAAGGGATTGTGGCATGGCCATCCTCCCCACCCCCCCCAGGGAGTGATTTCTCGCTTTCTGTGTCTCTGATGAGCACACGCACCCTATAGCAAAAATCTGTCTAAAAAAATGTTTTCATTGCAGAAAAATAAGTATGTGACATGAATGACTTTTAATACATTTGATTTAGTCATTGTATATTATAAACATATATCAAACTATCACATTATATTACATAATTGTACACAATTATCACTTGTCAATTAAAAAGAAAATTTTAAATAAGGTAAAAAATGTATTGTAGGGGCCAGCAGGTGGTGTGGCTGGTTCCCCTATGGCCAACTGTGCAGTTCAAGGCCCAGACCTTGTAGCTTCAAAATCACTCTGGGTGCATGTGCATGTGGCCCCAAATCCCAAGAGGAGAATGGAGAAGAAGAGATTGCAGTGTGGTCATTCCCCCCTGGGTGGGGGTAGGGGGGTGGTTTCTCATTCTCTTTCTCTCTCTCTGTCCAGTGAGTATACTTATTCTACAGCAAACTAAAAAAATAAATAAACAACAAAAAAAATTTAGATTAGAATATCTTTTTATAATAAAAATATATTTCTAAGCCCAATTATGGCTATGATTACTTAAAATATAAATAAATACTGTGTGTCTCTTTGCCCTCCCTTCACCCCCAACCTACATTTCTAACTTAGGGTTTGTGTTCACTTCACGTTGTATCAATAACCACTTCACAAAATACCCACAGCGACTTTGGTTTAGAAAACTTTAAATGTTCGTTATTATGTTTTTACATCCTAATGTCTGAATTGAAATAAAGGACAATATACAACAGTCATGGACAGGCTTAAATTTTTTAAAGTTGAGGCCAGCAAGTGGCGTGTTGGTTAAGGCTCTGGACTCGCACACGGCCTACTGTAGTCCAAGTTCCAGAACTAGCAGCTTTCTATCTCTCACTCTCTTTCTATCTGTCTCTGGTGAGCACACATGCCCTATAGAAAATTAACATACTAATATTAATTAATCATTTAAAAATAAATTTTATGTTTTTTTCTTCCATGAGCAAAAGAGACAGAGACAGAGAGAAGGAGAAAGAGCGCCCCCAACGGGATCCTGATGCTTCAACCACCCCCCAGCCTTCAGCCAGCCCTGGACCGTGGTCAACTGCGGGCCCAGCACACTTAGGGAGATCTTTATGCTTGAACCAGGAACCTTCCCATGTGGGATCACCCGACAGAGCATCGCGTTTCGCCACTGTGCCACCGGCTTGCCCCATAAGTTCAATTTTACTCTCTAAGCCCACTCAAAGAAAAAAGTGAAGCCTAGGCCAAAAGAAATCATGAGACTCGTGGTTAAAGAAGCGAGCGACATGACAAGGCCTCATTTCACTCATGTGGGGGGACAGTCCACACTTTCAGCGTGAGGAAGAACTCTGTTCTCCTGCGCAGCAGTGGCTGATGCTGAGCCAGATTCTGAGCTGGTTTTTGCCAGGCTCTCAGGACATGCTGTGGCCTGTTAGGCCGTTACCTTTCTACTGGCTCTTGTATTTTGCCTTATTTCCATTAATATGTTTCTTTTCTTTTCTTTTCTTTCAATCTGGGTGACCTTTGAGTCAGAGGGCTCTATAATTTTGACTCTTGCAGAAGGATTTCTTTCAATATAACCCCCATGCGTTCTCTCTAGATGTAATTTTGTCGATCGTAAAAATAAACTATGCTTTCTCTGTAATGCAGGGCTCAACAACTGATTTCTTTAAAAACTGAGAAGTGTAGAGAATTGGGCATTTTGCTGAAATGCACAGGGACTTAGATGCTGTTTCAAAGCTACTGTGGGCACATCGGTTTCACAGTTTTATCATCAGAAACAATGAAGTAACAGAATAGTTTGATTTCGTTTCTATTAAGAATACAATTTCAGTTCGTATTTTATCACTTTAAGGCTAATTGAACATTGACAAGTCCTTGATAATCTAGACTCCTGGTGCCTTTCTCTACAACGCCCCCACCACATCCAAAGACCTCTTTTATTTTGGTTATCTGAGTAATTCTGTAGAAAAGTACATGACAGGGACCAGCAGTTAGCATAATGGCTATGTTGCTGGACTCCCACGTAGTCGACCACGGTTCGAGTCCTGGACCCGGTAGCTTAAACTCACGCCGGGCGTGTGTGTGTGTGTGCCCAAGATCCCAAGAGGAGAATGGAGGAGAAGGGATTGCAGTGTGGCCATACCCCCTGGGGGGTGATTTCTCGCTTTCTATCTCTCTGTCTCTCTCTCTGTCTGTATGGCGAGCACACACGCCCTATAGCAAAAACCTCCCCCCCCCCAAAAAAAAAGAATATAAACTCTGAAATCAGACGGTCAGGATAAATATTTGCTCTGCTCTTCATGACTTGGATAAGTGTTTTTATCTCTCTATGACTCACTTGCCTCACTTATAAAATTAGAATAATATTAGGACTTACTATACTGTTTTCGTGACAGTCAGAGGCCCTGCTTAGCACAGGGCCTTCCCCATCGTACACATTAAATGACTACTAGCTTTGCTTGTTATAGGAATGATGGGAAGGTATTTAAAGTTCATGGAAAATGGAATTAAAGTACAGGTTTATGTTGATATGAAAAATGCTGAGGCCCAGCCTAGGTGGTGTAATCCACAGAGGCTGGGCTACAGGGCTGGAGCCCGAATAGCCAATGGCAGGCTCAGATTCCCGTGTTGGCCTGAAGACATGCCAGGTGCTTGGGTGGGTACCCAAGATCGTGAGGAGCTAGAGTACTGGGGAAAGGGGAGTGAACGTTTGAGGGTGTTCCCTCGCACTTGCATGCACTTGTTCTCATATGCACACATACACTTAGTCATTACAAAAAATTGGATCCCATACATAGATTTTTCAGAATATATAGTGTCATGAACCGTTTGAAGACCCCTAGTATATGAAGGACCCACAGAAAAAGGACCAAAACATGGATTCTACAAGTAGCCTAAATGATCTCATTTTGTTTCACCAAAACTTTTATGAATTAATTATGAAAAACTAATTAAGATAAATGTTCCCCCATCTTGATGCATCTCAAGAGTTAGGACTTAGCAGATCAGGAGATGTCTAATGGCTGAGTGATATTCCATCATACTTATAAACCACATTTTCTTTACCCGTTTGCTTAGTTATGGACACTTAGGTTCATTTCATATCTTGATGCTTGTGAATAGTGCTGCAGTAAATATTGGCTATGGAGATCTTTTGACATACGGATTCCCTTAGTAGGTCTTGATATGCCAGAGACTTCTACTTTTCAGCAGGTTACACCTATCTCTAAATTAGAGCAGCCCACCTAGGTGACATCCTCCCATCAGACCAGCATGCAACCTATCCCTGGATTTATGCATTCTTTTTCTGCTTGTTCACATCTAAGACGTCTCATCTTGCTCCTTCTTTCTCTTAGGATTCTAATCTCATAAATTCTTGAACAAGTCCCTCAGGGCACAAGCAACACCTGCCTGCCCCTTATGGTGCTCCAGCTTCCAGGAATTCATTTCAGTGTTTCATGCCGCTTTCCCCAGTTTTTGCATATCACATCTGTATAACCTCTTTGTATACGGACCCCCAGCTATGGTTTGGATAATGATCTGTCTCTTGAAGGTCCATGTTCTATTTTTTTTTATGTTTAAATTTATTTTTTTACATTAATTCACTGTACATCATTACAGCATACAAAATGAATTTTCCATCCAGAATACACTGTATATTGGCTCAATCAAGCACATCAACATACATGTCATCAACAAATAATTTTCCATTTCTTATGTCCTGTATATTTTGCCTTTATTTTATTTTTTTATTATTATTATTTCTTTTTTTTGCCATCCTTGATTCCCTATCCCTCACCCTTTGCCGTGTCCCACCCTCCTCCCACATTGTCTCTGGTATCCATGGTTGCTTTCTATGCCTTCCCCCCCCCCATTTAATTGATTTGCTAATGAACTTAATTTCACAAATGACTCTTGAAAACCCTTGCAAGTCACATAATTACAAGAGATTAGCTATATTCATTCCCTCTTTTGGCCCTGAAGATAGTTTATGGATTCTGGGACAGTCAAACTAATGTTGCCTCCCTGGGCTTGTCACTAGTAATTTTAAGTTAGAACCTACTGGTCTTCTCCAGCTCCAGCTCTGGATCCAGCTCTTGGATCTCAGCTCTGTCTGTTCTTGCAAGTTCTGGCCAGGCAGAGCTGAGAAAAAGGAGCAAAAAGCCATCTAGCTCCGTCATATCTAAGCCTTTGTCCAAAAGAACAGTTCCTGCATCGTGGCCTCGATTCTTATTGCTGGCAAGTTCCAAGGCTGGCAGCTACATTCCTACCTACGTATAAATATCTTCTTACCTAATGACAAACAGCCATTCACTTCTGGATAAAGCCATCACAACTGAGGTTTAGAATCCCTCAGGGCCCACATTTGCCAAAGCCTAGAGTCTTCTGCTTGACCACAACAATTAAAAGCCAATGGCCAAACCCAGTTGCATGGCTTGATGTAGACACCTGCTAACCTCCCAGATTAAAAGACCTCTCCCTGCTGACCCTGACCATTGGCCCCATTAAAGTCTCTCTGGTCTTGGTCTACTTGTCACTGTTCCCAGATGAATGCACCAGATGTGTGAATTTAAGAGATCCATAAATAATACCTCTCTTGCCCTGTCTAAATCTGGACCCAGTTGAGAGATAAACACAAGAGTCAAATAGGTGGTTATTTAAATAATTCACCTTTCCTATGAACCTAACTGTTAGAAATCTTCAAGCAAGTTGTTTGCTAAAATTTCACAGCCCTGACTTATCTGCCCACAGCCAGACAGCTTCGGGCATCCCACGAAGAATCCTGTCCCCGTGAAGCTTCCTGCTCAGTGCAGAATTCCTGTCAACAAGTGTTTATCAGAAAGAGATGCCCTGTCTCCCAAAGCCTCCAGAGAGCTATTCTCCCAATCCGGAAAGGCGTGATGGAAAAAGGGTTGTGTGAATGAGGGTCTCTCCACACGGAAATACCAAGAACACTAAGAAAGTTGCACTTGAACACCAAGTCAAGGGACACACCCTTTGTGTGTGCTGTCCTGAGAACAAGAGTGAAGTCATGATATTATGAATGATATACCCCTATCAATATGATAGACATTAATAGTAGGAAAGGGAGTCTCTGGTGTCAGTAACTATAACAACAGCATTTACCAAGTACTCACCACATGCCAGGTATTCTAATAAGTGCAGGTATTAGCTCACTTGTACTAGACCACAGAGTTTGAGCTCTTAACTACATTTCCATTCATTATTATTTAAAGCTGAGTGCTATAAAGAAACACTTCATTTGGAAAGTAAGTGAAGTTTTAAAAATCTCCAGCATGTTGCCTGACCAAGGTGGTTGCCACGGAGATGTTATTACAGGAGAGCTCATGCGGCTTTATTTCTTCTCTTAACAATGGGTGTTTAGGGATTTGGGGAGATTTATCTACACGCCTCTTGTTCATCATACTGATTTCCGTTGTTTCTGCAACTAAATTGTGCCAATGTTGTCTAGAAGAATTTAAAAAAAAATTCTAAGAGTATATTGAAATAAACTACAGACAATTCAATTAAAAGAAAAAAAGAATTTCCAAAATATATATATTTACCTGAAACTATAAAGAATTTATAGCTATTTCCCTAGCTAGAAAATTGAACACAGACGGGACCAGTAGTTAGCGTAATTGCTGTGTCACTGGAGACCCATGTAGTCAACCGCACTTCAAGTCCCGGACCCGGTGGCTTAAACTCATGCAGAGCATCTGTGCATATGTGCCCAAGATCCCGAGAGGAGAATGAAGAAGAGATTGTGGCATGGCCATCCCCCTTGGGGGGTGATTTCTCACTTTCTGTCTCTCTCTCTCTCTCTCTCTCTCTCTCTCTCTCTGTCTTTCTGGCAAGCGCAAGCTCCCCTATAGCAAAAACCTCTCCAAAAAAAAAAGAAAAGAAAATTGAACACAGAAATTTAGCGGGTTTCTGAACTATCTGGCTCCTTTTCTACCCAACTTCTTAATGTTGGAGAAGTCCCCAGGCTGGTCCCAGGTGTTCACTGGACTCTCCCTAAATGCAGGTTCTTGAGAAAGGTCCCCCTGGGCTGACTCAGCTCTCAGCACTGCCTGAGTAGCGTGATAAAATTTGTGTCCTGCCTGAACCAGAAATAATCCCTTCGTGCACCCATCCACTGGCCACTCAGTGACCCTCTTAGGTCTACAGTTCCAGGCACCCACTGGCAGTCTTAGAATGTGTACCCCACAGATAAAAGGGGACCGCTGAGTTACAGAGGATCAAGAAAGACCTCTCTGGGGCTGGCAGGTGGCATGGTGGTTAAGGGCGCTGGACTCCCACATGGCTGAAAGCAGTTCCAGTCCATTCACTCAGGGTACAAATGGACAGAGACAGAGAGAGAGAAGGAAGTGAGAGAACACACCCCAAGGGGCATGGTAGCTTGCTTTCTCATTTTCCTTCTCTTGTTCTCTCTCTCTGTCCCTCTCTGGTCAAATTAAAATAAGTAAATAAATGAAGTTAAATAAAAACAATTCTTTAAAAAAAAATAAAAGAAAGAAAGAAAGACCTCTCTGAGAAAAATATATTTGCCCAAAAGGGAATGAAGAGAAGCAGGTAGTTAGCTGTGCAAAACCATGCCACACCTGCCCCAGGTTGAAAACCCCTCAGAGTGATCTCCCTGCGCTGTGAACAAAGCCATGGTTATTACAGAATATGCACGCATTGAAACGTCATGCTGAACCCCATAAATATGTACAACTATTATGCATTAATTTAAAAAACAAACTCTTCCTTAGTCTGGGAGTCCTTTCATTGGAGGCCTGCTTCAGACTATGCTGCTTTTCCCTACAGGCCTGTTAATTCTGTTTTCCTTAAATGGATACTCTGAAGCCTAGACTATATAGGCCTAACATTTTCAGCCCAAGAAAGGGAACAAAAATCTATTCTACATTTTGTGGATTCAATGTGGACTGATGTTATGAACCCTAAGTCATTCACATGTTATCATAGCTAGAAACAAGAGCCCAACCCATTCTGACTTAAATTCTGCCTCTGCCTCTTTGTAATTTTGTGACTGGATTTCAAACCCGTGCCCCCCCTCTGCTGGTGACACAGTGACAATGATCGGCATTTCCTGAGTGCCTTTCACGTGCTAAACTTTCCTGGCTCGTTTCCTCAGCTGGAAAAGGGACATGACGCCTATGTCAGGTGGGTGTGGTGGTGAAAGTCATTGCAAACACCCTTCCTTGGCTCTAGCTGCTGTCAATGACACTTTCATTTTTTCAACAGCTATGCTTCTTTTTTTAGTAAAATAAATAACCTTTTTCTTTGAATGCAAAATTAATAGTAGGTAATATGCATGCTTACTCTTCTTCAGAGTTGAGAGTCTGGGAGCGCATTTGCCATTCTCTAAGTGCCAGGGTTCCATCTAGTGGCCAAACTCAAAGATGACACTAGCAGTGTTTTTCAATCTGTGGGTCGTGAAATTAAAATAGATGCCTATATAATGATGAATTAAGATGTAAAAGAAAGTATTAGAGTGCCTGCAATGTCTTTAATAAAAATGTAACAGCTACACTCCAAGAAATTAATTTTTTGAAACACTGAGCTATACTTATGCGTGTGTAATTGAGTACAGGATGAAATACTCTTTTTGACAGTGGGCCATTTCTAAAGCATTCAGAAAGTCACTGGTCTAAGACACTGAGATTAAGTCAGGGGTTCCATGGGACTCCGATTGAGATGAACATTGGAATTCCCTGGGGAGCTTTCAGAAAGACTGTTGCAGGTCAGACAGTGGCATAGGGTTTAAGGCAGCTGAATCCTACATGGCAGACTACACTGTTTGAGTCCCAGACCCAGTAGATTGAAAAACACATGGGTCCTGTGTTTGTGCTTGCCCAAAATTCTGAAAAGAGAAATGGAGTAGAAGGGATTGTGGCATGACCATTTCCCCTTGGGGGGTGCTCTCTCTCTTCCTTCTCTCTGTCTCTGTCCATTCGCACCCTGAGCAAATTTTTAAAAAATACTCTTACTTTGTCCCACCTCCAGATATTCTGATTTGCTTGGTCTGGAATATCACTTGGACATCATGAGTTTGAAAATCTACTCAGCAGCTTCTGCATGCAGCTTAGGTTGAGACTGCTACCTTGAACCCAACAAAACTTAGAGCCAGGAAAATATCTTAGAGATGATGGTCAATTCTCTTAGTTTCATACATGAGAGAATTGAGATCTGGAGTTCAAATGACTTGCCAAAATTCACACTGGTAATTAGAAGAGAATCTTTAGAAAGAGCCTTGGTGGATATTTTGGAACCTGTCAGAAGTTCAGTACACATTTAATTGTTTGGAGAACTTTTATAAAGGAGACAAAATGGGGACTATATCATGTCAGTCTAATCTATTCCTTAAATGAACTTATAAATTGCTTTTCATATTTTAATAAAATGATTTTTTTGTAATTTATCTGTTAAATTTTCATTCACAGAGTTGATTAAAATTAGATTCTATGGGGCCAGCAGGTGATGTGGTGGTTAAGGCACCAGATCCCACATAGGTGATTTCCTGATTCGAGCCCCAGACCCTAGCTTGAAAATCACGTATGCATGTATGCCCCCAAATGCCAACAGAACAGTGAAGGAGGAATGGAGGAGAAAGGATTATGGTGTGGCCATTCCCCCTGCAAGGGCGATCTCTCTCTCTCTCTCTCTCTCTCTCTCTCTCTCTCTCTCTCTCATTCCCTGTAGCAAAACTGAAAAAAAGAAAGAAAACATCAGATTTTATGTGTCAGCATCATGAATTTTATTTTTTCAATTTCACAAACCAAGTACATTGAGATAATTTTGCCTTCCTGATTATTTTTCACTCAGAAACTACCTTGTGGACTGGCAGTGCTTTGTCTCTTGCGAACAACTAGGAAACCACTTGTTCACTGCTTATTGCAAACTCCATAACCTGTAAAGTATGATAATAAATTATATGACATGGTACTCATATTTAAGAACAGTCGATTGAGGGAGAAGGTACATACTTAGATTTTTTTTTTTTTTTTTAGTATAGAAAGGAAATTTAAAAAAAAAAAAAAAAAAAAGCAGCCAGAATATGAGCGTGTTCATTATATATAAGGGCCCTCAGCCAGCTGCTAGGATCAGTGCATGTAGTAGGTTGTTTAGGGTCAGGGAGAGAAAGAAAGGGGTTCCGATGTAAATAAAGTTGTGAAATATACTTAATAATCCTGTTGTTTAAATTAGAATTAAAAAAGTAAAAACCTGTGATGGAAAAGCTGAGTCTCAGGGAAGGTGTTTTGATAAATGGGAGAAAAGGAAAGATAAATATTTGATGAAGACACATAACGGGGTGACATGGGTAAACAATAGAACATCGGAACCCAGAAACCTTCCTGATAAAGCCCAAACGAGGAAACTAGGACATGGAAACTTCATCAGGGAGGAACTATTCGTCCCCACGAGTTCTCTCTGCCCCCTGCCTCAGTGTCTTCTAGCTATAATAGAATGCTTTGCCTCACTAAATTTGAGAGATAATTAAGATAATTAAATGGACAAATGCCTTAGTCCGTGTTGTGCCACTCTAACAGAACATCTGAGACTGGGTATTTCTAAGAACAATGATTTATTTCTTGCCACTCTGCTGCATCGTTTCATGGCAGAAGGTGGAAGAGCAAAAGAGCATTGTAAGGGACCAGCAGTTAGTGTAATGGCTATGTCGCTGGATTCCCATGTAGGCGACCACAGTTCGAGTCCCAGACCTGGTGGCTTAAACTCACGCCGGGCATGTGTGCCTGCGTGCCCAAGATCCCACGAGGAGAATGGAGGAGAAGGGATTGTGGCGTGGCCATCGCCCCTGGGGGGTGATTTCTCGCTTTCTGTCTCTCTGTCTCTCTCTGTCTGTCTGGTGAGCGCACACGCCCTATAGCAAAAATCTCTCAAAAAAAAAAAAAAAAAAGGCATTGTAAGAGAGAGAAAGGAGGTTGGGGGCAAATTCACATTTTTGGTTTTTGTGAGTTGTTCCCCCCCACCAGAGGGCATGTGCACTCATTGAGTCGTGAGAGAGAGAGGGAAAATGAGAACTCACCCCCAAGGGTGATCTCTTGGGATTTCAGGCACACATGTACATACGCCCAGCATGGTTTTCAAGCCACCATGTCTGGGACTCAAACCATAGAGTCAGCCATGTGGGATCCAGTGCCTTAACCACACACTACCTCCTGGCCCTAAACTCACTTTTATATAAATAAATAAATAAACTCTCATGATAATTAACTCTCCCGTGATAACAATATTAATCCACTTATCAAGACAGAGCCCTTATGACCTAGTCACCTCTAAAGGTTCCACCTCTCAACACTGTCACATTTGGGGATTAAGTTTCTAACACATAAACTTTGAGAGATGCATTCAAAGCATAATAAAAATATTCTGTACATATCTTCATCAACTTAAAGATGTGTAATCAATTAATATATGAATAAAGGCAAAAAGAACCTTATAGATCTATATGCTTAAGAGAGTATTATCACATGGGCTTGAACCTTATACACACTCATAAAAACTAAATACTAGGGGGCCAGCAGGTGGCATGGTGTTAAGGGTGCTGGAATCTCATATGGCCAACTGTGGTTCAAGTCCTAGACCTGGCAGCTTGCTTTCTCACTTTCTCCCCCATGCTCCCATCAAATTAAAATAAATAAATAAATGGATAAAGTGTAAAAATTCTTAAAAAAATAAATACTAGAACATGAATACCAATGAAAACAGCATTAAAATAGCTTGAAAACACGATTTACAGAGGGGTTTTCCAACTTCAGCTCTATTGACATTTTAGCTAGATAACTCTGTCGAGTGGGCTACTGTGTGTATGGTAGCATATTTAGCAGTGTCTACGGTCTATACACTGAATACCAAGGCAACTCTTCTACTACCACCCCAGGCTGTGACAACCGAAAGCATCCCCCGACAAGCACACTTAATCCCAGTTCCCACTGAGAGCCACTGATGTAGAGCATGTTGGGATGGTGCAGAGTACAGTTAAACTAGGGTTCGATGATTTGAGGAGACAGGGAGGAGCCAGCAGTGCACCTGCCTAAGCTGGGATATCCCGATTTCGTACAACGTGAGCTTCACTGTTGCTGATTGCTCCTCCACCGCTCTCAGTGTGGTACATAGTAAACACCCCTGAGTGAAGACGGACTCAGCAGCTGGGCAGCTATTCACCATAACATTGTTTCCACCAGTCCAAGTTGTGTGACCTCTGGAGTCTCCTGGAAACTACAAGAGCTGGTCTCCCTTCTGGAGAATTTCTATGTACCACGGATGTCCCTGACTCGCCCACCATGTCTGTGAACCTTGTGAATGCTTCAAAATTCTCTTGACCCCAGTCTTGGTCTGACATCAAATTATTGCCAGCCACCTCAAGTGAGCAGCAGACAGGAGCAGGCTGTCACTGGGCCCTCTCTCAGAGCTTTCACTCTGACCTGCTAAGCCTCAGGAAGTGAGAAGCAGTGGGCAGTGAGGCCAAGCCGGAATGTTGGGGCCTTAGGAAACAAAGGATTCACTTTAGACTAGCAGGAAACATCCGGAAAAAACCCTGACCTTGATTATAATCCAATAAAAGATGGGATTCAGAGAAAACTGTCTTTCATGCTATGAATAATCACCATTTTGTTAGGCTTTTAATCATATCATTGCTCTGTCAAAAATTATACATGAGAAACAATTGACCCTCAAAGGCAATTTTTGGAAGAGGTTCTCTAGGAATTATAGTCTTTTTTTTTCTCCAATGAAGGCTCTTTGTTATTTCCTGGACTCTGTTTTTTTATTAGAAGAAATGTCTTTACATGTGATGAAGAGTGGTAAAAATGTATAATTACTCAATATAAGTCAGACTTATATTGTTCAGAGAATTTTCCAGGCATGTTTTAATACCACACACACCTCAATGGAGCTAGTGTCTTTTAGTAGAGACCACCGTTTGGAGCTTTCTTTCAAAATGCATTCAAAAACAGAATCTGTTAAGTAGCTAGCTCTCTGCTAACTTGAATTGGGAGTTACTGGCTTCCCAACTTCCATACTGGACACTAGTCACAGCCCCTGATGTAACAGGTGGTTTATCAGTTCCCACACCTGTGGTTTTTCTTAGACAACATCCCTCTCTCCTGTCAACACTTCCTGCTTCTAAAGCTTGCCTTCAGCTACTGGAATTCTGATTCCCTTCATTGCCTGAGAGTAAAGACTACCTTTTGAAAAATGCTTATCTTTGGTAAAGAATTTTTTTTTTCTTTTTTTGGAGAGGTTTTTGCTATAGGGCGCGTGCGCTCGCCAGACAGACAGAGAGAGACAGAGAGATAGAAAGCGAGAAATCACCCCCCAGGGGAGATGGCCACGCCGCAATCCCTTCTCCTCCATTCTCCTCTCGGGATCTTGGGCACGCACGCACACGCGCCCGGCGTGAGTTTAAGCCGGCGGGTCCGGAACTTGAACCGCGGTCGACTACGTGGGAGTCCAGTGACATAGCCATTACGCTAACTGCTGGTCCCAAGAATTTTGAAAAGAATAGTACCGCAGTAGCAAAGACCCATCCCCCACACACGAATATTTTTTTCCTCTCAGGCGTCTTCTAGGAATGAGGAAGAGAAACGTGCCGTGTGAATGAGGAAGACTCTGCAGTTCTAATCTGCCTAGTATTTCCCATCCCCTGACATAACCACACTGAGCACTTAAGAAAATGTGTGTCTCACCTCATTGTTATCTGTTTATCAGCTATGTTCATGCTAAGGTTCTTCCTTGTTGGTATGTTCCTTATACACCTGTCTCTGTTATTTTCACATGATTTGACAGCAGATCTCAAT
This sequence comes from Tupaia tana, assembly GCA_026018925.1. Lineage (NCBI taxonomy): Eukaryota > Metazoa > Chordata > Mammalia > Scandentia > Tupaiidae > Tupaia > Tupaia tana. The sequence goes on along the minus strand of JAKSZU010000025.1, from coordinate 15,119,380 downwards.
AGGGTGGGTCCAAGGGTTTGCAAGGGAGTTAGTAAAGGGCAAGGCTCAGAACAGCTGTTAGACATAAAAAGCAGCGTTATTGATTCACTCAACTGAAAACTCAGCCCTGTTACCTTGTATGGTATCTAGCGCAGCCAATGTCACTGACCCCCAGAAACAGGTATATAAGTACTTACGGATAATAGTCTTAAGGGCCAAGTTAGGTTTCTCCATCACCATTTAATTAAGAGGAGCTACCTAAAAGCCATAGCACTAGTATTACATGTGTTTTTCAGTCCGCATGAATTCATGTTTCTGTTTCACTTACCTGACAGCTAGTCTAAACCTAGAAGAACAGGAAGCTTATTAACTGGTGTTTGCAACAGAGACACAACCATGGAGGTATAAGGGAACTTTCTGTCTGTTCGTGGATTGATGCACTTGAACACTTGAATAAGTTGGTCCACGTCCCTCTATGGGAAGCCTTTGCTTTAGTTTTTTCTTTTTCTTTTTCTTTTTTTTTTTTCATATTTAATCACTTGTATCATCACACCATACTAAATGAATTGTCCCATCATGAATACACTGTGTATTGGGACCAGCAGTTAGCATAATGGCTATGTCACTGGACTCCCACGTAGTCGACCGCAGTTCAAGTCCCGGACCCAGAGGCTTAAAATCACGCCAGGTGCATGTGCGTGCATGCCCAAGATCCCAAGAGGAGACTGGAGGAGAAGGGATTGCGGTGTGGCCATCCCCCCTGGGGGGTGATTTCTTGCTTTCTGTCTCTCTGTCTCTCTCTGTCTGGCGAGCACACGCGCCCTATAGCAAAAACCTCTCAAAAAAAAAAAAAAAAAAAAAAGTATACTGTGTATTGGCCCAGTCAAAGACATTACCATATACATTATAATCCACGGATTTCTTTCCATTTGGGATCCCTTCAATGTTTTGCTTCTTTCTCCTTCCTGTTAATTCTCTCCCTCTCACCCTCCTAATCCTCAGTTGGCAGAAACGTAATATCCAAACATGTAGAGGTTCACAAAGCATTCCTATGTGTACGATAAATCAGGTCAGTGATGACACATGCTAGTTCACTTGGGGCCATGCCCTTTACATTTGTACAACCAGTGCACTGAAGGTTCAGCACTCACACAAAGAAAAAGAATGTGTGGTTTGTTTTATTTACGTTTTTACATCATTGCCTGTTAATGTGTTTTGCTGGTTTCCTTCCCTGCCCTGTAAGTTGGGTTGTCCCTGGCAGATACTAGCAAGACCCACTTTCTAGTGTGAATCAGTCCAGGCTGGTCTAAATCCAAGCGTCAGCCCCACATCCAGTCTACAGAATCTGCCTGCCCTGAGTCAGGCTCTCAGAGCTAGAGATCTCAGATCTAGGTAAAAAGTGTGGTCGGGTTTTGCTACATTCTTCCTGTTCTTCCAGCGTGCAGTCCTAGCCTTCTGACCCTCGAACTGCTGCCTCTGGTTGCTACAACGGGAAGGGGAATTGGGTAAAACGGAGCAGAACTGAGAGCGCCTTGGCCAAGCCTCCTGCTGACTTGCACTGGATCAGGCCTGGGGTACCAGTGCTGGCACTTCGTGGGAGGCCTTCAGTGGCAGTCTCCGTCCTGACAGGAGTGAGATTACCTGAGTGTCCTCTTGGAACTTCCACCCCAGTTCAGCTGTTGCTCCTGAAGTTCGCTTCCTCTGACTGTCGGGGTCCCCAGTCCGGCATGCAGCCCTCTTGGGTGAAGTGTTATCAAGAGGGTGGGAACCTGGCTATTTGCCATGGCTTCTAATTTGTCTATGGGAGGCTCACATCCTTACCCTTTGCCATGGAAGTTTCTGGAAGCATGGACTGCCCTGTGCTTGACATGCCTTTACAGTTAGGTCTCATGGGATTGTCGCCTTAGTTCTCCAGGAGGGAAGTAGGAACCAATTTCCATATCTGTGAAACCCCAGAGCTCTTAAGACCACAATTTGGGTTCACTCAAGAAATCTCTAGCAGGACCAGCAGTTAGCATAATGGCTATGCCTCTGGACTTCCATGTAGTCGACCGTGGTTTGAGTCCCAGACCCGGTGGCTTAAACTCATGCCAGGCACGTGTGCGTGCGTGCCCAAGATCCCAAGAGGAGAATGGAGGAGAAAGGACTGCGGCGTGGCCATCCCCCCTGGGGGTGATTTCTTGCTTTCTGTCTCTCTGTCTCTCTCTGTCTGTCTGGCGAGCACACGCACCCTATAGCAAAAACCTCTCAAAAAAATAAATAAATAAAAAGAAATCTCTAAGCTTGTTTCACTCTTGCTGTTCACTGGAGAGGACTGGATGAGCTGCTTCAGCTCAGCAGGTCTCAGTCAGGGAGTAAAATGCTCCTCCTCCTTCATCTCTTCAGACAGAACTTCCATCCTTTGGTGAGAGCGGGAATGGAGGAAGCTGCCTGAAACTTGGGGAAAGGAAGCAAAGGAGAGCCTTCCACTTTCTTCCAGTGAACCCCTTTCCAGTCTCTATTCTTGCTTCTTTCAAATGCACTTACTAGCTATACATCTTAAAGTTACTGCTTTTTAATTAAAATGAAGGATTTTCTGGGCAGACAGTAGTGTGGTGGTTAAGGGGCTGAATCCCACATGGCCAAGTATGCAGTTCGAGTCCTGGACCCAGCAGCTCGAAAAGCACACCAGTCACATATGCGTGCATGCCCAAAATCCCTAGAAGAGAATGGAGATGAAAGGATTGCAGTGTTGCCCTTCTGCCATGGAGATCTGTCTCTCTCTCTCTGTCTCTCTCTTTCCCTCTCTGATGAGCACCTGCATCCTCTTGACAAATTTTAAAATTAATACAAATTTAATTTTTAAAAAAATTAAAGGTTTCGATTATAGACCAATCATGTGAATAATCCTTCATTTAATTTTGTGGCCACATTTTCCCTTATACTTAAAATGGATCTCCCTGTGTTTTAATCTGTTTTGTGGCCAATAACAGGAAATACCTGAAACTGGGTGATTTATTGGGTTGTCGGAAAAGTCATGACGTATTTTTTTCTGTACAAAAATGCTTCATGACTTTTCCAACAGCCCAATATATAAAACAGGCTTATTCAGCTCAAGGTTTGGAGGTCTAGGGTCCAGGGGTCCTCTTGGGTGGGGTCTCTGGCTGCATCCCAGCATGGTCGGGAACAGGAGCGTTTGGGTTATGTTCCATGCCTCTTCCCAAAAGCTGCACCATAATGTTCAAACTGTCACCCTCCTAATCCCATAGTAGCTCGGCACATGACTGCCATGGGACACATGCGAGCCACAGCACCTGCCTCAAGACCACTTTCTCTAATCTTGTGCGTTGTTATTAGGATGTGATTTTTGGTGTAGGCCTTCAGTGTGACAACACAGTTTGCCTCTATTTTTCTCTGGAATCAACTTAATTCCTTCGATCTTTCATTAACGCCTCAGCTCCATGCTTTTCCTTTGGATTGTAATTGTATACCTGCTTCTTTGGGTAAATACTATAGTTTCAAACCAGTGGCATCTGTCACTTGGAAGTTGCCTAGAAATGCAGATTCCCTGGCCCACCGCAGGACTACAGAGTCATAAACTCTGGGATGGGCCCAGAGATCTGTTTAACCAGGCTAAGAGAGTCTGATGTGTGTTCAGTTCTGGGCTCTGCTGCACCAGAATGTCTTTTCTTTCTTTTCTTTTCTTTTTTTTTTTTTTTTTCTGGAGATGTTTTGCTATAGGGCGCATGCACTCACCAGAAAGACAGAGAGAGACAGAGAGACAGAAAGTGAGAAATCACCACCCAGCGGGGATGACCATGCCACAATCCCTTCTCCTCCATTCTCCTCTCGGGATCCTGGGCACGCACGCACACATGCCCAGCGTGAGTTTAAGCCACCGGGTCCGGCACTCGAACTGCAGTCGACTCCATGGGAGTCAGCGACATGGCCATTATGCCAACTGCTGGTCCCCAGAATGTCTTTTCTTAAGCTTTTGGAAACTCTTTCTCTTTCCCTTTACCCCCAAATCAGTAAGTAGTGGGTAGCTGGAGCTAAACCAGCTTGTACTCTGTATCCCAACCGTCTCCAACCTGAAAGCTTCAACAGGCTTGGAAATGAACTGAATCGAAACTAACACACATGGGTAAACTGCCTCTTTCACAATCTCTTATCATTAGTTTGCCTTCCCATTTACGCTAATATTCCTGGAGTTAGTCTTCAAGTGTGTTGCTCTCTCTCCTATACATCTTAGTAATGAAGAAGCCCAGAGCTAACAGCTCCATTTGCCCAGCAATCCTTCCAGCGGGGAAATAAAGAGAAATTACCTTTCTGGGTTGTGTTTTGGGGCAAGAGGCTTGTTCAGCATGAATTTTTCCATTTGTCTGTGGCGATTAAGCAAACTGCAGTGGGGAGGAATTGCCTATTCATAATCAGAAAATTGGAGTGCTGGCATAAATTTCTTCCCTTGAAGGACAGAATTTCCCAATCATCATCAATCCATATAGAAAGACCATTTTTAAAAGAAAAACAACAACAAAATATATATATATATGCCTGATTCTTGCCAAGAATTAGAAAACCAGCTAAGAATTTGCAAATACTTCATTTCGGCTTTGTGACAAATTTCCTTGGGTACCTGCTCTTAACCAATGACTAACAAACGGGCACTTTATGAAAGCCATGATGGAGTATTTTGCTTCTCGTCTGCGACTGTTAATGCATCAGAAACAAAACGGAAAGTGTACGCTTTGACCTCGATCAATTTGCATTTCTTGAAATGAGGCTTGAAAAAGCCTCATAGCCTTTTCCTAAATAGCATAGTTTTTTGTCATGGTTTCTACGGTTATGTGTGAAAGTGGGTTTAACAAGGCTTTACTTGGAACGTAGGGGCATTCAAGAGTCACTGACCTACGCGAATATTAATTGATGCTGTGTAGTCATTTTGTACAAAACACAATATTTGCTGAGCAGAACAAGCAAGAATAACACTCATTTTTAAAAATAGATACAAATAATGGATAATGTAAGTGTCAATAAGTTGCTTATTAAAGAGGGACCATATCTGCTATGAGAGAGCCCATAATTTCTATTTTGTATAACCTTTATTCTACTTATTCAGTCCCTAAACTTACCTATTCATTCTCTCTTCATTGGCCAGAGGTATTTTTTTTTCATTTTCTTTTTCTTTTTTCTTTTTCTTTTCCCTTTTTCTTTTTTCTTTAAGACAAGGTTCCTCTGTGCTATGATCCTCTGCCTCAGCATCCTAAGTTGCTGGGACTGTAAGCGCACATCTCTGTGTTGGTCTTAAGGTTGCACTGGGAATCGGACTCAGGCCTCTCATGTGGTCTCCACCTACAGAGCACAGGTGTCTTAGCACAGGGTCACTGCAGCCAGGCCTTGACCAGAGATCTCCCTTCTCGATGGAAAAACAGGACATCCTCCATGGACCCTGACTGCTCTAATCATCTCCACCTCAGGAACCCAATTTGCTGACCATCTCAGCAAGAAAAATTACTCCCCAAAGAGATCACCTTGGCCCCAGTTGTCCCAGGATCTTCTCTGTCAGTTATCACTGTCTCTTGTCCCTTCAATTCCTTCCTGCATACCAGTGTCTCTCCCTCACACCATCTCTCTTATCCATCACTCTCATCCTACTACTCTGAATACTGCCCAGGTTGAGACCCTCATCTTCTCTCACCTGGATTCAGCTACTTCCCTTACCTGCAGCTTCTTTCCTCTCGGAGTTTTATGCCGGAATTATCTTGTTAGAATATGTCTGAGTATATTAGTCTTCTACTTAAGAACTTAGTGGTGTTGAAAAAGAATTAAGGGGGCTAGTGTTGGTGGCGCAGGAGGAATGAAATGCTTTGTGGTGATGAAGCCACACAGATGGTCTTGGGTTTGCACATTGAGATCACAATAGACGCAGCAGGAACTGCGTGAATGCCTGGCTGGGCTGGGGGGCTGATCACAGTGTAAAGATCCTATTTGGAGTGTCTGTCTCTTTCTTTCCTCTTCCCTTTGTCTCTTGCTCTCTCTCTCTCTTCCCCCCCCCCCACTTGTTCTATCATGGAAGAAATAAAATCAAACTTGGAGTCACTAATGGCATGGTGGTTAAGGGAGTTGGATCTTACATGGTCACTTGTACTGTTAGAGTCCCAGACCCAGCACCTTGAAAAACATTCCCAGTAAATGTGCATGTGTGTCCAAAACCCTGAAAGGAGAGTGGAGAAGAAGGGATTGCAGTGTGGCCATCCCCCCACCCCCACCACCAGGAGGGGATGTCTCTCTTTCTCTCTCTCTTTCTCTCTCTCTCTCTCTCTCTCTCTCTCACTCGCTTTCTCTCTGGCAACACTGCTACACTATAGCAAAATAAAATAAAATTGAAATGAACAAAAAGGAATTCAAAAAAAATTCTTAATATCAGCCTCAAGGTCCTCTACCATCCACCTTGAGACTTACCACTTTCTTTTCCAGAACCCTCTTCTGCAAGCCTCTCTGGTTCTTTGGGCATCTGCACACCCTCAGACCTCCGCAGTTCTGCTCTCGTCATCTCCCCATCTGCAGTCTGGTCTCTGCTTGTTGAAATTCTTGTCCTCCATGTGAAGCTTTTCCCTCTGTTTCAGTTCAAATCAATGGCACCCGCCTCTGTGAGGCCATTTCACACTTCTGTTGCAGCAGTGCCTTCCACTGTGAGTAGTTGTTTGTGCCTGAGATCAGGGACAGAGTCCTTGTCATTTCTTTTATTTTCTCCAGTGCCAAACATGGTGATTTACCAAAATCAGGTGATGATGCACTGAATTAAATTGGGTTCTGTTAACAAAATGGATGATCACAGAAGTACTATAGGGAAGAAGAGTGTTAGCTCATTTTCTTCAGGCATTTCCTTCTTTAAAATCACTTAAATGCAATGTACTTTACCCATATCTAGAATTTTTCTCTATTGATAAATTCTCAGATTAAAAAAGCATTTTTTGCACAAGGTGGAAAAAAAAAAGACTGGGATAGAAATTCACATTCTAGCCCTGGCTCTTCTCCATAAACTCAACTGCAGATTTCACCTCTAAGGAGGATTCTGTTTCTTCTCTGAAAAGGGGATCAGTACAGCTTGAATATCCTTTATCCAAAGTGTATGGGACCAGAAGTTTTTGAGATTCCAGGTTTTTCATATTTTAGTATATTTTCTATACATATGCAAGATCTTGGGAATAGAACCCAAGTCCAAACACAAAATTAATTTATGTTTCATATATACCTTATACATACCCTAAAGGTATTTTTATAAAATATTTTTATCCTGCAACATTTTGACTGAAATTCATCACATGAGGTCAGAGTGGAATTTTCCACTTGTGGCACCATGTCAGTGTTCAAAAAGTGTTGGATTTTGGAGCATTTCAGATTCTGGATTTCTGAACTAGAAATGCTGAACCTATATTACATTCTCCCTAAGGTTCCTCCCAGCCTAAGGTTGTATTAATTTAACTGTAATCATCTTTTATCAGCTTCTCTTATGAACATCTACCAGTTACTGAGTTTGATGAGTCATTTTTCACAGCATAGACAACTTTACTTTGAATGCTGCAGCATTTCTTGATGACTAAGGGGGGCCCAACCTAAATAGTGAACTCTTCGGAGGGAGAGTTTGGCAGTTCACTTCTTCTTAATCTTTCCTTGGAGTTTCTAAGAACAAAGTCTACAGAGGCGAAGGTGTTGGGGAATTGCCAAGATACACCTGCCACTCCTACGAGCTGTCTCTTCATCCAGCAAACATTTGTAAAGCCTTTTCTAAGTGCCAGGCATTGTTCATGCCTGGAACTAGAGTGATGAGCAAGACAGACAAGGGCCTTGCATTCTTGGAGCTTCGGTACAGGACAAATGGATGATGAATAGATAAATACTTAAAAGATCATTCTTAGCTGGTGGTAAGGGTCAGAGAAACAGGAAGGCTGCCATAACAGGTAGCTGAATGACTAATGTAGCTTGCGGGGACGCGGAGGGGCTAGCCAAGGAAGTCACAACTGAGCTGAAGCTAGAATACCTTTCGAGCCATGCAAGAGAAGATCTGGGGCACAATGTCAGCTACTCAACTTCGAAGTAGGATTTTGGTGGGCCTGTGACAGGGGGAAGCAAACCCCTAAGGGCTGGACCCAGTTCCCTTGTGGAGATGACTTCTCCAAAGTTGAGGCAACTTCAAATCCAAGCTCAGATCCTATCTAAGGCAAAGCCCAGATGCATCGATCATCTTTAATAGTGGAGAGCAGGAACTCTCTACTGAATTCTCCAATACACACATCTCAAGACTGAGGTTCACATTTGGAAGACATGGCCACAGGCATACACGGCTATGTTTATGGCCTGTGGCATAAAGGAGATAGGCTTCAGGACATGTGAACTTGTGGAACTTGAATTTCGTCTAGTCCCACCCAGAAATGTGTATCAGAGTGAAGCTAGAGGACTGGATGGTGGGTGGTGAGCAGTCACGCAGTGCTCTGACCTGCAGGGGAAGGCTCTGGATTTGCATCCAGGGGTTTATCATTCTAGTCTTTCTACTTCTGGATATGTTCAAAAGTTTTCACAACAAGGGACTTTTGAAATTAAAAAAAAAAACAATGTATTTTTTAAGAGAGGTTTTCTGCTACTGGGTATGTGCGTTCACTGGAGAGACAGAGAGAGACAGAGAAAGAGAGAAATCACCTCCCAAGGAGGATGGCCACACAATTCCTTCTCCTCTGTTCTCCTCTCTGGATTTTGGGCACGTATGCACATGCGCCTGGCATGAAGTTTGGGGGGGGGGGGGGGTTTCGATTTTTTTTTAATTTAAACTTATATTTAATCATATAGATCTTTACAGTGTACAGCATTGCTTTTTCCAGCATGAATACCATGCATATCAGTCAAGATAAATACATTACTATATACATTATCATCAGCAAATAGCTTTTCAATTTTTTGTCAATTAAATGTGCGTTGTTTTTCTTCCCCGATCCCCTCCCTCCATTACCCACCTCCGTATTAGTCCAATCCTTATTATCTCTAGTTTCTACTGCCACTCTCCCTGCTTCTATACCTTCTGAAATTTCAGTCTCTGCTCCAGAATGCAGATAATCGGTATATATTGAGTGGGGACATACAAAGTCTGTCCTCCATAGTCTGGCTTGCTTCATTTAGCATTAAGTCTTCCATATCCGTCCGCTTTGTATCAAATGTCAGGGTCTCTTTTTTATGACTGAGTGGTATTTAAGACATACCTATTGAGGTGAAATGCAAGTATGGGAACAGTTTAGGTATTTTTTTCTTTTACATTTTCTTTTATTTTTTAATTTTAATTTATGGTATACGTTCAATCACTGTACATCACTTAGCTTGTGAAGTTTGTTTGAAAGAGTTTTTAAAGTGTCTAATGGGATAAAATGGCTATTTGGAGATCTCCCTGAATGGTATGGAAGAAAGACGGACTTGAGTGAAAGAGTCAGTCCCTACTTTTAACCCGCTATGGAATCTTAGGCAACTTACTGGACCTCTCTGGTCCTCAGGTTTGCAGCTGTAAAGTGGAGAACTAGCCCACAAGTTGTTATAAGGATCAAGTGAACTCATGGTGTCCAACTGGTTTGTATTCCTCGCCTCGTATGGAATAGCTGGTGGTGCAGTTATGGCTTTATAATAGGCAGGAGATACTCAAAATCCTGAGCTTAGAAATCTTAAACACCAACTAAAAATTGGGCATAAATGGAAAGGATCTCTCTCTTTTTTTTCTTTTTTCTTTTTTTAATTTAAATTTATTTTCATTCATTTACTATACATCATTATAGCATACAAAACGAGATTTTTCCATTCAGAATACAGTGTATATTTGTGGTAGGCCTTCATAAGCCCAGGCCTTACCAGGCTGCTTAGTAAGATTGTTGTCACCATTTGGACGGCAAAGACTTCATGAGACAACCTTCCCTCGGACTAACTGCAGGCTCCCAGTACACACACCAGGCACCCTCCCAGGCCTGTCTGCTCTGTCCCCAGTTAGAAAGAAGAAACTGTCCTTAGGACTGTGGACCAGCAGTGCATAGATAATTCTGCTTTTTTGTAAGACTTTCAGAGCAGTGCTGAAATGCCTCAGTGGGATTTGCATAGCTGGAGGAAGTATGAAAAAACTCTTAGACATGCTGCCCAAGGCCAACCTCTGCCGGGCAGCAGAATGAGAAGTGAGAGCCTGCTGTGGACCAGGCATTGGGCAGTGTGTCTGAGCCAGGGCAGGGGCTGTAAGAACCAGCTCTGCAGGCCTGAAGACATGCCTGGAGTGCAGGCTTTGAGAAATAGAGTTAGAAATCAATTCTGAACATGAGATTCATTCTATACACACACACGCACATCTGGAGATGCATATAAAATACATTAACGTAAATGCGTGTCATTCCCCCTGACATAATGCCCTTAATGTTGTTAGCTTAATGACGAGTTAGTATATATGGTATTATTTGTAAAAGAAAAAAAGAATGTAGAAGAATCTAAGCATTCATTAATGAGAAAACTGATGAAAATGTGATATTTTTTCAGCATGTAATATAGCTAAATAAAGGAATAGATCAGATTTAAATTTATCAACATAGAGCCATTGCAAAAAAAAAAAAAAACACACAGAATGTAAAAATGGTATTAGAATATAACCTATATGTAGTTAATGTAATTGTTTATTGTCTTGTCAGGAAAGTCGTGTTTCATTTTTGCCTAGAGAAACATACACAAAAATGTCACAACTTTCCCAGCAACCTAGAAAATAGAAAACATATGTGTGTGCATGTGTGTAAATAGATTGAACAGGTACAAGAATTTTTCTTTTTTTTTAAGGGAGGTTTTTGCTATAGAGTGTGTGCACTCAGTGGAGAGAGAGAGAGAGAGAAAGCAAGAAATCACCCTCAGGGGGGATGGCCAGACTGCAACCCCTTCTCCTCCATTCTCCTCTTGGGATCTTGGGCACACACACACACACACACACACACACACACACACACACATGCCCAGCATGTTGGATTTTATGTGAGTGGGAGAGGTGATTAAAGATTTTTACAGGCAGGCAAAGTTCTGTATGTTTATGTTCATGTATGTATTGACACTATTTAATCAATTCCATAACAACTTGGAAATTATTTCAATCATATACATTTTTCTCTTCCAAGTTACAGGCAGACTGAACAGTGGCATAGCTAATAAAAATTCATCTCAAAGCAAAACTGAATGCAGACCCATAGATCCCTATCAGATTTTCTCCTCCAAATTGGCCAAGTTGATTTACCTGAACAAAAAATGAGCTATCTGAACAATGGGGTCAGAGGGATGTGGGAAATCTGTTTCTCTCTCAGTGGTGGAAGTGATATATTGTATTGCCAGGGGGCAGACAGGATATGTCTTAGTCCATTTTGTGTTGTTGTATCACTGTCCCACAGACTGGGTAGTTTGTAAGGAAAAAGAATGTATTTCTCTCAGTTCAGGAACCTGGGAAATTCTTTTTTTTTTTTTTTTTTTTTTTTTTGGAGAGGTTTTTTCGCTATAGGGCGCGTGCGCTCGCCAGACAGACAGAGAGAGACATAGAGACAGAAAGCGAGAAATCACCCCCCAGGGGGGATGGTCACGTCGCAATCCCTTCTCCTCCATTCTCCTCTCGGGATCTTGGGCACGCACACACACGCGCCCGGCGTGAGTTGTAAGCCACCGGGTCCAAGACGCGAACCCCGGTCGACCACGTGGGAGTCCAGAGACATAGCCATTACGCTAACTGCTGGTTCCCAGAAATTCTTTATTAAGCATCTGGTGAGAATCTTCTTGCTACATCATCCCATTGTGGACGGTGGAAGGGCAAGAGTGTGTGAGCAGAGCAAGAGGAGCTAAACTCACTTTTTGTGACCACCTGCTCTCACAGTAGCAAGCCCCGTCCTGTGATAACAACATGAATCCATTCATGAGTATGGAGTTGGCAGTCTAACCACCTGTTTTAATATAGTCACAATGGCAATTAAATTTTCATATCAGTTTTGGAGGGGCCATGCAAACCATAGCAGATGGCTTCTTGCTTATAGTTTCTGTAACTGCCCAAAGGTTATTCATGGGTACTCCCCATAGCTGTAGAGTTAAGGAATAGTCCGACTAGGGGACAAAACTGTGAACCCCACTTTAGCACTTGCTCCCCTCTGGGACTGGGTTTTCCTTTCTACCTTTGTTATGATCCACTGACCCTTTGAGCTGATTTTTGCAACTGAGCAGGACTGACTCTTCCTCTAAGGTCTCTTTTCTCTCCTGGTAAATACTGTGTGTTGCCTTTTGTACGGTAAATATTGTGTGTTGCTTTATAGTAATTGTTTTTGTGTTGCAATTTGTGTGTTACCTTGGAACTATAACCACGAAGAACCCCAAACAGTCTTCCTAAAACAAGGGCTAGCCAAGTTCTCTTTTGCTATTTCTCAAATAGTAAGATAAGACCAAGATAAAATACTGTCCTGAAAAATAACTGATTCATGATTTATGAGCATTCCACCAAAAGAAAGAATCAATACCAAGAAGGAAAGGACTGAAGAGAACAATCCAATAAGTAACTGTAAGCCCGTAGCACATGATCACTTTTCTGAAGTTTTGCATTGCTACTTTTTATATAGCAGGCATTCAATATATGTTATTCAAATTGAATGAGGATGTGTTTTCTTTTATAGTAATCTTTACCGTAAAGAAAATGTGGTCCTCCTATATCGATCAAATAATTATAGATTTGGTGCCAGGTGCTCAACTCAAAGAAATAATTATGTTTTATATAGTTTTTTTTTATGTTTGTAACCATCTGCTGTGTTCCTGTCTCTGCACCTTCAGTGCTTGCTAACCATTATTCGTGAGCCTACATATGCATCACCATGGCCCTTATTCTCAAATTGCAGGTATATTTGAAATTTCATTTTTAAATGCAGATTCTTGAGCTTCCCCACCCCTCATGTTCTAATTCTTTAGGTCTCACATGGGACCCAGGAACTTTACATCCTAATGAGCACCTCTGGGTGACCCAAATGGGTGTAATCTGTGGAGCACACTTTAAAAACTGATCCGTAGACTTGACCATGCCCTAGGCTTTGGGACTAGCCATATTTAGAGCAGAAAGATGAAGAACCAACAGCCAATCCATTGCTAATGCAATGATGGCCCCACCCTGGGACAAGATCTTGTTTCACTAGCCACCATCTTGTCCTCTTTTACACTTCATGCCCCAAATCCAGCTGGTCTTGCCTGGATTGTGACAGCTGGGTCGAAGATCTGCCTGGACCTCACTGGCTGCTGGATGGAGAGGTATTAACGACTAGATCCGTTATTTAATGCTCTGCTATCCAGCTGGTGTTCCACCTCTGATCAAGCTCACCTGCATGCTTTTGGATTCCCCCACTGCTATTGCTTAGACATCCTCTTAGTCCCTACGTGGGTTTGCTAGATGATCAGCCCAGCACTAAAACCCCACTCTTCCTGACATACAGCCCTCCCTGAGGGTGATGACTATCCTTATCCAGAACTAGTGACAAGGAATTGCACAATCACCAAGTTGGTTACCATAAAGAGATCATCTCCCCCTGGACCTATGGCAAAATGAAGCCATGCCTACTTATTTAGAAGAGAGACCGTTAGAAATTGAGAAACAACTTCAAGTAAGTTCTTTTTGATACAACCAGCCTATTGTCAAGAATATCCCAGAACTGGGCCAGCAGATGGTGTGAAGGTTAAGGCAGCTGGATCCCACATGGCCAACAATGCGGTTCGAGTCCTAGTCCTGGTGGCTGGAAAAACACACTGGGTATGTGGACATGCACACCCAAAATTCCAAGAGGAGAATGGGAAAGAAGGGACTGTGGTGTGGCCATCTTCTTTGGGGTTGTTTTCTCACTTTACTTCTCTGTCTCTCTCTCTGTGTCTCTGTCTGTCTTCAGCAAGTACATTCACCCTATAGCAAATAAATGAAAGAGTAAATGGATATCCCAAAACAACATAGATTAAAATAGAGATGTTTTTTAATTGACCTTTAGTCTTTTGTAGTGAGTTGAAATCAGAACACTCTTCTTTTAAAAGAACCCTCCATGGAACTCTCAGGTAATGCTGAAATAGTGGATACCAACAATGTAGAGTTCCACCATTTAGGCCCCTTCCAAAGGGACTTTTGCCACTAAAGAGAACAGATAGGAGACCAGAACTTAAAAGAATGAGTTTGGTTAACCCCAGTCACCTTTAGTAAGCTAGTTACATGTGACCGACTAGGGGCTAAGGAGATAGAGAAGTTTTAGTCCAACCAGAGAGGTCTGTACGGTATCTGCTTAAAGAATACGGGCTGAAGTGAACAATGCTGACAAAACTTCCCAAGTTGTCATTCTACCCGTCAAGAGATGAACTAACATACTTGAATACAAGGAGAAGCTTCAGATACAAACACAACAAACCTCAAGGATTTCTTTCTCTGTCTTCCTTGGTTTATTCATTTACTCAACAATATGTTTTTTCATACTTTCTATGTGCTAGAAATAAGCAGCTCTGGCCTGTGCCCTCAATGAAGTTGAACATCTTGTAGTCGAGTGTAGGTTGTGAATTTATGTTGGATACAGATCTACCAAGAACGTTTTTTATTCTCTCATTTGCCCACATCAGAGGAAAAGAACCCTGTGAATACTTTAGTGACAGTCCCTCATGAATACTTTAGTGATAGACCCCTGTGAGTACTTTAGTGATAATCCCCTAGAGAAGCCAGATCAGCAGTTCACTTTCCAGTGAGTAACCAAGGCTGAATGTTTATGCTCAAGGTGCAAAGAATGAAGAAACCCATGGATTAAACTTCCCATGGATCTTATAAAGCAGACAAAATTTCCTTGAATACTATAGACTTATGGAAGAATTCCTTTGTGTTTCCTCCTTGTAGTTACTAAATAAGACATCGATGATTTATTGAAATATCAGGTGCTTTAAGAGGAGCTTCAAAGGAGGAGAGTCTGAGGAAAGACATTAAGGAGAAAAATAGAGAGGCAAGGCATTTATGGGACAGAGAAATGGGTTATTATCTGTTGAAGATAATGTGTATAGTATTCTCAACTGGACTGGTGAGAAATGTATACATGTTGGAATATTCACTTTGCAAGCTAAGTAACATACGCGATTGAATGTATAAAAGAAATTGAAATAAAAAATATATTTTTAAAAATGTCTATGAAAAAATGGAATTAAAGCCTGAATCTATTTTGGTGTTAAAAAAAAATCTTGAACTAGAGTCAACATGTTTTCATAATACGCATTTTCTATGAGCTTTTTAAAGACCCCTTGTATAAGCGAATAGTTTTATTAGCATAAACCAGAGTTCATTCACCTGAAGGGCTTGCTAAGATACAGATGCTCAGCTCTGTTACCAGTTTCTGATTGTGTAGGTCTAGAATGCGGCCTGAAAATTTACATGTCCAACGAGTTCTCAGATGCTATTGATACTGGTGGGTGAGGGACCACAGGATGAAAACCACTGGGTGAAGCAAATATTTAGAGCAATCTTGAAATTGTTGTTCCACATAGAAGTATAGGTAGCATTGATAGGTTTAAAATTTTAAGGCTGACTGAGCTAGCTGGGCACCTAAGCAAGTCAGGCTATGAAACAGAAACATTGTATGTCTCCACTGAACGTATACCGGCTGTCTCCACTCTACCGTAGAGACTGAAAGACTGGAGGACATAAAAGCATTAAAAACTGCTATGGACACTGGGGACAAAGTGGAAGGAGAGTGGGAGACAGGAAGAGTGCAGGAAGGGAAATTTGGGGAAATATGGAGAAGTAAGACATTTGTGTTACACAGATATGGTTTGTTGCCTGTTGGTGATGTTGTGTAGAGTAGTCTCATCTCGTCTGGTGTGTGGCATATATCATGTTGGGTAAAATCTCTTTACAAACTAAATGATGTATAACGATTGGATGGATAAATAATAAGTAATACTAATAAAAAATTAATTAATTTTTTAAAATTTTAATGCCTGCTGCTTTTATCACTACAAAATAATACATGTGTACTTCAAGAAGAGTGTTCTTAATTAAAAAAAATAAAAATCATAAATTTAAAACCACCTTCTCAAAGATAGCCATCAATAACTTGACTGTACTCTTATAAAATCTCTCTTATGTACATATGTTTATGTGTGTATAAACATACATGATGTTCTCTCTCTTTAATAGATTTGTAATATTCTCTGTTTCTCTAAATATTTGTAGATAAACATGTTGGAATAAAACATTGGCCTTATCTTATACATACTGTTTTGTAACGTACCATTTTAAGTTTTAGGTCATTATAGTTCTGCAACAGAATTTGATATATCCTTTCAGTGAATGTACCATAATTTTTAAAAACATTCCCCTTTGCTGGACATTTCAATTGTTATACTAGTTCTTTCTGGTTCAAATAGTAGGTTCAGCATAAATATCAAGAGGACTTTAAAAAGCTTGTGGAAAAATATAATTAAAGTACAAGTTTATTTGGGGGCAGAAACAATTTTCAAATCCATGTATAGATTTTTCATAATAGGTATTTTTCCTATGAGGAATCTTTAACAAGTTCAAGAAAATGCAGATTGTGGGGGGAAATGCATAGAATCCTAAATTTTTGCACCATAATAAACTTAATTTCCATGTGTCCACAAACTTTTTAAAATCACCTCATATTCTGTTAAGTCTTTATGTACATCTTTAATTATTTCCTAAAGACAAATTCCCAGAAGAGAATATGCCAAGTCCAAAATTATGTAGGTTTATAAGGCTTTCAATACACACTGCTAGAACACCCTTCACAGAAAGACTGGGTTCTTTTACAACCATCAACACCATCTGGTTATTTTCTCACACTGTCACATAACACTGGGCACATGGATTTTTGTTTGAATTGGGTTTATTTTTTTTGGGGGGATGGGATGTTGTTGTACTAAGCTAATAAGGAAAAAGTGCTGTCTTCTTTCTATTTTGAACTTTTTTTCTCCATTACCAGCGAAAGGGTTCAGCAGGTGGGGTGGCATGGTGATGAAGACACTGGACTCCCACGTAGCCGACCACAATTCGAGTCAATTACCAGGGGGATTAATAGCAGCATCACATCAAATAATGTCATATTTCTTTCCTTTGTAGCTGTATAAATCGGAGGCTTAGAATCACCCTATCAATTCTTGATAGAGAAATTTGGTTGTTTGAGACTTTCCATGTTTGACATTTTATAATGTCCAGCATGCAATTATTCTTTGTCAGAAACAAACAAAACCTCAGAATAAAACAACTTGTGTTGCATATGTAAACTTTGCCAAAGTACATTTGCTGCAAAAAGGCTGTGTATAGAATTATCTGATGTGATAGGCAGTCTCATTTCTCAGCCTATGAATCATTTATTACGATTATAACTGATCTAATTTTACTTAAGAAATCAATAGCTACTGTGACTGAAAACGAAAACCAACAGAGCAATCTCTTGTTGTCTATTTGTTAGTATTTATTGAGTGACCACATGATGTGAATACGAAAACGAACTTCCCCGGTGATACACTAAAACTGGACTTTCTTCTTGATACACAGGGACTGTTAGGTGAAAAATATGGAAACATCCGAATTCCTGGAGAGGTTGAAGCCTCAGAGTTTGAAATGATTTTGGATGCTGCCATAGAAGCCAAGCTGGAGACCAAGTTGCTAGAAGACTGGTACTGTCGGGATGAGAACTCTGTGCCCGCGGCTTATTACCTCAGACCCAGATCCGAAATGCTAAAAAGCAATAAAAATGCGGTAAGTTACTTTCCTCTCCAAAGTATGCATCTGCCCATTACACCATTTACCACCCAGCATAAAGATGGCTTTATAGAAAAGACACACTACATAGTTATTCTTCTCCAGCCCTGGCTTTCCTTTTGTAACTAATCCGCCTTATCATCAGGAAATAGTCAGAACCACAGTGAGCTATCATTTAGCACCAGTGAGGATGCTTTTATCAAAAAGCCCACACATAACAAGCATGGAAGAGGATGCAGAAAAGTGAACTCTGGTGCACTGTTGGTGGGAATGTAATTGGTTCGACCTCAACGGAAGACTGTAGAGCAGTTATACAAAGCATATCTTTGATTGTTCAGTGTATTCTGGATGGAATATTTTCTCTTGTGTTCTGTAATGATATACAGTGAATGAATGTAAAATAAATCAATATAAATATGTGTGTATATATATTTTAAAAAATAGAAGTGCTATGTCATCTAGCCATCGCACTTCTGGGTATACACACAAAGAAAGCGAAATCACAGTCTTGAAGAGTTCTGTGCAGCGCCATGTTCATTGCAGAATCCTGCACGATGGCCAAGACTAAGTGTCCATCAGCAAATGAGAAGAAAAAGAAAATGTATGTGTAGACATATGCAGTGGAATATTCTTCAGCCTCAAGGAAGGGGGAATCCTGCCCTTTTAACAACACGGGTGAACCTAAGACAATGTGCAAGTGAAATAAACCAGATACAGAGAGGCCAGCACTGTTGACCTTGCTTGGATGCAGAAGCTAAGGAAGTCAAGCTCAGGGTAACAGATACTTTGGAAGGCTGTTTACCAGCACTGGAATACTGGAGAAAGGGAAAGAGAGGTTGGGTCAAAGAGTACAAAGTTTCAGTTATAAGATAATATGCAGCATGGTGGCTGTAGCTAACAATACTGTATTGTATACTTGAAATTTGCTGAGAGAGTTGATTTTAAGTGTTCTTACAACAACGAAATGCTGTAAAGTGATAGAATTTTTAGCTTGGTGATCATTTCGCAATGATACATACATTTATTAACACATTACTTTGTGTAACTTACAAAGTTCATTTAACTTTTAATTCTAGTGTTTAAGAAAAAAAAAAAAGAACACTGAATCCAAGACAAAGAAACTTTTCAACTTTTGACTCACCTTTCCTTTTATCACCTCTGAGTTTTCTTCAGGGGTCATTGTCTCTTCTTGAAGTATATCTTTTGGAAGTTCCTCTAACGGAGGTCTACACATGATAAACTTCTTCAGTGTTTGTTAATCCAAAAATAGTCTTATTTTTCCCCTTTTTCTAAAATGTGTCTATTTACTCTGAATGGCAAATGTCATCGTCCTTATATGAGGAGACATCAGTTTGGGGAAAAGTGGAATTAAAGTATGGGTTTATTTTGGGGTAAAAAATTAGAATCCATGTAGAGTTTTTCCTAACACCTATTTTTTCACGATTTTTTAAAGGTCCCTTTGTGTCTGTGAATTCATATATCCAGTCAGTTCTGGAAGATTTTCAGCCATCATATTATTAAATCATGCCTCTCCTCGATTCCGTCTGTTCTTTCCTTTTTGCTCTTTAGTTACAGATGCATTATGTTATTTCAGTATTCCCTTCATAGCCCCTAATTCGCCTTCAGATTATTATCTCTCTATGCTTTTTAGATTACTTCTCCTATGTTTTCCAGTTCACCAATTATTTTTTCTTCAGCTATGTTCACTCTGTCCATACAGTGAGTTTTCAGTTTCAACAGTTACTTTCTTTACTCTGGGAAAGTTTCCCCATTATGGTCTTTTGCAGAGAGAGAGGTGGTCCTTTTTGAAATATTTTTTATCGTATTTTTATTTTTAATATTTTCCTTTAAATATTTTAAACAGTTCATTTATATTTTTGTATCTTAAGTAGAATCATAGAGTGAAATGGATTCATGCATGAGTATGATGGAAATTTTATCATCATCTCTTCTTCAACTTGGTTCCCAAGTGTCTTTACTGTGTTCCTTACACTACATGTAGGAGAAAGAGGAGAGGCGTGACTCTTTTCATTACATAGAATATTTTTTTTTGGGGGGGGGAGAGATTTTTGCTATATGGTGCATGTCCTCGCCAGAGAAACAGACAGAAAGCGAGAAATCACCCCCCAGGGAGATGACCACACCACAGTCCCTTCTCCTCCATTCTTCTCTTGGAATTTTGGGCACACACACACACACACGTGCCCAGTGTGAGTTTAAGCCACCAGGTCCAAGACTTGAACCGCAGTCGACTACATGGAAGCCCAGTGACATAACCATTTTGCCATCTACTGGTCCCTCATTATACATTTTTAGAGAGATCAAAAAGAAGGCCTAGGCACCCAGGCAGAGAAGAGAGTCAAAGAGGAGAGTCATGGGTCAGCCACAGTTTTTCATCTCAAGATCTTGTATTTCTGTCATTCAATGTAAAGTATTTTCTCTGTGCACTCTGAAATCATGTCAGAATCCCTGATTTTTCTTTTTCTTCCTCACACACATTAGTCAAAGTAATTAACTATAAGAAAATTGCTTCCCTGAATAGGAATATTAGGATAAACCCAAAGCATTCCCCAGTTAAATATGCTAGGAATAAATCTAGATAGCAAAAATCATAATACCTCAACAAATAAAGTTTGACAGTGCTTTGGGGACACTTGCTTATATATTAGTATTTAGATGGCTTTAGTTGTCCCATCTTCATTTATTTCTATGATCATTGAGGGAAATGTAAATTATTCCCAAAACTCCAAATGGTATTCCTGTATAAATTGTTGTTGAATGAATATATGGATAACATTATCATCAAAGTTATATAAATGTTGCTTTCTTGATAGGCAATTCTCTCATTTTATTTCCTCGGGGATAATCAAAACAAATGAAACGGAAACAACTATAGAAAATTAAATAGTAATATATGACTATTCATCTTTAATTTTCTTTTCCCATTGGAGGATATTGAAGAGATTATTTTGTTATATGTTGATATTTGCATCAAAACTCAAAAAGAGACCAAGACACTGTGTCCTACAGGCTGGGACCACATGGGATACCCAGATTTGATTCCCTGGCCAGCAGGCCTGTGCCTGTAATCTTAGTGATTCAGGAGACTGTGGCAGGAGGATCACTACTTCAAGGCTGGATAATGCAACATAGCGAGACCCTGTCTAAAAAAACAGCCTGGTGGTAGCAGGTGGTGTGGTGGTTAAGGCATGGGACTCCCACATGGCTACCATGGTTTGAGTCCCAGACCTGGCAGATTGCTTTCTCATTTTCTCTCTCTTGCCCTCCTCTCTCAGTCTGTCTCTCTCAGGTGAGCATGCTGGCCCTGTTACAAAGCTTTTTAAAAAAAATAGTAATGGTGATGATTATAAATAAAATAAAATAAATAAGTTTTTAAAAAAGAAAGAAGGGACCAGCAGATAGCGTAATGGCTACGTTGCTGAACTCCCATGTATGTAGTCAACCACAGTTTGAGTCCCGGACCCAGTGGCTTAAACTCACGCTGGGCACATGTGCGTGAATGCTCTAGATCCCTAGAGGAGAATGGAGGAGAAGGGATTGCGGTGTGGCCAACCCCTAAGGGGTGATTTCTCACTTTCTAGCTCTCTGTCTGTCTCTGTCTTTCTGGCAAGTGCACATGCCCTATAGCAAAAACCTCTCCAAAAAAAAAGAAAGAAAAAAAGAAAACACACCTGGAGTCCCAACTGGAAGACTCAGGCAGGAGCATAATAAGAAAGATCAATAAACATACTCAGTTTGGGTTTGTTTACCCTTCTGTAAGTTCCCATGTAACATAGAGATCATTTCTAACTTCCAGAGTTATTGGGGGGATTAACTTCCATACTCCTTGTAAAACACCCATCAAAGTACTGGCACACTGCCGAAGTTCAAGTGCTAATAATTCTCTGTTAGATGCTGGTTTTTCTCAATGATTTTAAGATTAATTTCTTACTTTTATACTTCCATAGATACCACCTTCTGACAGTGCTGAAAGTGAAAAGACTTGGCAAGAGGTATCAGATGAGATCAAAAAGATATTTAAAGCTGCTGTAAAACTGTTGCAAGAAAAGGGTAAAATGAAACACGGCCAAGCTAAGAGGTACCTGTTCTCAGGTAATTTTCACACATTCTCAATAGATAAATAGTAAATGCACCCCCCCTCCTTCCCTTTATGGTTCTGCAAGTTGAATCCTACCCACTGCCCCGCGAAATTTAATTTTTCACAACGTTTCCATGTTTTTTTGTTTTTGTTTTTTGGGGTTTTTTGTTTGTTTGTTTTTGTTTTGTTTTGTTTTTGAGAGGTTTTTGCTACAGGGCGCATGCGCTCGCCAGAGACAAAGAGAGACAGAGAGACAGAAAGCGAGAAATCACCCCCCAGGGCGGATGGCCACGCCACAATCCCTTCTCCTCCATTCTCCTCTTGGGATCATGGTCATGCACGCACACGTGCCCGGAGTGAGTTTAAGCCACCGGGTCCAAGGCTCAAACTGCAGTCGACTACATGGGAGTCCAGCCACATAGCCATTACGCTAACTGCTGGTCCCAGCGTTTCCATGTTTTGAAGAGGCAAATGTTCTTTTGTGTTAACTCATTAGAAAGTCTTTTACTCAGCCTGCGGATTTCTCCAGAAGACTAGATTTTTTTTTTTTTTTTTTTTTTTTTTTTTTTTTTTTGCTATAGGGCGCGTGCGCTCGCCAGACAGACAGAGACAGAGAGATAGAAAGCAGGAAATCACCCCCCAGGGGGGATGGCCACGCCGCAATCCCTTCTCCTCCATTCTCCTCTCAGGATCTTGGGCACGCACGCACACGCGCCCGGCGTGAGTTTAAGCCACCGGGTCCGGGACTCGAACCGCGGTCGACTACGTGGGAGTCCAGCGACATAGCCATTACGCTAACTGCTGGTCCCCAGAAGACTAGATTTTAAAAGAAGTTAAGAGGCGGCTGGAGAGAATAAGACCAGATTCTGCCACTGCTCCTCAGTCAAGCTTTTCATTCACTCACTCACTCATTGCCAGCAAACATTTATTGACCGTTGGCCCTACTGTGTGTCAGGCCCCAGAAGGGACGGCCCCACCACAATCTGTTCCCCTCCATTCTCCTCTCCGGATTTTGGCCATGCGTGCACACATGTGTGCCTGGCATGACTTTCAAGTGACAGTGTCCAGGACTTAAACTGCAGTTGGCCATGTGGGTATCCAGCTGCTGGCCCTGACAGGTTAAACTTTAAGAAGGGAAGAAAAATGCAGACACAGAAAACGAGTGCAATATTCTAATGGGGGGGTGGAGAGTGAGGTTATAATATTTATTGACAAACGGATATCAGAAATTATAAATAAAAGTTCCCTCAAATCATAATACACTTCAGTTCTAAGAAAATACATTGGTTTTGTGCCAGCAGGTGGGTAGAGATTGAGACAGCTGGATCCCAGATGGCCAAGTTGAGCAGTCTGAGTCCCAGATCCGGTGACTTGAAAGTCATGCTGGGTACATGTGCATGTATGCCTAAAATCCTGAGAGGAGAAGGGAGGAAAAGGGATGGATGTGTAGCCATCCCCCTTGGGAATGATTTCTTACTTTCCCTCTCCCCCTCCCTGCTCTGTCTGGTAAGCTCACACATCCTATAGCAAACTACAATAAATAAATCAATAAAAATAAAAATACATTATTTGTCATCTGGGTGACACCGGAGGCCATCAGAGGGTGTGTGACAAGGGATTGGTAGGAACATGTAGCATGAAAAGAAAAAGTTCCCCAGTCCCTGAGCAGAGACTTGCTTCCTAGCCTTTCCCATCTGTGGGGAAAAGGTTGATTATTAGAAGTTACACAGGACGCTGGGTATGAGGGAATCTGTGACTATGTCAATCATAATTTCCAAGGAGCAAACACTACTGGGTAAAAATGAGCAGATACTCATGTAGCATTTATTTTGGAAGTTGATAGTAAAGTATGATTGAAAACACAATAGCAGCATTTCAGATTGGGTTTTGGAATGCCTTTGAAGCTTTTTGAAAACCTAAAGGCACTGGGTACACTCTTACTGGATATGTATATTTTAAGGGCAGAGAAGTGATCAATCATTTTGACAAATTCCAGAAGGAAGATCTACAAAAATAAAATAAATAATAAAAAAATAAATAAATAGATCTTAGCTTAAATCTCCGTGAAAGTATTAAATTTCGTAGGAATAAGTGCTCTCTTTAGAATATTCAGATTAAAATGTATCTTTGTCCCCATGTGGCCTCTTATATAAAGCTGCTAACCCCGTTCATATGGACTCCACCCTCAAGACCTAATCACCTCCCACATGCCCTGCCTCCTCACACCATCGTCTTGGGGATTAGGTTTCAACATAAGAATTTGAGGGGACCCAAGCATTTAGTCTATAGCATTCCATAATGGTTTTTCCATCCAGTTTTGCTTTCTTTCACCATTGCGTCTTAAGCAACAAGGAGCATGTCCAACACACAGTAGGTGCTCCATAAAGAGGAGGGAGAGGAGAAAGGGAGATTTTCAAAATAGTCTTTGAAAATTTTTTAAAAATTTTTTATGCATTCAATCACATTTTTTAGCTTACAAAACGAACATTTCAATATGTGAACATTTCTCCCCAGTCCAGTTGATCAAAATATCTTCAACCGATAACACCACACCTCCCCATCTGTCAATGCTCTTCATCCGTATCCCTCCTCCAAATGTCCTTCCTTCAAGAATTCTCCTGGCAATTTTCAAAGACTACTTGCCTTAAAATTCATTTCTACTTGTTTAACTATGTATTTTTATTTTCTTTTTAATTTTTTCCCCTAAACAATGATGTCTACTGATCTAATTTGTTTGTTTGTTTGTTTAGAGAGATTTTTGCTATAGGGTGCGTGTGCTTGCCTGACAGAAAGGGAGAGACAGAAAGCAAGCAATCACCCCCCAAGAGGGGTGCCCACGCTGCAATCCCTTTTCTTCCATTCTCCTCTTGGGATTTTGGGCACACACACACACACACACACACACACACACCAGGCATGAGTTTTAAGCCACTGGGTCTGAGTCTTGAACCATGGTTGATTCTGTGGGAGTCCAGTGATATAACCATTATGCCATCTGCTAGTCCCCTGACCTAGTTTTAAAAGTTCTTATGCGACCTCAAATTATTTTAATACATATTACTTATGTATAAATATCTGTGTTATAAGCCACAATACGGTTTATTTGAGAAGAAATAGAGTTACATACTAAGCCGTTTTTCTCATTATTCTGATGGATATAAGGGAATTTAATGATGACATGGATAATCCAGACTGATCAGTATTCAGAACATAGTTATATTTTGCCTTAAAATGTGCTTTTGTATTTATGTTTGAATGTGTCTGTTTGCAATACAATAGAAGGACTTCTCAAGAAGTTCATGAAATGCATATTATGAAAAAATTGATGCCTGAATTTAAAAAATAAAAAACTTTACACCAAATTGAGCTCATGCTTACTTCTGGTTTTCCATGATTTTTGTTTAAATCCCTTTGTATACTTTAAACAGAATGTAGAAGCTACATTATAAGACAGGCTGACACGAAACAAGCTATGTTATTCCGCCCCTTGCTCTTCCTTTCCTGGCCCAAACTGATCAATTGCTTACTTGTAGAAAAGGCTGAGGTTTGAGACAGAAGCTAAATAGCAGCTAAGAAGTATCAGCTGTAGGGGCTAGTAGATGGTGTAGTGGTTACATCACTGGACTCTCACATGGCAAACTGCGGTTCAAGTCCTGGACCCAGTGACTTGAAAATCATGCCAGGTGCATTGTATGTGTACCCGAGTTCTCAAAAGGAGAATAGAAGAGTAGGGATTCTGACATGGCCATCATGCCTGGAGGGGGGTTGGTTTCTCACTTTCCCTTTCACTGTCTCTGTCTCTCTGTCTCTCTCTCTCTCTCTGGCAAGTGCATGCCCTAAAAAATAAAAATATCAACTGTAAATATGGAATGCTTTTCTTATTGTGCTTATGCCCAACCTCTCTCTCTCTACTTGGAAAGGAAACTAAATAATTTTAGTTTAAACCCATTCTTCTGGGTTCCATTCCTTAGAGAAACACAAATCAAAAACTAAGCAATTATTCTGAAGACTATTCTGCTAGAAACCATAAACAAGATAATCAACTGCTAGCAACTGAGGGTTGGGTGTTGGGGAGGGGGAGGTGGAAAGTTGTTCCTTAGCGCTAAGCAATGAACTCCTCCTCTTATTTGCTTTCAGCTATTGAAGACGAGTTTGACTTCGCTCTGGGAAAGCAAACACCAGCATTTCTAAAGAAGTGTGTTTGCTACATTAGGAAAATTGCTAACATTGAGCGTTTTGTGAAGATCCCAGAGATGGGAAAATACATGGATATAACTGGAACAGAACCACGGATTATTCGAGACCCAGAGGCTCAAGAGAAGCTGATAAAACTCAGGGATGAGTTTATTCCTACGATTGTTGCGTCATCCAACCTGAGAGTGTACACATCTGTTACTCACTGTGACATGAAACTAGGCTATTCCCAAGAGATAGAGAACCATTACATAGAAGGGCTTGGTAAGCAATTTTATGAGGACATGATTGATATAATTCAGGCAACAGTGCAACAGAATTTTGACACGGAAACTGATACGCTTTATGATGAAATCCTCCAGCATTCATCATTATGCAAGACGTATGCTTCCTTCTATGAGTATAAGTGTGAATCTCTAAACATTGTGCACAGATACATCCTACCAAGCAAAACTGGGCACATCAACCCACTTATTGTATTTGGTGGACCATGCACTGGGAAGACCCTTCTGTTGGCTGAAGTAGCAAAGAAGGTAAAAATCTATCCTCTCCTGTGAATATTTGTCTTTGTGTTTGAATGTGTCTGTCTGAAACACAACAGAAGGAGTTTTCAAGCAATTCATGGAAATGCACATTATGAAAAAAAATGATGCCTGAATTTAAAAAAAAGAAAACTTTGCACCAAAATAAACTCATACTTTAATTCTGTTTTTCCATGAATTTTTTTTTGTAGTCCCTTCATCTACTGGAAATAGAATATTGAAGCCACGTTATAAGACAGGCTGACAAGAAAAGAGCAAACTAGCTATGTTATTCTGCCCCTTGCTCTTCCTTTGCTGGCCCAAACTGACCAATTGATTACTTGTAGAAAGCTAAGGTTTGAGACGGAAGCTACTTCAGGGGGAAAATAATTGATCAAGTTTATTTCCATGTTCTGTGTTCACTACTGAAATTATAATTAACCTTTTTGGAATGCATACTTCAGTGTTTTCTTTTTGCTGATCTAAGAATCTGGAGATTAGGATGATGTACTTCATAATGTGAAAACTAACACTTCCTTTTCTCAGTAGTCGGTGAATTCTAAAGATTACTGAAAGACTTTACTCCTTGAAAGTACTCTTTAGAATGTCAGATTCTTTGATTGCATGCCTTCTTATTCTGTCTTTTCCAAACAGAAAAATACTAAACATAGTAGACTGTTCTTTAACTCCACAACTTTAAAAAATAAAAATAGCAGAGCACTTAGAATGAAAGCCAGACATGACTTCAACTCCAGATTTGTCTCTCAGTGACCCTTTAACTCCAAGCAAGTTATTCATCCAGCCTGGGCCTTTATTCTTCTGCTATTGCATGATACTATACTCCTAGCTGCCCTTGGAGAGACCCTGTGAGGACTAACAGCATGTTTATATAGTGAGCCAACCATCTGCTATCAAGCACAACATGCAAAACTCTCTTAATTGGCATTATGTCGATTTTTATGACAGTGATAAATAATGACCATAATGTTAACCCTATAACACCACAAAAATGTCTCTGAATCATTAAAGAGTATATTCAGTATAGTTTTAGTATTGCATATTTTTATTGCATTCTAATTCATTAGGAATTTGGTCAGTAGTATATGGCATTAGGTGCTCTCTATTAATGAAAATATTTAACTTAGTGTAATGTATAAATCATTACTTAATCTTTTTTAGTTGTTGGTTTTTATTTTTCGGTTTTGGAGGTTTTATTTTGTTTTGATTTTCCATAGAGCACATGTGCCCACAGGAGAGAAACAGTGAGACAGAGAGAGGAAAGTGAGAAATCACTAATCATCTCCAGGGAGAATGGCCACACTACAATCCCCTTTCTTCCATTTGTTTCTTGGAATTTAGAGCGCACACGGACATGCGCCTGGCGTGATTTTCAGACTACCAAGTCTGGGACTGGAACCATGGTCTACCGTGTGGGAGTCTAGAGTCTTAACCACCATACCACCTGCTAGTCCCCACTTACTCTGCTTATTAAACAGTTACTAAACACCTACTATGTGCCAACGATTATGGCAGGAAATGGAATTGAATACCTGACTGTACTAGATATCCAGATTTACAATTTATCAAATGCTTTGTAACTTTTAGAATAGAAGCTAAATGTTGCTTTATGACTGAAAAATACCATTATAAGGCCAGCACCTGATGTGGTGGTGAAGGCGCTGGATTTCCACATGGCAATCACAGTTCAAGTGCTGAACCTGGCAGCTTGAAAATCACAACAAATAAATGGATAAATACATTTTTTAAAAATGAAAGAAAGAAGAATGCTATATCACTATGTGCTGCCTTTACAAGTGGTAATTTTGAGTTCTCCTGTAGATTTTAGGGCATGCGCTTCCTAACAGCTGTTGGCATGCTTAGGAGGTTTTCCCATTTCTTAGTTCTAGGCTGCTTTTATTTGATAGGGGTTACCAGAAATCCGAGCTCTGAAAAGAAGAAATGCTATCATAAGGAGTATGTAAATGTGCAATACTACTTTAAGTTCTTTTTTCTGTTTCAGGCTTATGGCTGGCTACATGAAGACACAGGACCAGAGTCTGACCCAGTAGTACTCGTGAGATTTCTAGGAACCACGAACATGAGTACCGACCTTCGGACTCTCCTTCTAAGTGTCTGTGAACAACTGGCTATTAACTACCGGTGTTTGGTTCAAAGCTACCCTAAGAAGATCCATGACCTCCGTGACTTATTTATAAACCTTTTGAATGAGTCTTCATTACAGAGACCTCTAGTAATAATATTTGATGCCCTCGAGCAGCTCTCAGAAAATGATGATGCCAGGAAGCTTTGGTGGCTCCCTGCTCACCTTCCCCGCTTTGTACGGATAGTTCTCTCCACACTGCCCAACAAACATGGGATCCTGCAGAAACTAAGGTGCCTTATCCATGAAGAAGATAACTACATCGAGCTGATTCCTCGGGACAGGAAGATGTGCAGCCAGGTCCTCAAACACCAGCTGCTGCGGGTCAAAAGGAAGGTCACCTCGGGCCAGCAGATTTATGTCAACAATGCGTTCTCCAAGTGTACGCTGCCGATGTTTGTGAACCTGACCTTCAGGGAGGTGAAGCATTGGAGATCTCACAAAGACGTGGATGAGTCCTCCCTTTGTGTCACTGTTCATGAAAGCATAGAGCAGTTATTTTGGTCCTTGGAGAAGAGGTGTGGTCAGAAACTGGTCTCCAGAGCTCTTGGTTACATCACCATGGCCAAAATGGGTCTCAGTGAAATGGAACTGGAGGATGTGTTAGCCTTAGACAACAATGTCATGAATGAGCTCCATGAGAACACCAGGCCCAGCAATCCCCTGAGAGTACCTTATTTATACATTGCACGACTCAAGGAGGGGCTCAGCGGGTACTTAATAGAAAGGCATGTGAAGAATGTCACACTCCTGGTCTGGGCCAACAGACACCTGCATCTCATAGCTCAGAAGCTGTATCTGCAGGATGAAAGTGACCTGCGTAAAATGCACACCATCCTGGCAGATTATTTTCTAGGGGTCTGGTCAGGGGGCAGGAGGAAAGCTTTCTGTCTTGAGGACCCTTACTTGAATGGCTGCCTTGACTTGGAGAGCAGAGGCCTTCTCGAGGAAGAAAAACACTTCATGGAACAGGCTTCCTTTGACAGGCAGGCCCCCGACCAGCCCTGGGTTTTCCAGTGTAATCCGCTGGAGCCTGACATCTTCTTCGTCAATCATCGGAAAATGTCTGAGCTTTTGTACCACCTGACAAGGTGTGGGAAAACAGATGACCTGCTTTATGGTATCATCATGAACTTCAGCTGGCTGTACACCATGATCAAAATTGGCCAGTTTGACCAAGTGCTTTCAGACATTGAGCTGGCTTATAATTACTCCCAAGAGAAGGAACTGAAGTTCCTGGCTAGCACCCTCCGTAGCATCAAAAACAAGGTCATTGCATTTCCTGGCTCCCTTTCTGCAGAGCTTCAGCAGAGACTTCTGCCTGTCATAAGCTCCCTGCCCAAACTCAGACACCTTCTTTTAGAATGTGACAAAGACGGGCCCAAATACTGCTCCATCGTGCCATTGCATTCCTCCATGGATGTGACGTACAGCCCTGAACGTCTTCCCTTGTCCTCCAGTCACCTACATGTCACAGAGATTCTGCCTACCTGTAACCCCAGTACTGTCCTCACAGCTTTAGAAAACGGTTCCATCAGCACATGGGATGTGGAAACGCGCCAGTTACTCAGGCAGATCACTACAGCTCAGTCTGTCATCCTGGGCATGAAACTCACCAGTGACGAAAAGTACCTTGTAGTGGCTACAACAAACAACACCTTGCTGGTTTATGACAATGTCAATTCTTGTCTCTTATCTGAAGTGGAAATCAAAGGGACCAAGCATGGAAGTGGCTCTACCTACATCAATGGATTTACATTGTCTGTCAACCATGCCCTTGCATGGCTTGAAGCCAGCAAAGATGTCACTGTCATTGACCTGCTCTATGGATGGCCCCTTTACCAGTTCCACTGCTGGTATGAAGTCACGTGTGTCCAGTGCTCTTTGGATGGTGCATATGCTTTCTGTGGACAGTACCTAAACACCACCACCATATTTCATTTAAGGAGTGGAGAAAAGTTATGTACAGTGACATCTGAGTTTTCGGGTGGCTTTGTAAAGTTTCTTCTTATCTTGGACACGGCTCAAGAGATGGTCATGGTAGATAGTGAAGGAAGTCTTTCTGTTTGGAATACTGAGGACATCTCCAATCCCCAGCTAACTGATGACTTTGACTGCCGAAGAGAAGACAGTGAGGTGGTCAGCATCGAACTTTCAGAGGACCAAAGTGCAGTTCTGATCTGCAAAGCCCTCAGCATTGAGCTCCTGGATACCGGCATGTGGAAAGTGGCTGAAAAGTTTAGAGCTAAGCACAATGAACGCTTTATATCTGCCGTGTTGTCTAAAAATGGAGATTGCATTATTGCAACCATGGAAAATACCTCAGCTGTGTTTTTTTGGCGGCGGGACACAGGACAGTGTATGGCAAGTCTACAGGAAATCTCAGGTACCATAGTTAAATTGGTGAAATCTAGTCACCATAACATGCTACTCTCATTATCAACCAGTGGTGTTCTTTCCATTTGGGACATAGATATAATCACTGCTATGTCCAACATAGATAAGACTGGAAAACCCATCCAAAGTCTGGTGTTACCTGCTAGAGGAGAGATCATTTACTCCCTCGATGGCTCTGATTGTGTTCATAAGTGGAACTTCAGCAGTGGGTTCATCGAAGCAGTATTTAAGCATGAAGGAATAGTTGAACACTGCGTGTTGACCTCTGCTGGAGACATAATGGTGACATCGGATGACAAAAGCAGCCAGTATGTCTGGCACACCAACAGTGGTGAAAACCTCTTCCGAATTAATGGACAGAGGATATCTCAGCTGCTGATTACACACAATGATCAGTTTGTGGTCTCCCTCTGTGAGGAAAATGCCTCCAGGGTGTGGAGACTGGCCACAGGCCACCGGGTTTGCAACATTCTGACCACTTTGCAAAATGCCTTCATTACTTCTGCAAATACCTTCGTGGTGGGAATGACTAAAAGCAAAGTGTTGGCCGTCAGTCTTTGGACAGGAAGTATCACCAAGAAATTTTGCTGTGAAGATGGAACCAGCATTGTGAATTTTAAATTGATCCCCGACTGCCCTGACATCATAGTATTTATCACATCAGCTGAGACCGTGAACATCTGGAGTCTGACAGATGAAGTGATCTGTCGACGTGTGCAACTTCCAAACAACTTCTTGAAAAATCTGGAGGATTTTGAAATTTCTCCTAACGGCAAGCTAGGCATTATATCCAGGGGAGATGAAAACATCAATGTGCTGGATTTACACAGTGGTAAACTACGGGTGGTTCATGCCTCTGGGGTCATCTGGCGGCAGAGATTGTCTCGAGATGGCCGCTACCTGGTATACATTTGTTTCCGAAATGGGGAGGAGGAGGATGAAAACGGTGCAATATCTAGTTTAATTGTAATGAGACTGGCTGATGGCAAAAACATCGGTGCTTGTTCCCTTTACAAAACACCAACTTTCCTTGCACTCTCTCAGAGACATCTGAACATCATTGTGGGCTTTGACGATGGGAGCATCGGGATATACACAGTAGTGGACCGTGTAGATGCTGCACTGAAAATTAAAATTGCCACTTCCAATAGTAGGCAAATTTTTAACAATGCAACACAGACAGCCAGGCCAAAGTGTAACAGTTATTGTTTTAAGGTGTCTGTGGATTGCTTGTGGAGAGAATCTACAGAGGTCTTTGCGAGAGACAGCCCCATCACAGTGAGTGACTCCTCTGAGCCCAATGAAGCAACACCGTCCAAGAAACACAACTCTTGCTATGACCGAGTGTGCTCTGCCCTAGAATCCAGGGGCCACAGCTTTGCTCCTGATAATTGATATTCTGCTTAACAGAAACACATGATCCATGTACAAAAGAAAAACAAAATGTGTCTTTTGTATATCAAATGATAAACTACCAATTCCCTGACAAACAGGTAAGATGCTGGAATTCCAGTTAACACTCTCATGAGATGTACAGAAACCCGTGAGATTAGTTTTGGGTGCAGTATTCTTGTCAAATTGTAATCAACAATGAAGGAATGACAGAGCATTTCTATAAGTAATATGTAAATGACAACTTCAACTGAAAGATAGATGGTAAAAGTTTTCAAAT
Organism: Tupaia tana; assembly: GCA_026018925.1. Classification (NCBI taxonomy): domain Eukaryota; kingdom Metazoa; phylum Chordata; class Mammalia; order Scandentia; family Tupaiidae; genus Tupaia; species Tupaia tana. The sequence goes on along the minus strand of JAKSZU010000025.1, from coordinate 15,086,578 downwards.
GAGCTGTGGGGTGAAAGAGCAACATGATTCATCCCATGGGTTCAGATGAGAAAGGCTAGAGTTATAGACAGAACTTTAGACTGGATCTCATTTCTACAATCAATTGAAATCATGAAGAAAAAAGAGCTGTTTGACTTTGAATGATTGTGTGATAAGTAAACACAGCCTTAATCTCTCTACATTTTTACAATCCTGACAACTGTGTAATCCCAGTCTGCAAATGAAAGGTCTAAAGGTGCAAAATAATGTAACAAAAATGCCCAAATTCCCAGTTTCCCAAGAGACACGATCTAAAATGTGAGACCATGAACTGAACTGGGACAAAAATTTATACCACTGTCATAGGGCTACTGAACATGAAGAGTTAATCTTCATTAAAATACAGTTGCAACAATTGCATGCAAGGGTTTCTGTGTAACAGAACTTATGAGTTTTAAACCACTTATTTCCTGGGTTGAAAAATAACACATTTAATAAGAAACCACAGTCTTTTTACATCTTTTTGAGATGCATATTTGTGCTGGGTATAAAAAGAATGACAGGGCATTACAAATTTGGTTAAAACACTTGTTTATTTCTATCATTATACAAGTCTATTCAGTCAGTTGTATGGAAGCATAAGTTATTTCCCAAATCCCTGCAGTAAATCTTAATAGAAAGTAAGCTTTCTCAACATGCCATCTCTGAAACACTGGTGACATTTGCCTTACTCTCATTTCTCCTCTTTCCTGTGTAAAAACGCAGATAGTTGACCAAATACTCTGGGACAAACTGAATATGCCTGTCTTTGTGCTTAAAATATTCCATAAATCTTAAGGGTGTCCAAAGGTTCTTTATTGTCCCTGTTTGTAATCACTTTCTTACTCCTACACACTCTATGTATGCTTCTTTATCTGTCATACTTCCTGAATGAGGACTCTTCTGAGCCTTTTGTAGTCTTACCCATTTCAAAGCAAAAGCTGTGAAATGGTATTAAGTATTTTTTAAAAACGAGTTCGGTATTTACAAGAAAATACTACGTCTCAAAAGGTGAAAGTGATTTTCTTCCTTCATATCCTTCACATGGCATGACCTTGGATAACTTTTCAGAGTGTCCATAGTGGTGGTTTGGTGTGGTTTTCACTGAGAGTGACAGTAGTGACTGTAGAAGGCAAAATATTGAACAAATAATTGATTTGTTTTTGGTCCAGCTCTGCCATGAACTTCTTGTGTATGCCTGGACAGATATTCAACCTCATCAGTGTTTTGTTCTTGTAAAATACAAAATAAAGGTAGTGATAGCTTCTGCTATATCCTCATAGGGATGTTGGGGAGAAATGTGAGGGAAAAAATATATAGCAACATCTTAATTGTTGATGATAATGGGGAAAAACAAAGTGATCTAACCCGTAGAGACCCCCCAAGTCAATTGCAATTTCACTTTTGAAAGCAGCTTGACACATAAGCAATCAAAGATGTGATTCAGGTATAAGCACCTCACTCCATGGTGAAAGACTTTTTTCAGAGTGTTCCTCTTGGTTTTGCTACTGGCCAGGGCAGTGGTAGCCCAGAGCGGGTTCAGGCCCATGTGGAAATCACCTGAAGTTGATTGCTTTTTTAGCTCTTCAAGCAACACACTCATTCCTGTCATCATCCGTTGGACCGCTATGCCACGCATTTTTAAGAAGTCAATACCTAGATGGATTACATGTAGTGTGTGAATGTTCTATGTAAAATCCAATAGAGTACAACAAGTGACTTGAACGATTTTTCCTAACTTGTTTGCAACTGATAGCTCTTATTGAATGTTTTTATGTAAACTTTGTATTGTTGGGAAGAATTACCCAATCAGAGATTTATATTTTCATAAATGTTACATTCAGTTAAATTTTGTTACGGAGTTGTTACACTAGAAATTATTTCAGTCTTCAAACAATATACAGTCTTGTGTATGTATTGTTTGTATGAATAAAAGATAAATCACTTAGATTTCTGCAGTGTTTGTTCCCACCCCTTTTAGTCTTTTGCAGGTATGGTTAGAGACCTTCAGTAATAATACACAGCTAAACCAGGTATGGGCTGTGATCACACGTTGCTAATAAAAGTGAATGCTGGGAGGCCAGCAGGCGACTGGAGGTTGGGGAGACAGAATCCCACATGGCCAACTGTGTGGTCCAAGTCCCAGCCATGGAAGTAGGAAAAACACACTAGGTACTTGTATATGTGTGTCCAAAATTTTGAGAGGAGGATGGAGGAGAAGGGATTGTGGTGTGACCATTTCAGGGGGGGGGGGGGGGAGGGCGGTGAGGTGTAAGCTCGCACTTTCCTTCTCTATCTTTCTGTCTCTCTCTGACAAGTGCATGCACCCTATAGCAAAAAAAAAAAAAAAAAAAAAAAAAAATGCCAACAAATAAAATGCCAACAACAAAATAAACTTAAAAAAATAAAAATATGCTGGGAACCAGCAGTTAGCGTAATGGCTATGTCGTTGGACTCCCACGTAGTCGACCGCAGTTCGCGTCCTGGACCCAGTGGCTTAAAACTCACGCCGGGCACGTGTGCGTGCGTGCGCAAGATCCCGAGAGGAGAATGGAGGAGAAGGGACTGCAACGTGACCATCCCCCCGGGGGGTGATTTTTCGCTTTCTGTCTCTATGTCTCTCTCTGTCTGTCTGGCGAGCACACGCGCCCTATAGCGAAAACCTCTCCAAAAATAAATAAATAAATAAATACATAAATAAAAATAAAAATATGCTGTTGAGGACTGCAGAGGAGCACATAACTAGACCTGGGAATCAAAGAGGATGGCCAAGAGGAGAAGACAGGGCTGAGGCTTAAAGAATAAACAGAATAAGGAACCAGCAGGTGGCGTGGTGGCTAAGGTGTTGGACACTCCCACACGGCTGACCACGGTTTGAGTCCTGAACCTGGTGGCTTGCCTTCTCACTGCAATAAATGCAAACTACAAATAAAAAATAATAAATAAAAGAAAAAAAAAGAATAAGCAGAATTTAGCTGTTAATGACATTTCAGATGAAGAAAGATACGTGAGCAAAATGGAGAACTGAAGCACAATTTGGACGACTACAAATGTTATATTGGGATTTCAGACTTCATTCAGTAGTCAGTAGGAAGCTGTTAGACCAAAACCTGGGAAACCAGTGAAGACCATTGCAATAATCAGAAAATATGAGAACTTGGTCTTTGGACAGTGTCAAGGAGAGGGCAGTCCAAGAGCAATTTCAGAGCTTACCTGGGAAAGGTGGGTGGTGAACAAGAGGGAAAATCCAAACAATTCCAGTCTCAGTTGAAGGTGGGCAGATAGAGTTACCAAAATAAAGTGAATAGGAGGTGAGAGCAGGGCAAATCATAGCATAAACTCACACCTAGAGTGTGGAAAGCTAAGATTCCTGCAGGAAGTGGAAATATGCTGTCACTCTGATGGAGAAGTCTGCCTAGGAATGCCACCAGTTACCTTCCTGAGGAGCCTTTAATGCAATGCCTAGTGTGTGGGGATATGGGGTTGTGCCGTAAACCGACACCATAAACTTTGAATGTTTTTGGCTTTCTGTTTGTTTCTTTCTTTCTTTCACGAGAGGAGAAAGAAAAATACAAATATCAACAGAGTCTCTCTTTTTTTTTTTTTTTTTTTTTTTGGAGAGGTTTTCGCTATAGGGCGCGTGCGCTCGCCAGACAGAGAGAGACATAGAGACAGAAAGCGAGAAATCACCCCCCAGGGGGATGGCCACACCGCAATCCCTTCTCCTCCATTCTCCTCTCAGGATCTTGGGCACACACGCACACACGCCCGGTGTGAGTTTTAAGCCACCGGGTCCGGGACGCGAACTGCAGTCAACTACGTGGGAGTCCAGTGACCTAGCCATTACGCTAACTGTTGGTTCCCAAATATCAACAGAGTCTCATGCCGCCATCCTGCCCTCAAGCCTTCCCAGTCAGACAGGATCATTGGCACACAAATGGGCTCTTAGTCAGTACCGTTGGATATGGAAACCAAACCCTGACCTTCCACATTGCTTCGAGCATCACAGAGCTGTGTACTAGCACTGCACACCACAGCTGGGCCCTTCTGCTGCTTTTATTAGCACGACTTCACAAATATGGAACGATAGGAATAAATCTACTTAAGTAAATCAGCTTTCTTATCTTCCATGACTCTTTAGTTGGGAACGATTTACGTGCAATGAAAACACGAAGGACCTAAAAATACAAATGAATCATGATGTTTTCATTCCAACAGGAGTAAAGAAACCATCAGTTCTTCTGCCATATTATTTACGAGCCCCTTCTGATCCCCACTTGGCATTCCAAGTCATCCACGTGACGTACAGCTAGATTTTGTATGGACATGTGAGGGCTGGATTTCAGTGTATAAACAGGGCAGATTACATGAGGCTGGTTATTTGTAGCAACAAATGAAAACAGCACCCCGGACTTGGTAGAATGCCAGCCTTTAATAGCTGAGAGCAGGGCCAGCAGATGATGTAGGGGTTACAACAGATAGGGTAGTGGTTACATCACTAGACTTCCACATGGCTGACTCCAGTTCAAGTCCCAGATCCGGTGACTTGAAACTCATGTCGGGAGCCCATGTGTGTGTACCCAAGATCCCAGGAGAAGAATGGAGGAGAAGGGATTGTGGCATGGCCATCCCTCCAAGGGATGATTTCTTACTTTCTCTCTGTGTCTCTCGCACCCCTCTGGCAAAAAAAAACCTGTAACACACACACACACACACACACACACACAGAGCTGAGGGCTACTTCTCAGAGCAGTGGTTCTCAAACTGGATTGTTAAACACTGGAGTGTAAAAACACTCTCCCTATCCCCCATTATTTCTGAGTAACTATGCCTAGGATGCGGGTCCAAGAATTTGTGTTTTTACTAAATTCTCCCAGAAGCTAATTTTGCTAGTCTGGGAACCACACTGAAAACTTAAAGACAAATACCAAAGTCTCTTCGGCCAGCATAACCCAAATGAAAAATGCCCTGCGCACATTACTAAAGTGTTTACGAGAAGGGGGACAGCAGGGCCACTTATGTGACAGAGTTTTCTCATCAGAAAATGACATAAAACAGCATCTAACCTCCCTCACGAATCCACCATTTTAAAGTATGAAGTCTCCTCTAAAGCGTGATAAATACTGTGTGACTGCAGGACTCGGCTAAAGTAGATGTTTAATCCTCCCTTGCCCCTAGACTCCAGGGAGAGGGAGGAGGGCGTACGCTAGGGGGCGCAATTTCTTAACATTTTCCAGGCAAGCCCAGCGTTTGCCTTGGAGCGCAGGTGGAGAGAACGTGCACTCCTGCGTAGAAGCACTCCAGGTAACGCAGCCAGCTCTCACCCACCCAGGGTTACGGAGTGCAGTAGGTACAGAGTGGAGCTGGGTCGGTTGGAAGCCAAGTCCTGAGAGTCCAAGAAGAGAAAGTTGAGGGATGAGGGCCACGGAGACCATGGGGCACTGAACTCCCACGGTGGCCTTTAGGGTGCAGGGTGCCGGTAGGTGTGTGCAGTTCCCTGGGAGCTGCGATCGTGGTAGCGTCTCCGCTGTTGGCCTGGCCCTGCGGCTAACAAGGCAGCGACCATGCGTGCGCGTTCCAGGTCTAAGCGGCGAATGCCAGACTGCGGAGGGAAGGAAAACGCCTGTAAACCGGGCTGAGCTGGGGTCCAAATGGATCAATATTTGCGAGGGCTGCTTCTATCTCATCCCATCTCTCTCACGCTCACACACCCATGTCCCGAATTATAGGGGGGGGGGGGGTCCCTTCTCCCTAAAGCACAACAAAAAAGCAGGCACCCAAAGTTTTGCAGGACAGCAGACGCGTAGAGGCGTCCGCGCGCAGGCTGGCCTCCTGGATTTTCTGCTCCAATGCTCCGGGAATGGCCAGTCCGGGCTCCCTGGAGGTCCGGCGCCAGTTCCAGCGGGCCGAGCCTTCGCCCCGCCAAGCGCGCACCCCAGGAACCGGGGGGAGCGCAGGTGAAGGCTCCCGCGTGCTGGGGAGGCTCGCCCGCGGCCCGGCCCACGTGACACGCCGGCCCAATGACCGCGGCGGGGCGGCCACAGCGAGCGCGGCGGGCCCCGGGCAGCTCCGGGCAGCAGAGAGCTGCTCGCCTTTCCCGGCGCGGCTGCCCGAGGCCGGCGAAGCCATGGGCGCCGCGACCCGGATGCCGCTGCCGCCGCCCGGCCCCAGGTAGGCACCGCGGTCCGCCCCGCACGCCCAGGCCGCCCGGGAGGGACGGGGCCTGCCCCCGCGCAACTGGGCTTTGGGGCAGGATTTCCCCGACTTCTCTCGCGGGTCATTTTTATGTCTTGATTTCCGTGTACCCCGACAGGGTTAAAAAATTGGGGTGAGGCAGTTCTCACGTGCATGGCTTTGGGGACAGTCACCCAGGGCTACCCAGGCGCGGTAAAACCGGGGTGGGGTGGGGAAGGGCTTGAACACGGGCTCCGAACTACACACCGAGGCGCTGCCAAGTTTGGCCTCTCTTCTTCGCTGCTCTGAAAGAAACTCTGGCTGTGAAATCCCTAATGCATGGATTTTCAGCAGTGCCTGAGAACTCGAATTGGGGGGAAAAAATTTAAAAAGAGGGCAAGGGATTTTTAACTTGTATTCCGCGAGCCCCTCCCCCATGGGTAAGCATCTGAGTGGTTTTTGAATAAAACGGAAATGGAATGTGACCGCCTTTTCTTTGAAATGTCCCCAGGTCCCAGGAATGCCCCCCCTTGGAGTGCTGGCGCCCTGGGTACCAGCAGTAGGGGTGGAGAGAGGAGGGTGCTGTGTCAGGGGGGAACTGTCCTGGAACGGAGGTGCCTGTGCAGGCAAAGGGCCATCAAACGCTCAGTATTTAACAGTTAGGCAAGCAACTCCCAGGTGGATTGATCGCTTGGGTCTTAGTGACCTTGGCCCTGATGAGGTGAGGTTTTCACAAACCACCAGGGAGGAGTTTTTGCCCATGATAAAAGACAGAAATCAATTCCCCCCACACTCACCTTCAAGAACTGCAGTTAACTTTAAAAACAAACCAGCTAGGTAGTGACCTAGTGCTAGCTCTGTTCCATCGGGGTACAGATCTTTGCCCAATGCATCTAGAGAAAGTTGTTGGTCCCGGAGCTGGTTCTGCACCACTGGGTCTGGAAGGCCCAACTGCTGAAGGTGCTTCTCACCGTGGCTTGGGGGGTGGGGGGGGATCCCAGGTAGTTGAGGAAATGTCTCAGCTATTGTGAGGTGGTCCCTCTGGGGAAAAGCCTGAAAATGATGGACAATGGAATGAGAAAGAGGTGGAAAGGGATTGCTCTTTTTCAAGAGAGTAGGATCTGGGGCCGGCAGGTGGTGTGGTGGTTAAGGCTGCTGGATTCCCACATGGCTGACCACAGTTGGAGTCCCGGACCTGGTGGCTGTCTCTATCTCTCTATCTCTCTATCTCTCTCTCTCTCTCTCTCTCTCTCTCATTCTGTCCTTTTCTGGTCCAACTGAAATAGATGAATCAGTAAAGTTAAATAAAATAATTCTTTAAAAATCAAAAAGAGAGAGCAAGAGAAGAATCTATATCGCCATTCCCCTCACCTTAATCCTCTAGTTAATACTGTTGTGAGAAAAACAAGATGCCTGGTGAAGCCTTCTGAATCTAAACAACAGTCCCTAGGACACCTGGCAGGTCCCTTCTGCAAACGCACTGCCAGCAGGAGACACTTGAAGTTGGAAAGGTGAGGTCGAGTGCTTGGGCTGTCCTGTTTCCCTCACAGCGAGTGGCCTTGTCCCTGAGGAGAATGGAGCCAATGCTCACACAGAAAGGTGGATGTATTTCTCTCCTTTGCTGTCGTTGGTAGTGTTTAATTACTTCTTCCATGAGAGAGAGAGAGAAACAGGGAAAAAGATACCCCAACAAGATCCCTCCTCACGATCCAGTCTCAGTCAGCCCAGGTCACAGGCACACGTGGGCCCAAGAAGAGACCCAGGACCTCTTCGCTGTGGGTGTAGTTGTGCCACCACGAGGCCTCGTTATTTCTCCCCTTTGTCCTCTCTGTGTGCATCCTCTCCTCTCGCTCGTTCGTTCATTCCAAAAGTGTGTGGGAAGACCTCATCTCATGACACCTGGCCCTAAGACCTAGCCTTCAGTGGTTCTAAAATAGCAGATTATCTAAAGATAAATCTAACCAATCTTGCCTAGATTCCCAAGGGCTTTTGCATATGTGGAATTTAATATAAAAACTTGCCTAATATCAACTAATCATGTTTCATGATCCTAAACATTGAAATGATTCCCCTGACTTCTTCCGAGGGCCTCTCTGAGCCTGGAAACACGACCTCGCTAAGCTCTGGCCCGAGTCCAGGCCTGGCCAAGGGCAGTGTGCAGGTACCGCCCTCTTTGCTCCTGGAACGGCCCTTGGCACCCCGGGAACCCATTGACTGCAGTTCACAGAATGGGCTTCAGTTTCCAAATAATTGCATACCAGCCTCCCAGGAGTTGGGTTTCCTCTCCCTAGACTGCTTCGTATTTCCCTAATACATAGTTTTCTAAATAACCCGAATCTTAGGCTTTTCTTGGGTCTTGGTTAAGTAGTATCCATCTTCTGCTTCTCTTTTTTAACTTATAATTTATTTATTGTTATTATTTTTTTTTGGTTATTAGATTGATTATCTGGTTACAGAGAGACTTTGTATGTATGTAGAAAAGAAAGGAGGCAGGAGGCAGCAGGTGACATAGTGGTTAGGGCACTGGACTCGCACGTAGCTGACTGCAGTTCAAGTCCCAGACCCTGTGGCTTAAAACTACTGCCAGGCCGTGTGTGTGTGTGTGTGTGTGTGTGTGTGTGTGTATGTGTGTGTGTGCACGCCCAAAATCCCAAGAGAAGAATGGAGAAAAGGGATGGAGGCATGGCCATCCCCCCCGGATGGTGATTTCTCACCTTTTCACTCTCTCTGGCAAGAGCACATGTCCTATAGTCAAAAATCTCTCTAAAAAATAAAAGAAGAGCTGGGGATAGTCAAAAGGCTTTTCCAAAGTATAGGAGGGCAGATTGGGGATGTGACCGTTCCACAGGTCAGACGGGGCACCCACCTGTAACCCTCTCTAGAGTGGTTGCTCTTAACACGGAGCCCTCCTGCCTCCCTAGTGGTACCCTGGTTATTCCCTGGATGTCATTTACCAGAGTAAATGGAAAATCGAATCTTTCATCTACTCGCACCTTTGCTCCTGAGAATATTATAGTCCCACAGAAGATCATCAAAATGATCCCATCCTAAAACATGCTTACAGCACCAAGCTGATGAATATGTGTCCCGAAGCAGATCGTTTTAACAACAACCCAGCATACTGACTCAGTGTCATCGGGCCTCTGGGAAAAGATACTCCTGAGCTGCAATAAATGTCATTAACATGAGACAGACGGAATCTCACGTCTCAGACTTCACCACAAGCAGTAAACTCTGTCCCAGTCAGTGTAAAAATGGCTGCCCGCAATTCAGTGGAACCCTGACCCGGTCTTGGAGACAGGATGTGTGCAGACACAGAGACACCAGACAGTCAATGAGGTTTGGGGACACAGTCCTTGTCTTCCAAGATCTTACCATCTGGCAAGAGACTGTTGAAAGATTTTAAGCAGAGCAGACCTCTGTTTTGGAAAGCTCACTTCAGCTGCATCAAGAAGAATAAAATGAGAAAGACCCAAACAGGATGACAGGCACTTAGTGTAAAAATCCATGTGAGAGAAGAAGGAGAAGTGAATCAATTCAGATGATTTTAGGAAAGCAATGGTATTTAAGCTTTTCACTGTGTGAAACTGTTGGGTGATGCGAGTCTCTAACTTTAATGTACGTGTCACTTCATAATACCGGTAGGTAAATGTAAGCTGAGTTTAGTCACAATGCTCTGTATGCTGACTGACTCAGGACCCAGAGAGGTTTTCATCATGGAAAAAAGAGTTGTTCATAAAGAAATGAGCATACAATTGTATTTCCCCATTTCGACAATCTAGTAGTTCTTTACGTAGACTTAAATATATACATCTGAAGGCAAAATCAAGATCAATTGTTGCCTTATATTATTATTAGGTTATGGGAAAGTCATGCTGCATTTTTCAGATTTTCTGTGCAAAAATGTGGCATGGCTTTCCCAGTGACCCCGTACATATACATTCTCTGATGTAGCTTAACTCCTGGGAACAAAAACACCCTGATAACAAAAACACCAGCCAGTGGTGTGGTGAAGGGTATTGGATCTCACATGGCTGACTATGCAGTTCAAGTCCTGGAAGCCTGAAAAACATGCCAGGGACATGTAGGTGCATGCCTAAAGTCCCTAAAAAAAAGGGAGAAATGGAGAAGGACCTTTTTTACCCCTCTCCCACTTCTCCGATGAGCAAATTTTAAAAAGACAAAAATGAAAAAAAACGACTTCTGGTTGTTTAACACTAGTGTGAGTGGACAGTACAAAGCTTTTCTTCATTTTTTTAAGTTGGCCATAGCGTGGCCTGTCGTATGGCACAGCGAAGACTATATTATGTTCGCAAGAGCATTGGTATGTGAGAGACACACAGTACCATTAAAAAAAGTTACCTTCATTATTGATCACTCACATTCATAACTTTTTTTAAGTTTATTTCTTTCTTCCTTGAGAGGGAGAGAGATACTGAGAGACAGAGAGAGAGAAAATAGCACCCCCAAACAGGGTGTTCACGCCATGATCCACCCCCAAATCATGGCCACACAAATGCCTAGAGTGTTCACAAAGGTCTCTAGATGCAAATCCAGAATTTCCCCATGTGGGTCAGCCTTATGAAGTGTTGTGTGAGTGCTGTGCCACTGTCTGGCCCCCATGTGTAACTTCTAAATGAGATATGCATTCGTATACACTTTATTATTATTAGGTTCACTTAAGTTTCAGTCCCAGAATGATCTTTACACATGACGATTTTTAAATTTCTCTTAAATTTTGCCGTTAATCCTCCCCCCATTTGATAATTGAGTACGTATCTTGATCATTTGAGTGTGGTATGTGCAAAGATTTCATTCCTTACAGCTATAAAATAATATCCATTTTATTTGATGGTCAGATTGGCAACAACCTTAGTTCTCCAGAATATTTATCGCAGCCTAGAAATAAATAAAAGAAGCCATTTGTACCTTCAAATCATTTTCAGAGCCACACATTTGGCCAAATGTCCATGTTTTGGACTCAGCGTACGATCATCATGGTGGATAGGAAATGTCACGATCCATTGCTAGACAACGTAAAGTCAGTACAGTGAAGATTGTGATTAACCTTGAGTCCAAGAAAAAGGTTAAATTGGGTTTAGAACTGTCTGTTGGCAACTCCTTGCATTTCAGAAAAGTACATTCTCAATCCTTGTTAGAGATGGAAGAGAACCTTCAAACTCACTTGGTCCAACCACCATAATTTACAAATGGGGAAGCTGAATTTCAAACAGGTTAAATGATTTGTCCAAGGTCATATGGATACGCATAGGAAAAGCGATTGGGGCCAGAATTGAAAAGTCCCAAGTCTTAGTTTCGTCATTTTCTATTATTAACTAAAAAGCACAAAATTTTGTAGTATAGAAACTCATTTATTTTTAAGTACCGTTTCCCAAAAATATAACACTAGCCACTTTTTTGAGAAGTGGCATATATATTTATTGTATCAGTTATCTATTGCTGTGTAACAAGTTGCCCAAAACATAATGGCTTATGATTCAGTGGATCAGCAATTCAGACTGGGCCCAGCTGGATGTCCATTATGCCTCATGGTCTCTGTTCACCAGTGTGGCCCTGAGTATGGGTCAGCCATTGGCCAAGTCACCCAGGAGTCACCCAGGATCAGCCGAGCCTCATTTCTCTCATCAGCATCAGGCCAGCCCGGGCTTGTTCACTTAGCATGATAACAAGTAGAGGAATGCAGGCAAGGATCCTTGAGGCCTAGGCTCAAACTAACACAACTCACTTCTACTCCAGTTTATTTTAAAAACAAGTCAAGAGGCTGGCTCAGATTCAAAGGGTAAAGAATTCATACTATGTTTTGACGGGAGGGGCTCCAGAACCACGTTAGAGAATGGCATGGATTCTAGGAGAGATGGGGAGTCGTGACCATTTTCACAACCTACCATTGGGTCATCGGAAAAGTCACGATGCATTTTTGCATTTTGCATTTTGCACCCCACACTCTACGTAACTTATCAAACTTATTTCCCAAAACAACTCTAAAAGTTAAAGCACAGTTTTACAGGTAAAGAAACAAAACCAGACATGCTAGTCTGGGTTAGGCAGGCGATGGATCTAGTGAGTGATGGAACCATCATGAAAACTCGAGTCTTCCTGACTCCAGAGCCCGTGCACTCACCACCGCCATGCAGCTCTGTCTCTGCATGGCGTAACAGTGAAGGGGAGTGGCATTGCTAAGCATCATACAGCTCAGAGTTTTGCATGAACAAAACTCTAGCTTTGGAATACTTTGCTTGATTGCCAGCTCAAAGAAGTAAAATCAGATGTGATTGAGCCCTCAAAGAATACACGGTCTGATTGTGTGTATGTGAGTGTGTGTGTGTGTGTGTGTGTGTGTGTGGTGTGTGCACGCCCTGTGCATGCATGCATGTTATTTAAGCAATTAGATACAGACTAAAGAGAAATAGGCAGATGCATTATCAGGAAAGCTTAGTAAAGGACAAAGATGATGAGTTCAGTAAAGCTAAAAGAAAGACAGTTGAGGGGCTGGCAGGTGGCATGGTGGTTAAGGGTGCTGGAATCCCATATGGCCAACTGCAGTTTGAGTCCCAGACCTGGTGACTGCTTTCTCACACCCCCTCTCCCCTGTCACTCTGTCCCTCTCTGGTCAAATTATAAATAAATAAATAAATAAATAAATAAATAAATAAATAAATAAATAAATAAAATTAAGTTCAGTAAAATAATTTAAAAAGAACATTGAAAAGAATAGTATCAATATCTCAAAAGATCTTCAGATCATTCATATAAAGTAGGTAATAATTCCACTCTAAGAGAGGAGTTATGTGCCCTGGGTCGCACAGCTAAAACCTAAAGGTGACATTCAAATTCATGTCTGTGTGTCTCCAGAAAAAATCACCACCTTCTATTTTTCCTCCCACTAAGCCAGTAGGCTTTGCTGCACAAAGTGTGGTCTATGGACCAGCAGTATCAGGATCACCCAGAAGTTTGTTGGAAATGTAGTTCTGACTGTACCTCCGATCTCCTGGCAGAATCTGCACCTCAGCAGGTGTTTCATAAGCACAGGAAAGTCAGAAGTCTTGCAGTAAAGGAAGCTTGAGGACGATGACTAGGAATAAGAGGGACCAAAGATGGCCCCAGCCGCCATAGCACAGTGGTAACATGCATGCCTTGCAGTGCTGGGAGCCCTATGACCCATGGTGAGGATCCTGGGTAGACATGGAGGACGAGGGCTGGGGAAAGAGGATCCCAGCATGACGAGACCCTGTTTCGGTGTTTTCTCCCTGCCTGTCTCACAAATGTGTGTATCCATGCTTGCTTTTATTAAAAAATAAATAAGAAAAAGAAAAGACAAAGAAGGGTGGAAGAGCATTCTAGACAGCAAGAACAAGGGGTTGTCCCTGAGGCTGGAATGAACCCCACAAGTCTTAGTGCAAGTGGAGGGACTCCTAGACTAGTGGAAGTGTGTGGCTTGTGGACTAGAGGACCATGATGTGAGAACGGGAACCCACCAGGAATCTTGATGAAGGCTGCTCTTCAGGAACACGAATGGGGCAGCCAGTTGTGTGGCTTTGCTGTTGTCTAGACGTGCCATGAGGATCACTCAAGACAAAGGTGGGGATGGAGAATATGGAGGAGAAAGGTCCAATCTGGATGCACTTCAAAGTGCAGCCTATGAACTCGATGCCAAGTTGAAATCTAAGGGCAAAATGAGAGGAGGTGAAGAGAATTCTGGACTGCTAAGTGATCTTGGTGGTTTTTACTAAAGAAAGATACCTTTTGGTAGTAATGGTTTTGTCTGTTTGTTTGTTTGAAGACAACTGCCTTGTTTCTTTGAATCATGGTCATTTTTAACTTTTGCCCAGAGGCACTTCAAACATTAAAGTTTCCAATCTGTATGCCCATATAAATAGAAAAAATTTTTGGCAGGCAGTTATTCATAATGAACAGTTCTTCACGTAGTTCTTCACTTTATTACACCTTCCCAAAGCTATCCTGTGATAATTAAAAGAAGGTTCCTTTCACAGCGAAGGACACTGAGACTTGGAGATGGGACTCAATCAAGACTTGAACCCAGATCTGCAGACTCCAAGCGCAGTTCTCTGTCCACCTCAGCACTCTCTGCTTTCCTATTTGGTTCTTGGAGGAGATTATTAAACTGACCAGTCTGCAGTTTTGTTTTGCTTGTTTTTTGCTTGTTTTTCTTTTTTTTATTTTTTGCTTGTGTTTTCTGCCAAACACAGGAAGATGCCTGAATGTTTATGTTGGCAATTTTGGAATAATTATTTCATGGAAACTTGAAAATGCCTCATCAAAACTAACTTCCTCCCCCACCTGATTTTCTGATTTCATTGAATCCATATGTTGATCCCAGTGGCAACAAGCCACACTTCATATTTCACGCAATGTGAGCTATTTATAGCCCTTTCCTTCGATTCTTTGAGTAATGGAAAGATTTTGATGTTTTTCAAATCAGTTTTTAAGCCTGTTTCTTAAGCAACTAGACTAAGCATTTAAAATTGTCCGTAGATGACAGAATCATGACTTGGAAGGGAGTCTTCACTGGCTCAAATGCCTGGTTTTATGGTGAGAGAATTGAGGCCTGGAGAGCAATAAGAATCATTCAAGGACACTCCACAAGTAGGAAGTAATCCCGGGTCTCTAACCCCCTAGTCCTGTGTTCTTAGACTGAACCATTTCCGAGTAATTCCTTTGCCTGCCATGGTATCTCCCAGTTTCTGGTACGCAGCATGGGGAAGTCGTGAGGGCTGATGTGTTAAAGTCAAGGCGACTCAGGTTTGAATCCTGGTTTGCTAGCTACCTGGCATGTAGTAAAGCGCATTTAATACGGTAGTCATTTCTAAAGAATCATAAAACAGAGTTAATTGGCTAGATGGTCAAGATTTGGTTTACAGAGTACAATTTATCTACGTTTGCCTTTAAACTTGACAGGACACGTTTTATGACCTTCACTGGGATTTGGTTTTGGTGAAGGAAGCCAAGTATTCTAGGAGTGGACTTAATAAAAGCCTGAGAGAGAGGTCAGCAGTTAACATAATAGCTATGTCGCTGGACTCCCACGTAGTCGACCGCGGTTCGCGTCCCGGACTGGGTGGCTTAAACTCACGCCGGGCGCGTGTGTGTGCATGCCCAAGATCCCGAGAGGAGAATGGAGGAGAAGGGATTGCGGCATGGCCATCCCCCCTGGGGGGTGATTTCTCGCTTTCTGTCTCTCTGTCTCTCTTTGTCTGTCTGGCGAATGCACACACCCTATAGCAAAAATCTCTCCAAAAATAAATAAATAAATAAAAGCTTGAGAGGGACCTTGCAAACCAGGAAGAGGCCCAGCATCAGATCCTGATGGAGGCCTGATCCCCCTGCCATGAAATGAGCTCCAGCTCTAGTTGGTACCGTGCTTTCTGTCTTCAAAGGAGTCACAGCTCACTGGTATAGAGAGAGCTGGAGGGTTGTTTTTGAAATCTCCTTCCCTGACTCAAGGACTTATTGGGGAAAAGGAGTGTTACTTTTATGTCCAAAAAAAAGACAGCTAAAATAGCTTTAAAGACAGAAATTATTGAAACTGACAGGCACATGTCCTTTATCAGTAACTAGACAAACAGAAAACCAAGCGCAAAACCAAGACCTTGAGAATTCGCTGCCCGATCACTGCTCAGGCCCTAACAGTAGGTGTAGCCAGGGGAGGCTGACACATCACACTCTAAGTCAGAAATCACTGGGGTCATCCTCTCAAACAGATGACAACAGCATATGCAGACTTGTCCCCGTTAAATCTCTGCACTTCTGTTTATAAGTGGTGTGTTTATATGAGCCCTTTGGAAACAAACTGGGGGCAGGGTTGTATTTCCTTCCACCATTAAACCATTTGGTGAGCTGCACTTCCTGAGGGAGGGTCTCAAAAGAGGAGAAGACATGGTCCATTTGGATCAGACCTGGCTGTCCCAAAAGAGACTGGAATGGAGATTGCATTCTTACCTCATTGAATCCTGGCTCTACAATTTGTTGTGGACCCTAACGAATTTCACTTCATCTCCCTGTATTTCAGTTTCCTTAACTGGAACTGGGGTGCTCATTCCCCTGATGTGTGTCTGTCTGGCAGAGTCTGCTCTTGGCAAGTGCAGACTATTTTTTTGGAGAGGTTTTTACTATAGGACGCATGCACTCACCAGAAAGACAGAGAGAGGCAGAGAGACAGAAAGGAAGAAATCATCCCACAGAGGGGATGGCCACGCTGCAATCCCTTCTCCTCCGTTCTTCTCTTGGGATCTTGGGCACGCACATACATGTGCCCAGCATGAGTTTAAGCCACTGGGTCTAGGACTCGAACTGCAGTCAACTACATGGGAGTCCAGCGACATAGCCCATTACGCCAACTACTGGTCCCTCCACTTAGTAAATATTTAACAAATCTGATTCTCGACCTCTCGAGTACAAAGTGAAAAGTTTGGACCAAAGAAGTATCACGGGGTCCAGGATGGAAGGAAAATGGGCGAGTGGCTCAAGCTACGTGTTTTCTCACTGCCCACCTCATCTTTACCTTACATAAAAGCCATATATGGAAGACCAGGAACTTCCAAGAATGAACACGGGAGATTTCTCCTGAATTTCCACATACATAGCTTTCCTTATTCTGAGATTGTCTACTTAAATATCTGTCCAAGGATAGTTTTAAATGCTTCCTAAATAACTATACATCAAGTATGTAAGAATGGTGAAGTCAAATGTAGTAACAATTTCATGTTTATATTACTGTGAAGTAGGAAGGATGCCAACAGCTTGGTTTGATGAAATGACGTGAAAGTGGAGTTCTTTGAGACAGCAGAACTTATTGATGGTGAAATGATGACGATGATGTACACATAGAGACTAAAGAAAACTCTTAAATACAGAGAAATGAGAAAGGTGACCCTTTCCTGATCTGTGTTTCCATGGAGGATTTTCAAAATAATTCCATTGGCATTTATAGCATTTAAAAGTGAGGGCCTTGGCCTTGGTTTTGGCATTCTATGTATTCTTTATTCTTCATTTTGGGAGTTTAGATGGATTTTTTTAAGTATACTTATAAAGTATTCTCACGGGGGGGGGGGGGGGGGAGGCATTCCAGTTAATTATAAACTATTGCCATAGAAAGCTTCTTTTTTTCTTTCTAGTAGTGGCATAGAATAAAATCTACATGCTCTTCTATTGAACAAGTGTACGTGGAGGCCAAGCACTGTGCTAGGTGGCAGAGATACAAAGGCAATCAGGGTAGAGCTGAACACCATCTTGTAGGAAGACAGGCATTACTCCAATAACCATACAGTGCTGTCACTCCAAGTTCTGACGTAGACTGCTGGGAGGAAAGGCCGGGTCTTGTGAGGATAGGAAAGGAAGTCACCATGGCAACTGTGGACTCATTCTCCTGGGGCATGAGGAAGGGCTGCCCAGCTGAGATCTGAAGGCTGAGTGGGATCTCACTAAACAAGGGAGTCACAGCGAGAAGAGAGTGAGCGGCGTGCTCAAACGCCTGAGGTGGGACGGTGTTCTAGGAAACATCTTGAGTACAAGGAATACCAGGGGAGGGAGGCAGAAGCTACATCATGCAGAGCCTTGAAGGCCGGCCACATGCTCTAAACTGACCTCAGCTAGTCTGGTCCTTTGTATGTATTAGGTGCCCTCAGAGCCTGTTGAAAGCCCCAATAGATAGAGGTGGGTGAATGTTTCCTCCCTCACAGCCTCTATACTTGGTCTTGGGTTCAATTTAGCCTCATCTTGCAACATTAGTAAACAGGAATGAACACAGCCAGACATTCTGTTCTGTAAGCTTCCTGAAATGTCTCCTTTATTCTTTCAGTTTCTCCAACTGTGTCATTCATAGAAATTTCATTAGCAGCAAATATGACATTTTTCTAGAGGAAAGGCTGAAAACTCACTTAAGATTTAAAGCAGTGGCGTGGCCATCCCCCCGGGGGGTGATTTCTCACTTTCTGTCTCTCTGTCTCTCTCTGTCTGGCGAGCACACGTGCCCTACAGCAAACAAAGAAAAACTCTCAAAAAAAAAAAAAAAAAAAAAAAAGATTTAAAGCAGTAAGAATCCTTCTAACAGGACCGGCAAATGGACATAATGTTTACGTCACTAGACTCCCATGTAGTCGAACACAGTCTGAGTCCCAGACCAGGGGGGCTTGAAACTCATGACGGGCGTGTGTGCATGTGTGCCCAAAATCTCAAGAGGAGAATGGAGACGAAGGGATTGTGGCACGGTCATCCCCCCGGGGTATGATTTCTTACTTTCTGTCTCTGTGTCTCTCTCTGTCTCTCTGGCAAGCAAACGCACACTATAGCAAAAAATAATCTCTCTCTTAAAAAAAAAAAAAAGAATCCTTTTAACTTGCCACTACGCATGGCATTTTTTTGAGAAATAAGTACTGGAAACCACTGGAAAGGTTCCAGGCTACTGGATTGTTGTAGTATTATGTTGATGGAAGAGTGAGAATGGCTTTACGCTATTTCACTATCTCACATTCTTACAAAAAACTGTTTTCACCAAGAATAACTTCTAACATCCACTTTGCTAATTTATAAAGTCCTTTATGTCAATTGGAGATCAAGAAATGAACATACTTACACAAGCCACCCCTAGATTGTAGCTTTCTGATAACACTCTTACTAACCATCTCTAAAGGATGTAATTTAATCTATAGTCTAAGGTACAGATGAAAAACACAAGCATAATTCCAGACGGTCTGTCCTGACCTATCTTAAAGCTGGATAATGCACCAGTTAGACTCAGTGGCCTTTATCTTGAACAGTGAGATGCTATTGAAGGTTTTAAACTGGGGAATAAAAAGATTTGAATCTCTGGCTACAGTGGAGAAAGCAAGAAGGCAAGACTTGGGAAGAGAAAAGATCAATTAAGTAAATATTACACAAGAAGATATTGTTGACTCCCCACTTGAATAAAGTAATTATATAGTAATGAATGGATGGTTTCCTGAGATATTTAATGAGATCACCAGGGGTTAATGACTTGGCCAAAGTAACGTAACCCTAAATTGACAACAGGACCAAGACTAGACCCCAGGGAGAGGCTGACTTACAGTGTAGACTTCTACTGCAGCTAGCTAAGTCTCCTTCAGCACTCGCTGTATCTGTGAATATCTTGGTTTTTATTGGACTGTCAAGCAAATAAATTTGTCTTTCTCTTCCAGTATGTTCTCCAAGTCACAGAGTCAATGTCCAATATCATGCTAAACACACTGTGAAATGTTCGTTAAAACTATAAACCTTAGTTTAGACTTCAGGTTCAAGAGGTCAGATTAAAATATGGGGAGGAAGTAGACTTCCACACGTGGCTTACACTCAACCTGAGCTCTCACAAGCTTGTTTTCCACTTTTCTCTCTCTCTCTTTCACTCTTTCTCTCTCTCTCTCTCTCTCTCTCTCTCTCTCTCTCTCTCTCTCTCTCTCTCTCTTTCTCTCTCTCTCTCTCACACACACACACACACACACACAGACACACACACACACACACAGTAAAGTATAAGTTAGATTATGCTACCTCAATAGTTGGTAATACTGGGGAAATGGAATTAAGGGAATGCCAAAGAGTACCCTTCTCACCACAGCAATGTGCCAGTATCGTGAGCCTCCTAAATAAAGCGTCATCACTGTTTGAAGCATAGTTTTAGCACACTGGTAATTTTAGGGATGTCCTGTAACTGTATTCAGAACCATCTCAACCTCTGACTCTCTAAGGCCCTTTGCACAGAATGTGTCCCAGGGAGTGCTTTTCTTTATTGTTTTGGGTTTTTTTCTTTTTTCTCCTTTTTTTTTTTTTTTTTTTTTGTTTGTTTTAGTTTTTTGCTATAGGGTGCACTCATCAGAGAGAGACAAAGATAGAGAGAGGAAAGTGAGAAATCACCTCCAGGGAGGATGGTGAGGCCACAATTCCTTCTCCTCTGTTCTTCTCTTAGGATTTTGGACAGGCACGCACACCCACCCAGCATGATTTTTCAAGCTGCCGGGTTCAAGAATTGAACCATGGAGTTGGCCATGTGGGATCCAGTGCCTTAACCTCCACACCACCTGGCCCAATCCCAAAGAGTGTTTCTGATCTCACAGAAACACAGCCAAGCCCGATCTGGTAGTAGACCCAGAGCAGTGTTTCCCATTGTAGGGGTGCAGCCACAAGGGTGCTTCTGGATCACTGTGTAGTAACATGAACCTCCTCCTCTGACAGAAATGAGAACTGCCCATCTGGTTGTGGTAGACCAGCAGTCTCCCAGCAGCAAGTAGGGAGCTGCCCCTGTGGGTGAGAAACTGTGACTGGCTCGCTCGCAGCAGGTGCCTGACTCTTGCTCCTCCTCCCCTAAGGCTAATCAGAACATTTTTGTCTCTCCGGAGCTCCACTTGGCATCTGGTGTTCATCACCTAGATGATCCGCTGTCTTTTGAAAACTCTTCTGCTCTCTGTCTTCCATTTGCAAATTTGGTGAGCTTGTTTCCAGGGTTTTATTCATTCATTTCAGCCAAAGATTTTCCATACCGTAATGTTACCATTTTTTAAGTTACCATCTGCTTGACTGTTTTAGGCTCTGTGTATCCAGACAGAGACATGCATATGTTTGTAACAGTTTAGTTTTAAGCTATGTTAAACCAGTTTTTTTCTTTCTCCTGTTGCTAATCTTGTACGAGTTCACAGTTCTTTAAATAAGGTATTCATTAATGCATTCACACATTTATCTTAAAATCTGGGGAAAACGGAAATAGTTAAATCACATACTGCCTATGCCTTTAAAATGTATTAAGGAAACTCGTGTTTCAACATAATGAAATGCTAAATTTAAGGTATTAATAATTATTTATCCCCTCAGTCAGCTAGAAGCCTGCTTTCAGTAAGCTTACGTTGTTTTTTTCAATAAATGAAGAAATTTGATTCTCAGTCATCCTTATGAATACTAACCTTAAGTAAAACTGAGTGTACTCAAGGGAGAATACATAGGTCATTAGCCTGTAGTCCTTCATTGCAAATGGAACAGGAAGGAATGTGATTGACCCACAGCTCAACAGATCTTAGAGTCAGAAAATTCCAAGACACTAGTAGAAAATTCCAAGTGACAAGATTGGAAGGAGTTATCTGAAAAGCTAGTATCACCTATATAACCCAGACCTGGACTCTGTATGTGTGCATTTCAGTGCTTGGAAAAGGTTGTGCTTCTCGTTACTCTTTTCAACTACACCTGGACCAGTAGTCTATCAGACTAACAGGAATCTTGGTCTGAGATATAGTTACTGAATTTTCTAGTAAAATGTAAAACATACTGGATGGACACTGGGATAGACAGTTTCAGTCAATGTGATCTGAAACTGAAGGATTTCCTAGCATGATCCTGCCATATCTGGGCATAGACCCGTTATCTGCTGTGGCACAAGAGGAGTGATCCTATTCTGTCTCTAATAGCTATGACAGAGCTTCTTTATGCCAACACTGTGACGCTTTGGGAGATATAGTTTGCATGGTTAAACACTGGGCATTTTGATTAATGGGGATAATAATTTCTGATGAAAATGTATAGTTCCTTGGAAGGGTTAGAATGTGTCTATACATATAATTAAGAGCTAGACCAAAGTTTCTTTACCCGTAATCAACCAATGTACAAGTACCTCCCTTTTATTTATTTATTTGCTTTATATAGTCCTGAGAGTAAGGAAATGTAAGAGAAAAATTACCTCACAGTGGAAGGGATGGGAATACTTTCCCTCTAGAAATTCTCAGGTAGACCTGATTAAGAAATCTCGATTTCTGATGAAGGCACCCAGGGAGCCGAGGGATAAAATGGTGCTGTATCTTTAAATTTGAAAATATTTCATAATTGTCCTTGAAGTTTCTATTTTCATTTGTTTGCTTTGGGCGGGATATGGAAAAATATTTGCCTACTGTATGGTACTAATCTTCACGCATGTGTTTGCAAATTACTTTCCCTGTGAAAAGGTTGTAGGCAATTCACTGGCGAGTCTTTTTCCTTTGAAATGCTTGCAAATGCATGAATTTCCACACCAGAAATTGGTAAGTTCATTCTATATCTAAGGGTCAAGGTTATGAGAAAATGTCTTCTGAGATCCTTCAAAAGTGTAAAATTTCAAGAATTAGACATTCAGTTTTCCAGTTACATATTATCCCAGAAGCTACCTTAGTTATCTGATCTGTATTTTCATTATAAACCATTTATTAACAAATTTTTATGAACCCTAATACTTAACTAAATAACAGTGCTTGAAAAATCTTAATTTGCTTGTCTCAATGGTTTCCTTTAGCATTTAGATAGTATCTTTACATTATTTTGAGTGGTTTAGAGGCAAAGCATTTTTTCTTAAAGAAATTAAAAATCAAATAGTTTAGAAAATCTAATTCACTCAAGAAACATTGATTGAACATCGCCCATATTTCCTACATAGTAGAAAGGGAAGTTTGCCAGCCCTCCTGAAACCCTGTGGTGGTTTTGGTTGGGTTTGGTTTGGTTTGGTTTTTCACAAATGCAAGACTTTAATCTGCAAATAAAATGCTTTGAATAGTATAATTCCACCCCATGCACTTGGTATTTTTTTTTTTTTTTTGGAGAGGTTTTCGCTATAGGGCGCGTGCGCTCGCCAGACAGACAGAGAGAGACAGAGAGACAGAAAGCAGGAAATCACCCCCCAGTGGGGATGGCCACGCCGCAATCCCTTCTCCTCCATTCTCCTCTCGGGATCTTGGGCACGCACGCACACGCGCCTGGCATGAGTTTAAGCCACCAGGTCCAGGACTCGAACCGCGGTTGACTACGTGGGAGTCCAGCAACATAGCCATTACGCTAACTGCTGGTCCCTGCACTTGGTATTTTTAAAAGAAAAACTTGAGACCAAATAAATTTAACACAGATGATTTGAGCCTAGAACCATCCATGAGTTGGGGCAGCATTCAGATTCAGAGAGCTCTGCCCCTCATCAGAAGCAGTGAGCCTCTATGGCTCAGAAACGAAATACAGAATTAACTTGATTGCAGACCGGTGTTTGCCTTCATCAGGCATGGTCTGAACACATGATGGCCTGAAACTCAGCTATTTGTTACCAAAAATATGCCTTTAAGGGAGCCAGCTGGTGGTGCGGCAGTAAAACATGATGCTTTGTCAGGCTGACCCACGTGGGAAGGTTCCGAGTTTACATCCTGAGACCTCCCTGAACACGTTGAGCACATACGTGCCCGTGATCCTGGATTGGTTGAGACTGTGGGTAGATCACAGGGTCAAGACGCCATTGGGAGTGCTGTCTCTGTGTGTGTGTCTGTATGTCTTGCTCAGGAAAGAAATAAATGAATAAACTTTATATATAAACCATTGGATTGTTGGGAAAGTCATGATGCATTTTTTGCACCAATAAATGAGAAAATACCCATGACTTTCCTGACAACTTAATATATATGCTATTAAATTGTTTTGATTTGTTTACCCAAATTAGTTTGCCGTTTGTTATGTAGAAACTCAAAGTAGGTAGAGAGACAACCGAAGACTATTGGTCTGCTACTTATTTCGTTTGAACAGAATGTAAATACATTCATCATATTTATCGTGTGCTGGGCATTGTGCCCTGTACTGACGAAGAACCAAGATGAACAGAATCCCTGTCCTCATGCGGCTTACAATATCTACTGGGAGGGACCAGCAGTTAGCGTAATGGCTATGTCGCTGGATTCCCACGTAGTCGACCGCGGTTCGAGTCCCGGACCCGGCGGCTTAAACTCACGCCGGGCGCGTGTGCGTGCGTGCCCAAGATCCCGAGAGGAGAATGGAGGAGAAGGGATTGCGGCGTGGCCATCCCCCCTGGGGGGTGATTTCCTGCTTTCTATCTCTCTGTCTCTCTCTGTCTGTCTGGCGAGCGCACGCGCCCTATAGCAAAAACCTCTCAAAAAAAAAAAAAAAAGAAAAAAAAATATATATCTACTGGGAATAAAAAGTATTAAGGAACTCTTAAATGAAAATAAAATGTAATTGTGGTGCCGTGAAGGAAAGATCAGAAAGGTGTCGAAAAGCCTTCAGGGGGGTCCCCTTTAGATAGGGAGGGGAAGGAGAAGGCAGGAAGGCTTTTCAGAGAAACTGATGTGCTATAAGCAGAAGAATGAGGAAAAGGTGGAGAAATTGGCTATAGCCAATTTAAAAAAGAGAAGGAGCAATGGACCAGTAGGTGGCATGGTGGTTAAGGGTGTTGGACTTCCACATGGCCGACAGCAGTTTGAGTCCCGGACCAGGCAACTTGCTTTCTCACTTTCCTGCTCTCTGTCACTCTGCTCCTCTCTGGTCAAAATTGAAAAAAGGAATAATAAATAGATAGATAGATAGATAGATAGATAGATAGATAGATAGATAAAATAATTCTTTAAAAAAAGAGAGAGAGGGGCCGGCAGATGGCGTGGTGGATAAGGGCGCTGGACTCCCACATGGCCGACCACAGTTCGAGTCTTGGACCTGGTGGCTTGCTTTCTCACTTTCCCTCTCTCATTCTCTCTCTCTCTCTGTCTTTCTGGTCAAATTGGCAAATAAGATGAATGAATAAATTTAAAAATTAAATAAATAATTCTTGCAAAAAAAAAAAAGAGAGAGAGAGAAGGGGAATGATTCTGGGAGTGAAGAAACCTGGTCTAGAGACCAGGAGAAACTAGCAACTGTCCTTGGGCCTGTCCCAACTTTCCCTTCACTTCCTTTTACTGACGAATCAGAGCTGAGTAGAGCATCTTGGATTTCTTCTCTGATCTGTGACTAGTATGAACTGCTACCTCGCTGGAAAGCTGTCCAGTGGCTCTCTTTGGGTCATTTCTAGCTGTCACCACATTTACCCACATTCTACCTGTTCCAGGAAACTGTGTGTGGCGTCCATGCCAGGCGTTGGCCGGGACATGCCAGATTCATGCAGTTAGGCTTGAGTGGCCTCAACCTCCTGCCCCACCTGCCTCCACAGATGTGTGTGCCTCAGCATCAATCCTTTCCTCATTCCCTCCATGCTCGGAGGGTAAGCTGTTCCATTTCCTGTTCAAGATCAGTCAGTTCATGTGGAGCCTTCTGATATCCCCCATTCTCTGGGTTATTGCTTTACCAATTAATTCTATTTCTGTGCTGAATCTATAAACGCTAACCAAAAAAAAAAAAAAAAAGAAAAAGAAAGAAAGAAAGAGAAAAAGAAAGAAAGAAAGAGAAAGGAAAGAAAGAAAGAAAGAAAGAAAGAAAGAAGGAAAGAAAGAAAGAAAGAAGAAAGAAGGGAGGGAGGGAGGGAGGGAGGGAGGGAGGGAGGAAGGAAGGAAGGAAAAAGGCATAGACTCTCAGTAAATGCATGCAAATCTCTTTGCTTTTTTATTATTATTGAGATACAAAATAAATACTTCTTTTTATGAGCCTTTTGGCTACCATCTTAGTGCCTTCTATTTGGTTTCTGTCTGTGTCATGACGTGAGATTTCACTGATGAAATGTAGTGGTCATATTTCATCCCCTTTCCTTATAATCCTCCCTTTCAAACTATTGATATCGATGACACTTTTATTTGGTAAGCTCTTGCTGTCCTTTCATTTCTGTTATACCATTGCATTTCTCACTCCTGGTTCTCCTCCTTCTATGTCTAGTCCCTTTTTCTCTGCCAACTGTTAGAAAGTCTTACCCTGAAGTGTTCATGATGCAAAATCCATTCCTAGGGACTGTGTACATGTCTACAAATGATGACTCTGTCCATGAGGAAGGGTGTCAAAAAAATTC
This sequence comes from Tupaia tana, assembly GCA_026018925.1. NCBI lineage: Eukaryota > Metazoa > Chordata > Mammalia > Scandentia > Tupaiidae > Tupaia > Tupaia tana. The sequence continues at coordinate 15,060,630 of JAKSZU010000025.1, read as the reverse complement.
AGAGTAGGTTAAACTGTGACTAGATTCATTGATTCACATGAGTGAGTAAGGCAACTTACGGGAGGTCGCAGAATTAAAGATGACTTGAGAATTAGGCAAAGAGTAATATAACTCTTGGGGACATAGGTAAGAATACTGAGCCCTTTGTTAGGTCTGGAGTTGCTGTTACAGCAAGCATACATGAAGAAAATTAAATACTCAATCCCAGGCTAACTCTCTGGTAAATATACACTTAAACACTAACCCAAATTCCTTGGAAAAGCAAGATTGTTTTCTTATAAGATAGCTTTTTTAACCTTAGGAAAATGTAAAGTCAGGCTAAGGTATATTTTTAGATAAGTGTGAGGAGAAAGTCTTCATTTAATATGGATAAAAACATGATTAACCTCATGATTTCTAATTTAAAATATGCCACTGGGTAATTCATTTGGACTTTAGATTTTAAGATAGGTTTGCTGTGTTTAATGCACTCTCTTGAAATGCTAAGAGAACTGAAGATTTGCCTTATTTATGTTTCATTTGTTGTACAAGTTACTTGAATGCTATGGGAGGGTTTGTTTATTGGTCATGAAATTCAAATAGTTAAAAAGAAAATCAAATATGAGAAGTCTTCACAAAGTTCATGGAAAATGCATAGCATGTAACAAGAATGCATAGATTGCTAACTTTTTTTTGCACCAAAGTGAACTTGTGATTCTGTTTTTCAACGAACTTGTTTGAAGTCCTCTGATATTGCACGTGTGTAAGTGTAGAGTCCAAAATGTTCCTTTAATTGACCAAATTGAAAAATCACTCTTAGAAGGCTTGACAAGAGTTTACAGAATTCTTTTTGGAGAGGTTTTTGCTGTAGGGCGCATGTACTCACCAGAAAGACAGAGAGAGACAGAGAGACAGAAAGTGAGAAATCACCCCCAAGGGGCAATGGCCACACTGCAGTCCCTTCTCCTCTATTCTCCTCTCAGAATCCTGGGCACGCACGCATACATGCCCAGCGTGAGTTTAAGCCACTGGGTCCGGGACTCAAACCGCAGTCGACTACATGGGAGTCTAGCAACCCAGCCATTACTGGCCATCTGCTGGTCCCCAGAATCTCTTTTTAATAAAATAAGATTTGTAATTGATTTCAAGTAAAAAAAAATAACTTTTTTTTTTTAACGATAGAAAGTGCATACACGAAGTGGGGACTGGAGGAGGAAGCACCCTCCATGCCGTTTGCCACACTGCAATCCTCCTTCCCTGCCCTCCAGCCCGTTAGAATCCTGGGCATCTGCTTTGTCCTTAGACCAGCCTGGAATCCAGACCACTGCCAGCCACAAGACCTCCAACACTGCAGGGTCCCTCTGTCACGCCTGTGTCAGAGACCAGCCCTTGACATTGTTTTAGTAAATTAGGTATTGATTTAAAAACCTTAGGTATCCACAAGTAGCGTCTTTGGGAACCTCAAAACCCTTCTTGCCACAAGCGTTGGTGTGCCCCAGCTCCTTCCTCGCCCTTTCCTGTTCTACTCCTCTGGCTTCCTGACCACTGCACCAACCCAGTGTGTGCACCACTGACAGTTCGTACGCCATGACACCTGTCTGCAACCCACCTACCTGTTCTGCAATAGAGCCATTGAAAAAGGTGCCCCCAGGACAGATCCACTGCCAGACCCTCAGACCCCATCACACTCCACTCACTAGAAACTGAATCTGCCACCGCCACACATCTAGCCCTGCTTATCTGCTTTCCCTCTTGGTGCTGTCTCAGCTGATGGTATCCTCGAGACCCGCAAAGGGCAAGAAGAAAAGCAGTGTTGTCTCTAGAATCACGTAGGTTCATAGAAATGAAGCCTCACGTGATTTGACACCGTTGCTCAGTGCCCACTCCCTGGCAGACGTAGGTCCTCAGAAACTCAGCAGATGGGCATGAAGCCCAAACAAAATAGTAACAGCATGTCCTGTTTCAGGATATGCCATATCCTACTGATATTAGGTAAATGTCTCTGTCAGCAGAAGGACTAGCTGGGCTTTGTAGAGCACCTGCTCTGTGTCCAGCACTGTAAGTGGTGTATGCACATTAACTTAGGGGCGGGCTCAGAGAGGCTCAGCAAGCTGCTCCCAGATGACAAAGCTAGTAAATGGCAGAGATGGAACTCAGGGGAGGTGTGTGCACGAGTCTGGAACCTACCCCTAGCCCCTTCGGCGATCCCGCCTCACCTCGGAGTGGCTACTTTCACGTTAGATTTACTCTGATTGATTTGTTTTTTCAAGTTTCTTCATTTTTTGCCATGAGCATGAGAGACAGAGAGAGAAAGAGACAGTACCACCCACAGGACCTGGATACTGCGATCTGCTGTCGGTCTCAGTCAGCCCCTGTCATGGGCACGTGGGTGCCTGGCACCCTCAGGGAGGTCTCCAGATGCAAACTTGGCACATCCTCCTGTGGGTCAGCCTTGCAGAGTGTCACCTGTCGTATTACTGATGTGACCACACAGATCAGGCAGAAACCCAGAAATCAGTGTTTATGGGGCCGGCAGGTGGCGTGGTGGTTGGGGGCACTGGACTCCCACATGGCCGACCACGGTTCGGGTCTCGGACCTGGTGGCTTGCTTTCTCACTTCCTCTTGCTTTCTTCTCTTCCTCTCTCTCTCTCTCTGTCTCTCTCTGATCAAACTGGAAAGTAATAATGATAATAATAATAAATAAAGTTAAAATAAAATAATTCCTTAAAAAAAAAAAAGAAATCAGTGTTTATAAAATGTCCTATTTTTTTTTCCCATTTGTGTATAAGAGATCTCCCTTCACATTTTCAGGCATATCAAAATATCAAGGTTTCATCGGCTAAGGAAACATCAGCAGAGTCCGCTATCCTAACCCCCCTGCTTGTCCTACCTCTGGTTTAGGGGAAAAAAAAATCTTTCTCGCTCTCTCTGTGTACGGCTAGAACAAGAAAGATGTGTTACAGTCCAACTGGACACACAGGGCTGGCTTTGGAGGAAATGCCACCCCAGAGCGCCTTTTAAGAAATAAAATTGAGAAATCGTTCTTCTAACATTTCCTCCTTTCCTCTCCTTTAGACGAGCCATAGGAACAATGCTCCTTTTTTTCTCCTGAGTACTTCAACCCCAGAACAAAATTAATAAGAGCGGTAAAACTGGAACTGCTATCTTATCCGTGCGCACCTCGCCCGCACCTCCGCCCCACCCCGCCACAGCGCAGCATAAGTTTTCCATGCTAGCTGCCAAGTACAAGCTGAAGACTGAGATAACGAGGATCCTTTGCTCAAAGTAAACATTTTTAAAAAATAATGAGCATTCTAGTCTGCATTTCTCCCTTCTGAATTAACCCTGTCCTACTTGAATCTATCCTGCCCCTTCAAAATAAATAAATAAATAAAAACATTCTGAATGCTGGAGTACCTTCTGTCTAGTTTCTCTGCAGGAAATCACATGTAAAGATACACTGCTTTTAGTAATGTTTGTGAATTCATTATTTAGAAGGTCAGTGCCCTCGAGCTCTTGAATTGACTTGGTAGCATAGACCAATTTGAAAACCAGGAAGATGGAAGAATTCTATAGGCAGTGCTACAGGATAGATTTCTAGAAAAGAGCAGCAACAGGAAGACGGATATTTAACGAGCACCTAAAGAATTTTGATTTCCACAATTGCATGTGATTGTGGCCAAAATCCAAAGTAATTCTTAATCACTGCAAAATAAGTTTTTCTCAACTACAAGGATTAAAAACAAAAAAAGAACTCTTTTATATAAGGTGGAAAGTCATCACAAAACTGAAATAATGTGTCCGGCTGCACTCAAAGAATGCAGTCATTCAAGAGAAACTGGCCTTGTTCTCCCAAGTGTGCTGACCAGAGAGAGCTGCATTTAGCTCTGATTCTGCTGGGCACTAGAACCCCAGGATGAGTAATGTTCCAGTTTTCCAAATGAAGTGATAAAGACGGTAATTTACCTAAAGTGGTGTAGGCCCGTCTAATCTCAGGTCCTCCTTTAAACTGCACTGTGGTCACAGAGGTCACTTCTCTGTTCCTTAACTTCTCAACAGCTAACATGCTGCCTGTTGCTATAATCGAAAGCCCTTCTTCCAACACCTTAGTCATCGTTGCCAGGTGCTTATTTTTCTTTGCAGTGGGAGAGATAAAAGGGGTATTTTTGACTGGGTTTTACTGTGTGTTTCTCCTCCCTCACAGCCTCTCAGGCAGCTGGGACCACGGGCGCATGCCACCACATCTGGCCTGTTCGGGTTGAGCTGAGACCCGAACCTGCGCCTCCCATGTAGTCACAACCATTGCCCGGAAGCACCCTCTAGCTTCATCACTGCACTGAGTTGGCTAGATGCCTTAAATTCTTGAAGTTCAATCACCTTCATTATCCTACCTGATCCTCACGTGTTTAGGTATGCGCATAGTAACCGTTGCAACAGGGTAACACTGAAGTCCAAAACACAAGATTTAGATAGCACCTGGGTTCAAATCCCAGCTCCAGAGCTTCTTCTCTTCGGTGAGCCCTCTGTGGGGTGATTTCTCACTTTCTCTCCCTCTCTTGCTTGTACACTAGCGTATGTACCCTATAGCAAAAATAAAAGCAATCATACTCATCATAATAAATGGCAGACTTCTAAGCCACTTCAGTAACCTAAATGTCAAAGCTTTAGACAAGAGGAATACCTGTTAATATCAATATCAATATTAATATCGTTAATACCTGTTAATATCATTATCAATAGATACCTGCTAACTACTCTGTCACTGACGGGCCTCCAGACCCTCAGACTTTGACTTCACTGTGCTGTTGGTTTTTACCTTTCATTTGTGATAGAGCACACACATGCCCGTGAGAGAGGAAGGCAGAAACAGGGGCACCCTCTGTCGGGTCATGTCACACCACAATCCCCTTTCTCCAGAACTCAAGCCATCAGATCCTGGGCACTTGCATGCATGCCTGGTGCATTTCAGGCTGACCTGCCAGGGATTCAAACTGTGGTCACCATGGGGATCTGGCTTCTCTTACACAGTGCATTACCGCTGGGCCGCTGAGCTGGCCCGACCTCCAATAGCTTTTGTTTGGGACTCTTCTAGCCTTCAGTAGCCGTTTTCCCATGTATAAGCATGAGGAGCTTCAACTCTGATCTTTGTTTCATAGTTTTATTGAGTCTTTTTTCCTGAATATAAAATTAATATATACACACTGGGCGGGGGGTGGGGGACATCTCTGGAAAGTATGAGTTTAAAAAATAAATTAAAAAACACAGGAAATCCTACAAGCCGAGAGCAGGCCCTGGCTAGTTCCTTTCTAGATTGGAAAGCCTGATTTAGAAGTTAGGTCTTAGGGACCAGTAGATGGCATAATGGTTATGTCACTGGACTCCCATGTAGTTGACCGCAATTCCAGTTCCAGGCCTGGTGACTTAAAACTCACACCGGGGACGTGTGCCTAAAATCCCAAGAGGAGAATGGAGAAGGGATTGCAGCCTGGCCATAGCCCCTGGGGAGTGATTTCTCACTTTCTGTTTCTCTGTCTCTCTCTCTGTCTTTACAGCAAGTGCACACTTCCTATAGCAAAAGTCTCTCTTAATTTTTTTTTAAAGTTCAGTTTTAGAGAACCTGGTCCTCATACCAAGTACACGTGTGAACTGCATCTTGACAGAAACATCTGTAAATCACCACCTGAAGCTGTCAGCTTTCTTTTTTTTATTTTAACTTAATTTCATTTGTTTATTATTATTCTTCAATTTGACCAGAGAAAGAGAGAGGGAGAGTGAGTAAGCAAGTTGCCAGGTCGAGGACCTGAACCATGGTCAGCCATGTGGGAATCCCCGTGCCTTAACCACCACACTATACCTGCCAGCCGCAGGAGTTGTAATCTCTCTAAACACGATTTCTAGTCTTGATTGCATTGAGTAATGCCCAAAAGTAGTACCAGTTTTTCATGATTTTAAAAACAAAGACCAGCAGATGGCCTGATGGTTATGTCGCTGGACTCCTACATAGTCGACCATGGTTCGAGTCCTGGACCAAGCCGCTTAAAACTCACACTGGGCACATGTGTGTGCATGCCCAGAATCTCAAGAGGAGGATGAAGGAGAAGGGATTGCAACGTGGCCATCCCCCCCCCCGGGGAGTGATTTCTTACTTACTTACTTCTGTTTTTCCACAGAGTTTGTTTTAGAGTTTGTAATTTATTTTTTCCATGAGCAAAAGAAAGAGAGATAGGCAACACCCCTAACAGAGTTTCAATGCCACAATCCACCTCCAGACTCAGATACCCCTGGTTCATGGGCATGTGTGTTTCTGGTATATACTCAGGAGGTCTCTGGACATCATCCTAGAATCTTTTCATGTGGGTCCACCAATGGCCCCTTTCCGTGAACTTTTTGAATTATCTTTATAGGTAGTGTAGATCTGGTAGGTTCCCCAGTACTTAGCCAGTAATTAGGTGCAGTTTCATGAATCAGTTTGATGGAAACCAGCAGTTAGCATAATGGCTATGTCGCTGGACTCCCATGTTGTCGACCGCGGTTCGCGTCTCGGACCCGGTGGCTTAAAACTCACGCTGGGCGCATGTGCGTGTGTGCCCAAGATCCCGAGAGGAGAATGGAGAAGGGATTGCGGCGTGACCATCCCCCCTGGGGGGTGATTTCTCGCTCTCTGTCTCTATGTCTCTCTCTGTCTGTCTGGCGAGCACACACGCCCTATAGCAAAAATTTCTCCAAAAAAAAAAAATTAAAATTAAAAAAAATAAAAATAAAATGAATCAGTTTGAATTTTGGCCTCTAACCATAAAACTAAATAAAGTTAATAGAAGACTGGTATGTCTTTGTTCAAGCAGGCTGTTGCCCTATGTTCCCTCGTAGATTTTTGCAAAACTCATATGTTCTTTCCATTGCAACCACATCTGCACCATGGCTCCTGAGATACAGTTCAAATCCAACTTCTGCCACATTTAGCACCTTGTCATTTTATCCGTCTCAGTTGAAGGTCAAAGTCTCTGACTCTTGCTTTTTGGTAAAGATGATCTTTCCCCTGCTGTCTTCTCACATGTGTGGCTCTCCAAATAGCATGAGCCCTGGGAACTGGACAGCCTGGTAAATCCATGGTTTATTTACTACTTTCACACAAAATCAAACAAACCCCAGCCACACCACCAGGGCAGGCTTTAAGGAAATAGATTCCCAAAAGTGTCACTGAAACCACTTATTGACACTCAGAAACATTTCATCATTCTGTGAGCAAGAATCACTTAGACCAAACAAGGAACAGCGCAACTGCTCCAACATCCAACCTTTGTCAAAGGGTCTATGAGAAAAGAAAGCCACAAAAATACTCCAGGTGCCAAACTGGGGCAGCCTTTGTCATACCCTTGGCCAGGTGACAGTATCATATGACATTGGACATGAGCTTTCAAAAGACAAAACGGGAAAAGGGACGAGTTTCTCTTTATAGAAGTTCAATTAAAGTTACTGTTCTTTTTTGTGACTTACAATGTGTCGCCTCTCTCTAAAATATATTTTTCTTGGGACCAGCAGTTAGCGTAATGGCTATGTCGCTGGACTCCCACGTAGTCGACCGCGGTTCAAGTCCCGGACCCGGTGGCTTAAACTCATGCCGGGCGTGTGTGCATGCGTGCCCAAGATCCTGAGAGGAGAATGGAGGAGAAGGGATTGCGGCGTGGCCATCCCCTCTGGGGGGTGATTTCTCGCTTTCTGTCTCTCTGTCTCTCTCTGTCTGTCTGGCAAGTGCACACGCCATATAGCAAAAACCTCTCAAAAAAAAAATATTTTTTTTCTTCTTCCACTTCAGCTCAACGCCCCTAAAATGTGCATGCACACACACGCATGATGTCTTATAACATATTTCAATACATTCTGCTAACAGTGCCATCAAAGACATTCTCCTTCTCTTGGACATCTGTTCTAGTTCCTAGCTGCCTAAGGTGACTCATTCTAGAGCTTTCTGTGGAACAATGATGAAAACTGATCTTCTCTCTAGGTGAGGCTACCATATGTAATCAGTGCCTTGCGTGGTATTAACCAAGTGATCCAGAAATGGTAATGTCTACAGTGGGAATGATTGGTGGCCATTGTCCCTGGGATGGAGATGACATGCATGACATTTCAAGATTCACTTCTTAAAGTAAGGAAAGAACCATGTGAAATGACTTTGCATGTTTGAGGCAGCTTTCTTTGTCCAAAGGTTAATGAAATAGTTCCAATAGTAGAAAGAGATTCATGCACATATACACACACAAACTTATCTTTTTGTCAATGTGAACGTTTTCAAGCTACAGAAAAGATAAAAGGATTGGACACGAATCACACCCAACACCTAGAATCTACAACTAACATTTTGTGTATTTTCTTGATTACATATCCAGCCATCCAACCATCTTTCTTTTTTTTTGTTTTGTTTTGTTTTGTTTTGTTTTGTTTTTTTGGAGAGGTTTTCGCTATAGGGCGCATGCGCTCGCCAGACAGACAGAAAGAGACATAGAGACAGAAAGCAAGAAATCACCCCCAGGGGGGATGGTCACGCCGCAATCCCTTCTCCTCCATTCTCCTCTCGGGATCTTGGGCACGCACACACACGCGCCCGGCGTGAGTTTTAAGCCACTGGGTCCGGGACACGAACCGCGGTCAACTATGTGGGAGTCCAGCGACATAGCCATTATGCTAAATGCTGGTTCTCCATCCAACCGTCTTTCTAACCATCAATTTGTTCCTTTTTAAACTGCATTTTAGAATGTGTTGCTGACACCAGTTCATTTCACCCCTAAACACTTCAATATGCATTGCATTAGCTTTAAGTTCAATTTTTACTAGTTACCTTATTTTTTTCACCTTTTTCTCCTTCTCTGTCTCCTGTTGCCCTTCCTCCTCTCCTTTGGCATAATTTACTACTGTGAATTGTGCTAATCTTAGTATACTATTTGTTGACTATTGATAGCTAGATTAACCACGCAACCAACTCTCCATGAAGATACAGAGAACATTATCATCACCCAGAAAAATTCTTCATTCTCCTTCCCGACAATCCTCGTCTCCAGCCCCATGGACCCAGCTACTATTTTAAATTTAGCACTGTCAATTGATTATACATTAAGGATGTCCTCTTTTGTGCAAGACTTCTTTTATGTGGCATGTTTTGTGGTTATATCTATGTCGTCAGTAGTTCATTCTTTTGCTAAGTAGTATTTCATTATATAACTACAACACAGTGTTTTAGACTGTATATGGACTTTCGGATTGTTTCTAGTCTTTAACTATTTTGAATAAAACTGCTATCAGTGCTCCTGTACAAGTCTTTATGTGCATATATATTTTCATTTCTTCTTTGGCAAATATCTTGGAATATAACTGCTGGATCTTAAGGTTACCCTGTATCTTTCATAGCCATACCTGCTGGGCTTAGGTTTTCTTGGTGCTGCAAGGTCTAAATCTATTTAAGCCCACAATATCTTTTCTTCACATGCAATAGCAGAACAAGAATCAATAATAGTTATTTTTAGGTCTCAGATGTTTGTGCTTTTCTTATACCTGTAACAAATCCAGTTGAGAATACTATACATGTCAACATCAACAGTTAATAAGCCATATCTGTTTCTCACTAATGGCAGTTTGTTTCTTGAAGAGAAGGGCCACTTCTCAACTAGCATGTTGAGACATGTTGGCACATGGATTGGTAGGAGAAGTAGCACTTGGGCACAGTAGTTAACTCCAGCTTGTCTCATTTGTAAAGCATTCTCTACTGCTCAAATGCTGTTGATGGTGACCTATTATTCATCATTGTATAATAACACCCAGCATGTCTGTCTTATCCAGGAAATAATGCATAGGTATGAATTCCAGCTTGTCCTTCAAATTGCTCACCAGTCTTCTTCTCCTGTCACTTCTCCCAGCCATTCTGTCTACCATCCTCTAGTGCATCCATTGTAAACTGCCTCTCCTCTAGTCAGATCTTACACCGAGACACGTTCTACTCTCAGCACCACTTCACAGTAGTGACTGCCAACCAGTCAGGGTTGCCCCCGGGTACATTACATCTGGCATGTAATGACTGTGACTACTGGACATTCAACAAAGCGCAAGACAGTCCCTGCCCCGCCAAAACAAAACACAACAAAACACCACTTTTCTAGCCCAAAATGTCAGTAATGTTGAAGTTTAGAAACCCTGCTTTACAGGGAAAAGAGATGTTAGAACAGGCTTCCAGATTATTATTATTTATTTTCATTTTTTGTTTTAAACATCCAATCACTATACATCATTTGGCTTGTAAAGAGAATTTACCTAACATGAGATATTTCTCAGACCAGTCCAGTAGACAATACTATACATATTATCATTAACAGGTAATAAACCATTTCTGTGTCCCATAAATGTCATGCCTATTTGTTCTCCTGCTATCTTTCTCTATACTCTTCCCTCTCCCTTGCCCCCTTCAATGCTGTCTTCAGCATCCATAACTATTTTCACTGCTTTTATGCCCTCCAATATTTCAAGCTCTACCATATAGTGTGGATAGTTGGTATATATTAAGTGTATATATACAATATCTTTCTTTCATAGCTTGGCTTGCTTCACTCAGCAATATATCTTCCATATTCAACCAATTTCTATCAAATGCCAGGGTCTTATTGTTTTTTATGGCTGAATAGTATTCCATAGAGTATATGTGCCACAATTTTTCAATCCCTACATCTGTTTGTGGACATCTGGGTTGGTCCCATGTCTTAGCAACTGTAAATATTGCTGCAATAAACATTGATGAGCAAGCGCTTTTCTGACTGAGTGTTCTCCTGTCCTTTGGGTAGATACCCAAAAGTGGGATTGCTGGATCAAATGGTAGTTCTATTTGTAGATCTTTGAGGAGGCTCCATACTGTTTTCCATAGCAGCTGGACCAATTTACATTCCAACAGTATAGGAGAGTTCCCCTTTCACCACAACCCTGCCAACACTTACCACTTTTTGTATTTTTAATCTTCAGCATTCTTACAGGGGTTAAGTGGTATTAATTAGTGGTTTTAATTTGCATCTCCCCTATGATGAGGGATGTTTGAACATTTCCTCATATCTTTTTTGACTGTTCATATACCTTCTCTAGAGAGATTTTTGTTCAGCTCATTTTCTCATCTTTCAATTGGGTGAATCTTTTTCTTTTTTCTTTTTTTTTTTTTTTTCCTCCAGGTAAGCCGCTTGAGTTCCCTGTGTATTCTTGTTATTGGTCCCTTATCTGAGGCATATTTTGGAAAAATATTCTCTCATTCTGAGGATTGTCAATTCACACTAATTACTGTATCCTTTGCCATGCAGAAACTTCTTAATCTGATATAGTTCCACTTGTCTATTTTAGGGATTATTGCCCATGCTTTGGGAGCTTATTTAAGAAGTCTTTGCCTACCCCAATGTCTCCCAGTTTCCCCAGTGTTTTCCACCAGTAGTTTTATAGTTTGAGGTCTTAGGTTCAGACCTTTGATCCATTTTGAGTTGATTTTTATTAGTGGTAAAAGATGGGGATTCAGTTTCATCTTTCTACAGGTGGATACCCAGTTTTTCCAGCACCATTTGCTAAAGAGATTTTCCTTTTCCCAATGGATTGACTGGTATCATTTGTCAAAAATCAGCTGGCCATAAGCTCTGCGGTTTATTTCTGGGGGGGGTCTATTCTATTCCATTGGTCCACCTGTCTGTTTCTGTGCCAATACCATGCTATTTTGATGATCACTGCTTTATAGTATATTTTGAGGTCAGGGAGTGATAAGCCACCCACTCCACTCTTCTTGCACAGGATTGCTTTGGCAATACAAGGTCTTATATGATTCCAGGCAAATTCTATGATTATCTTTTCTAGATCTGTGAGAATGTTTCTGGTATTTTGATTGGAATTGTGTTAAATATGTAGATTAATTTGGGTAGAATGGCCATTTTGATTATATTAATTCTTCCAATCCAGAGACGTAGGATGTCCTTCCACTTTTTTGTGTCCTTTTCAATATCTTTTTTGAGATTTTCATAGTTTTCTTTATAAAGGTCTTTGACTTCCTTAGTTAGGTTTATCCCTAGGTATCTTATACATTTTGTGGCTATGGTAAAAGGAATACCTTTCTTCAGATCTACTTTGTTCACCTTGTTGTTTGTATATAGAGATGCTATAGATTTTTAGATGTTGATTTTATATCCTGGCACTTTACTGTATTCATTTATTCGAGAACTTCTTTTCATGGAAACTTTTGGGTCTTCTAAGTATACCATCATGTCATCTGCTCATTCTTTTATTATTGCTGATGGAATATATTTAAATTTTTATGCTTTGTCCTCCTGTGCTGTTCTCTGTCTCCATTATAGTTGATGTCAATATAGTATTTTTTCAGGCTCAAAGTTGGCATAGTGGATAAGGGCACTGAACTCCCACGTGGTCGATCGCGATTTGAGTCCCGATCCTGGCGGCTTCCTTTCTCACTTTCCCTCTCTCTCTCATTCTTTTCCTCTCATTAGTGTCCAGACATGATTGTAAGGATGCTGGGAACATTTGTGCCCAAGGCTGGCTAAGGCTGGTAGCAGATCGCTGGTGTAGAGACTCTGTCAAAGGTGTGAATTGCTTTGCTTGCTCTCTCTTTCTCCTTCCCTCATGGAATAAATAAACTTAACGGTCGTGCGGGGAGCGAGGCCCCAGGCGGCCGGGCTAGGCGAGCGGAGAGCTGCGAGGAGGGGCGCGAGGGGCACGCGGGCCTAGAACAGGCTTCTGAGTGTGTTTTATCTGTAAATTTACTTTATATATCTAGTAAAGTCTGTAGTCATCCTTATATTCATATTTTTGAATGCATAAAATAAAATACATGTGATTACAAAGCAAATTGTTGTCAGTTTTATGAATTATGATGGAGTAGTCTATGTGCTTCATACTTAATGCATTAAAGAGTATGATCTAGGAGACAATCTAATAAATACCATAATTTTGAAGTAATGAGCATAAACAATATTTTGAGATCTGCTACAACTCTAGGGTGATATGAAAATATTTGTAATTTCTACTAAAAACAAAGTCACAGGAACTGTTGCTGATACACTTTAGTTTGAAGCCTACAATTAGAATAAAAGACAAGGCTAAGTTTTAGCTAGAGATTACTAAAGATGAGAATGTGACCTTTGTTTCATTTAAGTTCACAGTTGCCCTAAATTCTATTTATGAACCCTTTGGAAGCTCTACACACTCCTTCTTAATAATTCCTGTATTCAAGGAAATTACCTTCTCACACACACTCACAAAGCTCTAATTCGTCTTCATCTATGCCCGTCCTTTCTTCCTGCCCCTGATAGAAGAAGAGATATCCCTTTCTGTCAGAGGTCATGCACAGAAAACAGAAATTTCTTTAGCTATTTCAAGGAAAATGAATAGTAAATACAATGTAATACAGGGGATTAAAGACTTACAATATTCCTGGAATATAGTGTTATCAAACCTGCTACTTCAGCAGAAGAACACCACAGAACTAACCCTCCAAGGGAGTTGCTTCCTCTTACACGATCAGAAACAAGATGAATTCTAAATAGTCATTGGAACTCTTCGTTTCAGAAGCACTACCATAGTCGAGATTAGTTGACAAGCTGTACAAATGGTGGCTCCAGAGTCACTTCATGCCTAATGTACTGGGGGAGGTGGTGGAGAAAGAGAATGCTACATCCTGCCTCTTGGCACCCGCAAAGCATCTGGACATAGGAACACTCCTAAAAAAAGACCCAGTGAGTTCAAATGGGCTTTCCAGCAGAAACAGCCAAATTATAACCTCCCCTCACTTGTTTTCACCTTTCTCAGCTTGCATTTGACCCTCTAAATCCAAAGCAGTGTAAGAACCCTACAGAAGAGAGTCTAGAAAAATCAAGATGAAGATACTGAGCTTCAACCCACTTTTTCACCCATCTCCTGTTTTAGGTGCATTAATCCTTTCCATCCCCTCCTGCCTAATAATAGACCTTGCTCAAATGATTGATCTTCTGTCCTCTTTTCTCTCTCTTCAACCCTTGCCTTTCTGCCAAGTCTCTTCTACCAACATAACAGACAATTTGAAGACTCTCTCAACTCAATCCTGTCTTTAATCTTTCTTCTTCTTTTTCTTCTTCTTCTTCTTCTTCTTCTTCTTCTTCTTCTTCTTTTCTTCTTCTTTAATTCTTCTTCTCCTTCTCCTCCTTTTCTTCTTCTTGTCTTCTCTTTTTTCTTTTTTCTTTTCTTTTTTTTTTTTTTTTTTAGTGGCCAGAGCATGTGTGTGCTCTTCAGAGAGAGACAAAGAGAAGAAAAAGAGAGGGAGAAACCATCCCCCAATGGGACATGATCACACCACAATCCCTTCTCCTCTATTTTTCCATTGTGTCAGGATTTGGGGCACACATGCATATGTGCCTTATGGGTTTTATCAAACCACTGGGGCTGAGACTCAAACTGCTATCAGCCATGTGGGATCCAGCTCCCTTAATCATTAGCTTACAGGGTCAACCAAGTATTTAACCTTTTTTTAAAAAAAATACTTTAAGGGATCAGCAGATGGTGTAATGGTTACATCGCTGGTCTCCCATGTAGTTAACTGTGGTTCAAGTTCTGGACCCAGCAGCTTAAAACACGCTGAGCATTTGTGCATGCATACCCAAGATCCCAAGAGGAGAATGGAAGAGAAGGGATTGTGGCGTGACCATCCTCCCAGGGGTAATTTCTCGTTTTCTCTCTCTCTGTCTCTCCTGTGAGCACATGCACCCTATAGCAAAAATCTCTCAAAAAAAAAAAACTTTAAAAAATTGTTTTTTAATTGCCAGATGGAATGTGCACTTGCCAGTGAGAGAGAAAAATATAGAAATAAAGCACCTCCCCCCATGGAGTATGATGTTTCTTCTCTGTCGTTATCTGTCCTCTTCTGTTCACAGTGTTTTTTCTAAGGGCTGTCGGTGCTTCATGCCACTTCCACTTCCTCATTACTACTGGTTAACCCATAGCAATCAAGCTTCCAGATTTATCAGCCAACAAACACTGCCTTACCAAGGTCACCTAAAAGGCATTTACAGTCCTTTTATTACCATTGACACGCTTTCCCTAATTCTGCTACCACACACACTTCTGTATTTTTTCCTACTCCTCCAGCTGTTCTTTATGAATCTCCTTTGTATTTTGTGTTTGTTTTACATTAAGCAACACACTTCAAGAATCTGTCTTTTAACACTATAACTTACTGCCTTTTGTCTTTCTTTTTTTAAGTGAAAGACAATATATATCCTGTTTTCTCCACTCTAAGGTATCATTAATTGTGACTCACATTAGTATTTGTCCTAGCTTTCTTGAAGTATGATTGACAAATCTAAAAAATTGTATAGATTTAAGATGATACTGTGATATATATTATGAAATGATTCCTACAAGCAAGCTAATTAACATATTCATTACCTCACATAGTTGCCCTTTTGTATGTGTGATGAGAACATTTAAGAACTACTCTCCCAGGGCTGGCAAGTGGTGTGGTGATTAACGTACTGAACTCTCAAATGGCCAACTGTGGTTCAAGTCCCAGACCTGGCAGCTTACCTTTTCACTTCCCCCCCACCCTCTTTGTTTCTTTCTGGCCAAATTAAATAATAATAATAAATAAACTAAATGAAGTTAAATAATTCTTTTAAAAATCTACTCTCAGGAAATTTTAACTATGTAATACATTATCTTTAACTATATAGATCTCTAGATTTACTCATCTTAGAACTGGAAGTTTATATTCATTAACCAGTATTTTCTCATTTTCCCCCTTTCTACTCTCTGTTTCTCAAAGTTTTTAACTTTTTAAATATTCCACATATAAGTGATGCCATGCAGTATTTGTTTTTCTGTGGCTTGTGTTGACACAATGTCCTCCAACTTCATTCATATTATCACAAATTACAGGATTTCTTTCTATTTTTTCCAAGGCTGAATGGCATGTCATTATATACGTAGGCATCACAGCTTTTTTTTTTTTTTTTCATTCATCTATTGACAGATACTTAGGTTGACTCCATATCTTGGCCATTGTGAATAATGCCACAGTGAACGTGGGAGTGCAGATACCCATCTGAGATGCTGATTTCATTTCCTTTGGATATGTATCCAGAAGTAGAATTGCTGAACCATATAGTGCTATTTTTAATTTTACAAGGAACCTCCACACTGTTTTTCATAATGGCTGTAGCAATTTACATCCCTACAAACAGTGTTCGAGCGTTCTCTTTCTCCACATCTTCACTAACCTGTTACGGACTAAAAGCCATCCTAACAGGTGTGTGGTGATACCTCATTGTGGTTTTGATTTCCATTTCCCTGATGATGAGTGATGTTGAGCACTTTTTCATTTGTATACCTTTTTTAGAACAATTTCTTATGGTCATTTCAATAAATGCAAATCATTGGACAAAAATCCACTATCCTTTTGTGATTAAAAAATATTAAAACCTCAGAAAATCAAGTATAGAAATAATTTAGTTCAAAATAATAAAGGTCATAAATGGCAAGCCCGCAGCTAGCATCACATTCAGTGGTAAAAAGCTGAAAGCTGTTTCGCTAAGATCAGAAAGAAGACAAGGATGAAAACTTTCCTTCACCATCCCTCTTCAAAATAGTGCTAGATGTCCTAGCTAGAGGAATTAAGCAATAAAATGAAATAAAAGACTCCCCAATTGAAAAGGAGGAAATAAAATTGTTTCTGTCTTAAGAGAGATTTTTGCTATAGAGCATGTGTGCTCACCAGAAAGACAGAGAAACAGAAAGCGAGAAATCATGCCACAATCCCTTTTTCTCCATTCTTCTTTGGCGATTTTGGGCACACATACATACGTCCCCGGCATGAGTCTTAATCCACCAGGTCCGGAATTCAAACTGCAGTTGACTATGTGAGAGTCTAGTGATATAACCATTACACCATCTGCTGCTCTCTCCACTAATTTTTTGAAGCCCTCTTGTATGCTATGATAAATAAGGGAAAGGAAAAATGTTTATTTTACATCTTTGTTTTTTTTGTCTTAGCTTTTTGAGGGTTTTTAGGCAAAGATAGCTCACCACATAAGAATACCACATTCCTAGAATGATATTCTTTTCCATTAACTTCTTTCTAATGTAAGTTATACATACTCTAGTCTTATATGGAAACATTCTATTTCATATAGTGGTTTAATCTATGAAAACTTTTGTTGGAATAGAAAACTGAATTTAGAAATAAGTCTACATCTTGAATGAAGAATTACAGGTGACTGTGAGGTGTGGTTATGTAACTTACGTGAGTAGCACACCAAGTATTTTTATTGTAGTTTTTAATTCAGCATTTATTGAGCACTTTCTGCGTGTGCCAGATATTGTTGAAGACCTAGGATTAAAAAAAAATAGAGAGAGACAGAGAGAGAGTATGAGCGTTCTAAAGCAGCCATTGCACTTCTTGGCTTGGCACAAGTGCAGAGCTTTTCCAGCACACGGGGAGTGCCAAATACATCTGGCAAGCAAAGCTCTAGTGTCAGATCCAAAATGTTAGTGCAAGTGAATGTAACCTGAGATTGTACCAAATGGGATTACTATAGTCAATGCACAGTATGTTCCTTGACCTTTGGAGATTGACTGGACCACATTTGTCATGGGAAATTCTCTCCACTTAGATATTCTGTCACTCTTCACATCAGGTTACATAACTAAAAAACAAGAACAAAAAAGAAAGAAAAAGAGAGTCATGAATCAGTCCAAGTCCCCCCTGTTAGCCAACTTATATTTGTTGCATGTCCTTTAAGAGACCAGAAGTTAGTGTAATGGCTATGTCGCTGGACTCCCATGTAGTCGACCGTGGTTTGCATCCCGGACCCGGGGGCTTAAAACTCACGCTGGGCGCATGTGCGTGTGTACCCAAGATCCCGAGAGGAGAATGGAAGAGAAGGGATTGCGGCGTGGCCATCCCCCCTGGGGGGTGATTTCTCACTTTCTGTCTCTCTGTCTCTGTCTGTCTGGTGAGCGCACGCGCCCTATAGCAAAAACCTCTCAAAAAAAAAAAAAAAGAGAGACATTATATCGAAATTTCCTTTTCAGTGTTCTGCAGTGTTAACACACAGTTCTCATAAAAAACCACATGGAATAGGTATTGTTATTCTCAGTTTACAAATAAAGAACCCCTAGTCATAGAGAGATTGATTTACCCAAAGTCACAAAGTCAGTAAGTAATTGAAGGTTTGAACTGGACACTCTTCACTTCTCTTTAATTCAGTGGACCCCACTACCACCAGACTTGCTCTAGTATTGGCATTGTTAAAGATATTGTTAAAGAATCATCATGTTCTTCCTCGCACATCATAGGGTCCTGTACGAGTGACTTGACTCAGCCTACCACGATTAACTGCAAACTTGTAGCAGTGTTATAGTGATTTCCTTGCTTTGTCTCCCCACCAAGATCTCAAGCAGAGCTTAACACACTGAGACGGATAAATATTAACTTTTAGGTCAGCACCACTGTACGTCACAGGCCAAAGTCTAAACAGCAGGGAACTTTGGTCTCTTCCTGTGTCTCCTCTCACGTGGACAGAGGAAGACAGACGAAATGCAGGGTGTTTCTCTACGCGTCAGTGGATGGTTGTGCTTCCTTATTCTTTCTGATTCGGTAGGATCAGATTGTGTCTGTGGAGATGTGTGTATACTACATGCTTATTTTTAGTAATGAAGTCAGGGAATTCTCTCAGTTATCAGATTTCTGTGTATCTGTGCTCAAAAGTACAGGCATGGGTCAGCAGGTGCTATGATGGTTAAGAAACTGGATTCCACATGTCCTACTGCTCAGTTTGAGTCCTGGACCCAGGAGCTTGAAAATCACAATGGGCGCATGTGTGTTCATGCCCCAAATCCCAAGAGGAGACTGGAGAAAAAGGGACTGCAGCATGCCTATCGCCCCCGAGAGATGATTTATCACTTTTCCTCACTCTCTCTGTTGCTGTCTTCCTCTCTGGTGAGTTCATGCTCCCTACAGCAAAAACAAAAACAAAAAGTTCAGGCACATGGACAAAGAAATACAAGAATCATAGACATGAGAGCAAGGAGCATTAGACATTGTCTAGTTCAAGTTGCTCAATTTATAAAAAAGGAAAGTGAACACCCAACAATTACTTACCAAAATTACATAGATTCCATTTTGGTAAAAGCTTTCTTTTTTAGCGCAATCTATATACTATTGCACTTTATTTAAGTTTATTTTTATTTCTTCCTTTCATGAGAGAGAGGAAAGAGGGAGAGGTACTCTTATAGCAAGATACTATGCCAATATCCTCCAACCACCCTTCCAGCCAACCACACCATGCCTGCACACACCAGGCATGTTCAAGCCAACCCAGAATCCGAACCCAAGCCTTCCATATGGCTCCAGTATCTTATCATAGCACCTTATTTCCTGTGCCACCAAAGCTGGGTCTCAAATTATTATTACTTTTTTTTCTCTTTTTTTAAATTAATTAATTAATTTTTAATTTTTATATACATTCAATCACATTATTTAGCTTACAAAGTGAACATTTCAATATGTGAACATTTCTCCCCAGTCCAGTTGATCAAAATATCTTCAATAGATAACACCACACCTCCCCATCCCTTCAATGCTCTGCCTCCGTATCCCTCCTCTAAATGTCCTTCCCTAGGCCCCACTCCTCCACACACACCACATCTGGCATTCACATCCATCTTTTGTGTTTGTATATCCTTTATCAGTTTCAGTTGTAGAGTCAGACACTCGGTATATATTAAGTGGGGACATACAATGTCTCTCCTTCATAGCCTGGCTTGCTTCACTCAGCAGTAAATCTTCCATATTCTTCCACTTTCTGTCAAAAGCCAGGATTTTGTTGGTTTTTATGGCTGAATAGTATTCCATAGAGTATGTGTGCCACAGTTTTTTATTACTTTTTAACTTATTCAGAGATATCTTTGGTGCAATTTAAAGAGCCTGCAAATTTTACAGGGCTTCTTTTTTAAAATTATTTATTTGTTGTTGTTGTTGTTGTTATTATGATTATTATTTAAATTTGACCAGAGAGAGAGAAAGGAAATTATGAGAAAGCAAGCTGTTAGGTCCAGGACTTGAACTGTGGTCAGCCATGTGAGAGTTACAACACAATCCTCTTCTTCCACTCTCCTCTTGGGATTTTGGACATGCACACATAAGTGCCCGGTGTGAGTTTGAAGCTGCCAGATCCAGAACTCAGATCACGGTTGACCATGTAGGAATCCAGTGCTGTAACCATTACGCCATCTGCTGATGCCCCAAAATGTCTTTTCAAAGCTACTGGTGGCATTGCACATAATCACAGTCCTCTCATTTTCTTTATTTATTTATTTTTAATTTCATCATAGAAAAAAGTCTTCAAGTGTGGATTACAGGCCTGTGTGACAAGATCTCCAACTAAGACAAGATCTGCAGCACCTAGTACTGCAGAGGCCAGAGGGAGAGTGATTAGAATCTTTGCTCTTTGGTGTGATCTGTGGACCAATAGTATCAGTGTCATTTGAAGGCTTGTTGAAAAGATAGAATGGGCCAACCTTAAACCTGCCAAACCAGAATCCGCAATTTTTTTTTTTTTGAGAGAGATTTTTGCTATAAGATGCATGCACTTGCTAGAGAGATAGAGAGAGTTGGAGAGATAGAAAGCAATAAATCACCCCCAGGGGGAATGGCCACAATGCAATCCCTTCTCTGTTCTCCTCTCAGGATTTTGGGCACACACGCACACATATCCAGCATGAGTTTCAAGCCTCCAGGTCCGGGAATCAAACTGTGGTCAGGCACAGTGGGAGTTCAGCACCTTAACCACTACAATACTTTCTGGTCCCCAGAATCTGCATTCTTAATAGGATGCCACAGGAGATGCTTGAGCACATGCAAGGTTGAATAGAACTGATCTAAGTCATTATCTTCCAAAAGATTTGAATCATGCAACCTATCAGTAAAAATTCTAGCACAAATTCTGTGTGTAGGTATGTTTAAATAACACACAGACACTGCTACCCTGATATTTTATAAAAATATGCACCAAAATAGGCACCTATTTGCTCTAGGGTATATGCACTTGCTGGAGACATACAGAGAGGAGGGGAGAGAGAGAAAGAGAGAGAGAGAGAGAGAGGGAAAGTGAGAAATCATCCCACTGGGGGATGGTCACACTGCAACTCCTTCTTCTCCATTCTCTTTAGGATTTGGGACACACACACACAACACACACATGGCGTGTTTTTCAAGCCACAGAGTCCAGGACTTGACCTACCAGTTGGCCATGTGGATCCAGCGGCCTTAAACTCCCCACCACCTGATAGTCCCAAAAAGAATTTCTTAAAAGATAATGTAAACCAATGGTCACTATTAGCGACTTCTCTGACTTGCCTGAGCTCTGAGTGCCTTACAGGTTGACTCCATCTTTGCCGAGTTAACTGGAATCTGCCAGTCAAGTTCATATAAGGCCAGTGGGAGGGTTATGTGCTCTCGGTGTTTTCCTCCATGAGTTTTCAGAAATTGCACTCTTTATTTTTCATACATAGCCATACCACAATCCCTTCTCCTCCATTCTCTTCCTAGGATCTTGGGTGCCCATGTGTGCCCAGCGTGAGTTTCAAGCCACCGGGTCCAGGATTCAAACTATGGTCGACCATGTGGGAGTCCAACTACATAGATGCTATGTCATCTGCTGACCCCATGTTTCAAACTTTTTAAATTGAGTTTGTCTATTTCTACTGAATTTCATCATTTTGAGCACCAACTTCAAACAACAGAAGTCTCCAAGACTCTTGGTGGCTCTATTATTCTTAATAATTATTATTCTTAATCTTTTGTGTATTAAATTCAAAATATTAGTCACTGAAATTGCCTGTGAATTATCAATCAACCTTGGGTGTCCCTAAAATCCAGAATAAACAATAAGATATATAAAAGTACATAAAATAAAACGGTAAGTGAGCATTTAGAATCTCTTCCTTGACAGCCAGCTGGTGGCATGGTGGTGAAGACAGTTGGATCCCACATGGCCAAAAGTGTATTTCAAGTCTTGGACCCAATGGATTGCATAATACATCAGGCACATATACCCAAAATCCCAAGAGGAAAATGGTGGAGAAGGGATTGTAGCACGGCAATCACTTCTGTAGGGTGATTTCTCATTTTCCATCTTTCTCTTTGGTGAGCACACGCACATGTAGCAAAGACAAATAAGAAAACAAAACTATCATAAGTCGGCCTTTAATTTTCCTTTTATTCTTGAAAGAATACATGTATTCTGGAGGGGCAAAGTGGAATCAATTCAGCCAGCTGCCACCTGTTTTGAAGTCAGGAGGAAGTCGACTTAATTATAGCATCCCTCCCCCACTCCACCCCATCCCTTCCCATTAGCCTTGAGTTAATTTGAAAGTAGGGAAGACTATCATATATTACCTAGGACAGCGGTCATTAGGAGTTCACTCCAGGCAGTGTGCTAGACACATTCCATGGCCAAATCCTTTAGTTCATTTAATGTAAGAAACCTGTAAATTAGGTATTGTTACCCCAGTTTCACATATTAAAAAATAATTCAAACCTTTTTAAATTTGTATTTTATACTTTGTTCTTTTTTTAAAAAAAAGGAGGGGAGTGGGTAGTATGCTGGTTAAGGCACTAGATTCCTACATGGCTGACTGTAGTTAGAGTCCCAGACCTAACGACTTGAAAATCATGCTGAGTGTGTGTGTGTGCATGCCCAAAATCCCGAGAGGAAAATGGAGGAGAAAGGATTGAGGCATGGCCATCCCCTCGAAGCGTGATTTATCACTTTCCCCGTCTCTTTGTCTCTCTCCAGTAAGACTTACATGCCCTATGGCAAAAACCTGAAATAAAAATAATAATTTAAAAAAAAAAAAAGACCTGAGGTGCAGCAGTAAAAGGCAATGCTCTGTGAGACAATTCTGCATGGTTCATGGTTCAAGTCCAAAGACCTCCTTGAGTACACCAGGCATGTATGGATTCGTGATTTGGGAATGGCTGATGACTGGGTTTGGAATGTAGTGTCAAGACCCTTTGGAAGGCTCCTGCTCTCTCTCAGCATGTGTGCATCTCTTGCTTGTGGAAGAAATAAATAAGCTTTTTTTTTTTAGAAAAAGGACCTATAAAGGCCTGGAATCCCAAAAGCTAGGACAACATAGCTTTGATAGTATCAAATGCTCTTTAAATGATTTCTGTGTCCCAACCAAACCTGATGCTGCTGGTTTTTATGAGGATTACACAAGAGCCTGCCCAGCTTCTAGTAACTAACACACAACCCATGATTCCTATATAAAATGCTTATTATTGGAAGTTACCCTTTGGGTCTGTGCTAAAACTCTCCTATTACAAATGTATCTTCTCTTGTTTTGATATTTCCTGAGAAGAGATGAAGCTATCAATTCTTAGGAGCCAGGTAACAATGGTCAAGAAAACTGAGTTAAGCCTGGGCCTTCCTCAACCTCACTCATCAGTTAGTCACGTCTGAAAATTGCTTTTCTTTGGAGGAAAGGAAGCCACACATCTGATTGACCCCTATGTGTCCAGAAAAAGAATCTTGTACAGTGATGTTGTCATCTTAATGATCAACATTTAGTTATTGAACGTCTAGTATATCGGAGGCATTATTCTCTGAGCTTTGTATGCATCGTCTCTAAACTTTCTTAGAGCCCCGGAAATAATCCCTATCTTGCAGGACTCCATTCTTCGCATTCTGCAAGTAAGGAAACTGAAGACTGCCTCAAAGTCACATGGCTTTGCTCAAGTTATTTTCTCCCACATGCTTTTCACTACATTTTAATACTTTACTGGGATCTTTATGCCAGACGTCTCACCCTCTTGAACTGATTAACTCCACAGCAGGGTAAGTTGGGCCTCAGGGTCACTGTTAATTGGAGGTCAGTGGTGTGTGGCTGATGGAACTGCCTGGGAAATGCATTTGCCCTTCAAGCTCAGAAGTCTGAAATTATGGGACCAGCAGTTAGCGTAATGGCTATGTCGCTGAACTCCCATATAGTCGACTGCGGTTCGAGTCCCGGACCCAGTGGCTTAAACTCACATCGGTGCGTGTGCATGCGTGCCCAAGATCCTGAGAGAAGAATGGAGGAGAAAGGATTACAGTATGGCCATCCCCCCAGGGGGTGATTTCTCGCTTTCTGTCTCTCTGTCTCTGTCTTTTCTGGTGAGCGCACATGCCCTATAGGAAAAACCTCTCAAAAAAAAAGAAGAAAACATTAAGGATCAAAAAAAGTTAGGAACTTAAGCCGGTCTCATATTTATTTAGATGAGTGAATTAAAAGTAGGTTAAGAGTTTATCAATTTTTGGCTTTGTTTTACTTCTTACCCTGTACCACTCTCTAGAAATATTCTTGTGATCTGTGGATTGTCATGCATATTTTTATGTGCTCAGTTACTTTTAAGTCTGCTTTAATTGGTTTTGGGTTGTTTCCATAAACTACATTTCCGCATTGCATTCCACACTGCAGAAGGTGGGGTTGGTCTGTTGATTTTAGCTTATAAGTAAGCAAACCTACTCTGACCTGCAAAATTTTCATACCTGCCTTTTTTTCCACCTTACCCTTACGGAAATCTAATATTCGTTAATTGGGGGAAAACATATGACTGAGTGAATAAAAAAAACTGAAACTAGGGATCTTATCAATATTTTCTGGAAAATCCCTTTCCCGTTATGAGAGTTAGAGTACTTATGTGGAAGGAATAAAAATAATACCCGGACAGGTTATATTTTACTCAGGTTTGGAAACTCATCTAATGAAGACAAATCATGCCTGCAAAGTCCTTGTTTCCCTTAGGAAAGTATGTGGATGAGAAATACTTACAGGGCACATTTTCCTAGTGATTATCAGGCAAAATTTATTTATGGTTTTGATATTCAGAACGTATCAGGTTCTTTGTGTTCTTAGGATATCCATTTTACCTAATTTATTGTAAATGATACTGCAAGGAAACTCCAATGAGGTTTTTAATGTCTTAGGGTTTTGCTGTTGGTTAGAGAAAAGCAATGCTGGTTTATTTGTTTGTTTCAGTGGCATTTAAGGAAGCAAGATAAATAGATAATTCATACAAAAATAGCTATTTTTATTTCTTTTCCTTTTTTTCTACTCTTGAAAGTCACTGCTTTAAAAAACGGTACAATTTGGGGGCTGGTAGGTGGTGTGGGGCTTAAAGGCCCTGGACTCCCACATGGCCAACCATGGTTCAAGTCCTGGACCTGGCGGCTTGCTTTCTTGCTTTCTGTTTCTCTCACTTTCTCCCTCTATGATCAAATTTTTAAAAATAAAAATAATAAATAAAATTAATAAAATAATAATATTTTTAAAAGGTACAAATTGAATTCAAGGCCATTGGTTACAGTCTGATCAGAGCAGATATGTAATACTTTTTTTAAATTATTTTATTTAACTTTATTTATTTATTTGTTTTAATTTGACCAAAGAGGGACAGAGCAAGAGAGAGACAGAGAGGGAAGGTTAGAAAGCAAGCCACCAGGTCTGAGACTCGAACTACAGTGGGCCATGTGGGAGTCTAGTGCCCTTAACCACCATGCTGCCTACCGGCCCCGAGAACAGATATGTAATACTTTTCCTAGAGGATGAATTCACGACACTGATGTTGTGGTATCACGAAGCCTAGGAATAGAAAGCACAGGACCCAATGTCCAAAAAAGTCCTGTAAATCCATCCTGGTTTGACCAAGGATGGGGCATAGTGTAGAGTCAGGTGACTCCCAAATCTTGAAGCTGTTTCTTAGACTCTGCTTCCTTTAGTTTGACCAGACTGTTCTGAATCTAATAGTATGAGCCCACACATTTAGGGTCAGTCAGATACTTACTGAGTGTGCATTATGTGCAAGGTAAAATTACCTTGCTTAGACCAGGTAATTTATAAACAATAGAAATTTAGTTCTCACAGTTCTGGAGGCCAGGAAGTCCAAGATGAATAAACAAGAGCAGACTCAGTGGCTGGCTAGGGCTCCCTAAAATCTTGACTCCATGATATGCTAGCTAGCGAATACAAAGCAAGTTAACCTCTTTAAACTTTGCTTCCTGTCCTGTTAAATGAGCTTAAAAATAAAACTTGTCTCATAAGGTCATCATGAGGGTTAAATGAGAAAACGCATATGAAGTGTTTGATGCATAGTAAAGTAGTCAATAAATATTATTCGTTATGGATAATCGGTACTAAATCAGAAGCTATGGTTATAAAATCGAGTAGACATAGCACCAGCCAGGAAGACAGACATCCATATAACTGACGATATATATGGCCATGGAATAAACTTTGTAGCACCTGGCACAGAGCTTCAGTCCATTTGGGATTATGGCATAGGGAGCCCAAAGCCTTCGCAGAACAGATGCTATTTGGGACTTTAACCTGTGATATAGATTTTCACTCACCTTGAAAAGGCAAACCAGCTAAAGAGAGACAGTTGTATTACTTACCTATTGCTGTGTACCAAATTACCCCCAAATATAGCAGCTTAATAAAACATTTGTTATCTTACAGTTTCTGTGGGCCACGAATAATCTAGGCACCACTTAATGGGATGCCTCTGTATCACGATCTCTAACGAGGCTGCACTCGCACCATCTGGTGGTCTCTCATCATCCTCAGGCTGAACTAGGAATGGAAAATCAGGGCCCTTCTTGCTCAAGCACTCATTGGCAGGCCTCAGAAGGTCCAGTTTGTGGTTCATGCTTTTGGTTGCTGGCAGGCTTTGGTTCCTCGTCATGTATTTTGTTTATCCTATAGAGCTAGAATCAGCAAAATTTATCTGTAGAAAGTCAGATAGTAAATATTTTAGACATTTCTGGTCTTACGGTGTCTGTTGCAACTACTCAACTCACCTATGTGACTTGAAAGCAGCCATAGACACTACATAATGAGTGGGCATAGTGGTGTTCCAATAAAATGTTTTTAATTAATAATTTTTATTAACATAACAATTATGATGTAAATTTTCAGTATACAATAAAGTCATAGTAACAAAAAATGCGGCCCAATTCCTCCGCTAGATCTCTACAAAAACAGCAGCTTGGTTTAGCAAAGGTAGGCCTTGTAGTCAGCTCCTCAGGGCTTCAATTCTTGGTCCATAATACATGTGGTTAGATTAACATTATGTTGAGTCTTCCCACCCACAAATGCTGTCAATGTAGCTTTAACATTTTTAAAGAAAAAAAATTTGGGAACCAGCAGTTAGCGTAATGGCTATGTCACTGGACTCCCATGTAGTCGACTGCGGTTCACGTCCCTGACCCGGTGGCTTAAAACTAACACCGGGCGCGTGTGCGTGCGTGCCCATGATCCCAAGAGGCGAATGGAGGAGAAGGGATTGCAGCGTGGCCATCCCCCCCGGGGGGTGATTTCTCACTTTCTGTCTCTCTGTCTCTGTCTGTCTGGCGAGCGCATGCGCCCTATAGCAAAAACCTCTCAAAAAAAAAAAAAAAAGGAAAGAAAAAAATTTAATATTTGTTGCAATTTATGATTTACATATAATCATTACACATCTTTTTCCTGTACAGAATGGTCTTTAAAAGCATGTATGCAGTGTATAATAAACAAATCAAGAATATTAGCCTATTACTACCTTCAACATTTAACATCATATGATGTGGACATTTGAAACCCGTTCTACTGGTTATTCTGGAAGTATGTACTGAAATTGACTATGACGTTCATTACTGTGAAATAGAGTTCTAAAGAAAACAAATTGATTAAAAATCAGACAACAAAAAGTCTCATAAATTAATGAGGATGGGAGCCAGGTAGAGTGGATAAGGTGCTAAATTCCCACATAACCAACCACAGTTCAAGTCCTGGACCTAGCACCTTCTTTTCTCACTTTCCCTCTCTCTCTCTTTCTGGTGAGTGCATGTGCCCTATAGAAAATTAAATAATAATAATAATAATAATAATAATAATAAATAAAATAAAATATTTTTTATAAATAAATAAATATATAAATTGAAACCTGTAGAGACTACTATCTATCAATAATCGGATGGATTTATATTTGAACATCTTGTGTGTAGGATAGTTGAGTCTGCATTTTTAGTCTTTTTAGTGGGGAAATTAAATCTTGACTTTCGATATTGTTATCAATATGTAAGGACGTGTCCTTTTTCTCTATTTGTTTTGTGTTCTCTTACATCTATTTATCTCCCTTTAGTTTTCCTGGTGTTGTATTCCGTTAAGTATTTCCTGAAGAGCTGGTTTAGTTTTGGTGAATTCTTTCAGCGTTTGTTTATCTGGGAATGATTTTATTTCTCCTTTCCATTTGAAAGATAATCTTGCCAGATATAGTACTCTCAGCTGAAATTGTTTTTCTTTCAGCATTTTAAATATGTCTTCCCATTCTTTCCCTGTCTGCATTGTTTCAGTTGAGAGGCTCAATGTTAGTCTAATGGGGTAACCTTTGTACGTAACTTGGCATTTCTCTCTTGTCATTTTCTTTGATTTTTACCAATTTGGCAATTATATGCCTTGGAGAGAATCCTCTTATATCTATTTGGTGTCCTTTATATTTCCTAGATTTGGATGTCCACATGCCTCTCTAAATTTGGAAAGTTTTCAGATAATATATCATGAGAGTTTTTTTATGCCTTTAGCTTCCTCTTTATCTTCTGGAATACCTATTACGCAGATATTCAGCCATTTAATCGTGTCTAAGATTTCTCATATGTTGTCCACATTTTAGGAGTTATTCTTTTCAGTTCTTAGGACTTAATCAGAAGTATTGTCTTCAAGATTAGAGATTCTTTCTTCTTCATGGTCTCATCTGCTGTCGATACTTTCAAGGGATATTTTGATTTCCTACATCATATTCTTTATCTCCAAAAGTTCTGTTTGTTTGTTTTTCAATGTGATTTATCTCTTTTTGGAGTTCCTCCTTCAAATCATGAAATAATTTTCTCATCTCCTGGAGTTGGTTCTGTTTTCTCTTGCATCTCATTGAGTTTTGTTACAAGGATATTCTGAATTCTTTTTCTGATATGATCTCTTGTGTTTTATCCATTGTTGGTTGGTGAAGAGTTATTAGGTTCCTTAGGGAAGGAGGTATTTCCTGTTTTTTTCCCCAATATGCATTTTTTTTCATGACCTTTTTGAAGTTCTCTTATATGCTTTGTCTTTCTATAGCAACGTTAAGATCAGATCAAAGTCTCTCAGAGGCTGAAAGAGGTCAGGATGGCTTACTGTTGTTTGGGGCTTTCAGTATATTAAATAACAAGATAGTTATAAAACAGGACTATAAAAAATGGACGAAAAGTATACATGCTTATACATGCATAAACTTGCAAGACGACACACTTGAATAAAGGTGATAGAATTTTCCTCTTCTATAGATGAGGTATCAGTTCTCAAGGAACGGCAGGGGATTTATTATAGGAAAATGGAGCTGAAGTTTAAAGGTGTTTGAGGAACATTGTCTTCTTTTAAGATAGTCAGTGTAGCTCTGGGCATGCATTTGGAGATATTTGTCAAGTGTCTACATTTGAGGTCACTCATGAATGGAAAGTGTGAGTTCATTGACCTCCTCTACCTGTATTCCTTCTGTACCTCTGTAGTGATGAGTTTGGTGTGTGCGGTCCTATCCTATTGAAACGATTTCATGGTAGACACGAAAAAGCTTAAACTCTGACTCCGTGTTCCACCATCTGCTATTCTGTGACGCTGAGAGTGAAGCTTGCCAGCCATTTTCCTTACTATACAAAAAAGCTACCAATGCTGACTTCACACAGTTGCTGGGAAGACAGTAAGATCCTAAGTGGAAAAGTATCAAACACACAGTGGAGGCTCCAGTGTCAGACATCACACCACCACTCCGCAGCCCATCATACGTCAGATCCAGAGTCCCGCATTTTGAGGGTAACCACACTGCTACGTGGGCCCAGTGAAGACTCCTGTGCCTGTACCCTGAGCTCCCTTCATAAATGAACTGATGGCACGACCGCTGCAGTGACCTGGCCCTGGGTTCTGCCTTGCTGCTGCTGCTGCTGCTTTTTTTTTTTTTAAGATTCACTTCTTTTTAATTTTATGTATTACCATTATTTTTCCATTTTGACCAGAGAGAGACAGACAGAGAGAAAGGGAGAGTGAGAAGCAAGCCGCCATGTTCAGAACTTGAACCGTGGTCCGCCATGTGGGAGTCAGGCACCTCAACCACCATGCCATCTGTCAATCCCATGCCTAGCTGCTTCTCCCATCCACCTTCACCTCTCCTCAGTAAATGAACATGTACACGACAGCTTACACATCTGAAGCCGGTCTCTTGTGTCACATATGTGAGAAAATGGAGACAGAACAGTGACTGTAAATGGAAAAGATATCCACAGGGCACTGGGTGTCTGCAGATTTTCAGGATGACTCTCAACTATTGTTCCTGGGGGCTCTGATGCTAAGAGATACAGTTCGCCACCTCTACCAGGGAGCGCTTGTGCTGCAAAGAGAAAGATGAACTTAATGAGAGTGGAGAATTCAGCTCTGAGTCCCTCGGATCTATGGTAAGGGACCTGGAACTTCAATATTTGGAAAAGGAGGGTTTCTGCCTGGGACAGGAATGCAGTTGCTGTTCAAACTTTCCTTGCGCTTTTACCTGAAGTCTTTAATTCGAGGCTTTGCGGGTTGAGCGTTGCCTGTTTTGTGATGGAGGCATTGAGCCTCCTGGTCGGTCTCTAACTGCCAAGTCTGTCGGTGCTCTTTTACTTCATGTAAGAGAAATCAAAGATGGAAAGGAGGAAAATAAAAATCATCTCCCACATCAGGAAAAGGATTTCCTGCTGCTAGTCAGCACTGGAGACCTCACGTTTGAAAACGGCAAGACTTTACGGAAAAACAAAAAGGTTCCAAAATGTTACCTTTCAGAGAGGCATGGCCAGTGAACTGGCAGATCACTCTTGAAATAATTTGCAGCTTTTAAAACAATCATTATGAACATTATGTATGAAAAAGTTCAGAGACATAAATGGGGGGAAAAAACAAGACTTACCATTGTTTATGCACTGTGTAATACTGATATGCAGATGGAAATAAACTAAAACAAAAACCCAGAAAAAATTGAACATGCCACATCGGGTTAGGTGGTTATAACTATGCCTGCCCTTTTAAAC
This sequence comes from Tupaia tana, assembly GCA_026018925.1. Classification (NCBI taxonomy): domain Eukaryota; kingdom Metazoa; phylum Chordata; class Mammalia; order Scandentia; family Tupaiidae; genus Tupaia; species Tupaia tana. The sequence goes on along the minus strand of JAKSZU010000025.1, from coordinate 15,029,499 downwards.
TCTCTGCCGTCAGACTTTGTGTGCTATTGCTGTGTGTGTGCATCTGTGCTTCACTTAACCTATTTTATACGTATTTTGTGTATGAAGTATATATTTTGTATGTACAACTATACATATATATATATATATATATATATATATATATATATATGCACATTTAATAAAAACAGGTTGTACCTTAAGCCTTTGGAAAAGAGCAGAGATATTTGTGAGTAGAGCAAATGTAAAAGGAAAGTTTGGAGACTTTAAAGAAAATACTTAAAACTACGCTCTGTTTCCTGTTGAGATTCTAGATATAAATCACAACTTAGTTGCCTTGGTTTAAAGGGCGTTTGTCTTTGATCATGACTTCACACAACGGAAGATACCCGTCCTTGTGCGAAGTGGTGGTTAACTTCTGGTAACCTCGGACAACAAAGAGCTCCTCTGTGCTAGCACAGGAATTCCTCTTGGAGTATAGGGTAGGCCCCCAGCTGAACCGTATCCAAGGAAGATGTTGCAAAGCTTGCAAAGCTTGTTCAGAGAAAGGAGCCCAGCTTGAGATCTTTTCTTTCTATTCAGATTTTGGCCCTACTTGGGGGTGGGGGTAGGGGAGACCCATCAAAGCAAAGCAGAGAAGAAATGGGCATGCATTTACAAATTGCAAGGAAAAGTTCATTCTTGCAGCCCGTGTTCGTGCCAGCTCTAGCTTATCTTCACCATTTAACTCCACTTGGACAGAAAAACCTTGTTTTTCCTCTCATAGGCGTTCAAGAACCAGAGAGATGAAGGAACTTTACCAAGTTCGTGGAAAACTGGAACTAGAGTATGAGTTTCTTTTGGTGCAAACATTTTTAAACGTCGAAACCCTTGCATTTTTTTTTTTTAACAATAGCAGTTCCTAACTCAAATGCGCCACTGATGCTGCGAGTTGTCTCCACTGTTTTCTGATACATTTTGAACTTGAAAAAGAAAATCACTTGAATTTTTCTTATGTCTGACATCATATCCATAGTCTAAAATAAGTATAAAATAAACAGCAAGTCATAAGTGACTAGCAAAAAAAGAAAACACGTAATGCACATTAAAATGATGTAGAACATAACCACATTTCCTTAAGAATATATCCAATATCAAATAGTAAAATTCAACAGTGCAAAAATTGCAGTCTGTTTTGCACCAACATAATACTTGTAATCCAGCAGTGTCTAATAGAACTTTCTGTGGTGGGGAATATATTCTACACCTACACTGTCCAACATGGTAGCCATATACCGCCTGCGGCTTTTGAACACTTAAAACATGGATGGCTAGTGTATCTTAGGAACTGAACTTTTAATTTTGAGTAAATTTAAATATCCGCATGTGGTTAGTAGTTACCGTTGGACTGTACAGCTCTCGAATATTCTGAAGGTCGATTGCCACGGTTGCCCATCCCCATAGTCTTTGCCAGTCATCTCTGTTGTGTCACTAGTCCTTAATTATTTGTTTGTGATTTGCCCACCTCACGAGATTGTAAGCTTATGTCTAATTCATCCTGCCATGTTCATCTTCTTGCACATGGTCTGACCCACAGCACCAGATACTTAATAATTCATGTAGGCTAAGTAAAGGATGCAAGTTGGCTTTTTCAGAAGCATTGTTGTCATCACTTGCTGTCCTCGACGCTACTCTGGCTCCTGGCTTTGCTATTATGACTTGATCAGGTCCCCAGTCTTCAAATGAACCTGAGACCGCGCCAGTAAGCACATTTTTGTTTATTTAAAAAGAAATCACTTCTTTAGCTGGTTATTTTGGCATTTACCTTTTTATCTCTTAAATCAATGCTTCAATGATCATTTCTTGCAAAATCTTTTTTTTAGTTTTAGGCATTATCTCCCACCATGGAAGAAGAAGATTTGACTGCCTCCTCCTGCCTCACCCCACATAAGGAATATTCCCATTCTGCACTGAAACTGCCCCCCTCTGATTCTGGTTAGATGAATGTTTACTGTAACTACATAAATACTTTCTCATCCTAACCAGGTAGTGAATCGTATTCCCTTTCCTGTAAATTTCTTTAGATTTCTTTATTTATTTCTTCCATGAGTGCAAGAAGCAGAGGGAAACAGAGAGAGGGACAGAGACAGAAACAGCAGCATTAACGGGGTCTTCATGCTGTGATCCACCCCCGGCTCAGGCAGCCCTGGATCGTGTGATTCAGGGAGATCTCTAGACACAACCCCAAAAGATTCCCGTGTGAATCAGTCTTACAGTGCACAGTGTTACCATGACACTACCTTCTGCACTGTCGTTTTAGAGGGAACTTTTATCTGGAAGGAACAAATGGCTTATTTTTCAATTACTGAGTGTGTTCTGTATAATGTCAATCCCAAATTCTTTTCCTATTATATAAATCTTTCTCTTTGGGACACTTTAATTATTCAGTCAATGTTCTCTCTTAATGGCAGGCTATCCAGAGTGGTCGGTCTGACCTACTCCAGTCTGAAGGAGCTGGCAATATTGTCCACACTGCTGGCATTCGTCTATTTTCTGTGTTTAGCGCCCAAATTCCTCTATCCCTGGTCATGCCCTCTTGGTTAACTCCCTCATCTTCTGAAAGCCTCCTGGAAGAATGTGTATGGATAGTGAATTTTTAAAAATCTTCTCATATCTGAAAATGTCATGATCTTACCTTCTCATTTAACTAGCAGTTTGATCAGGTTTTGAGTTATGTGTGTGTGTATATGTGTGTGTGTGTGTGTGTGTGTGTGTATTTGTGTGCACACACACCTGCATAAGAACTCCAAAACCAGCCATGCCATGGTGGCTTGCACTGCTAAGATGCTGTGCTCCATGGGCTGAAACCAAGATGGGACGCCCAGGTTCTATTTCCAGTTCAACCTAAAGACCAGGCATGGTGGCATACACCTGTAAGCCCAGCAACTTTAGAGACTGAGGCAAGAAGATTGTAAGCTCAAAGGCTGGCATGGGCGACACAGACTGTCTGAAAAAGAGCCTTTAGCCCCAGCAAGGAAGTTCCTTCTTTGGTTGAGGTGGAAATGTAATATGAGCAAATTACTTTACTACAAGACATAAAATGATCAGAGCCATCGAAGTACTTAAAGATTCTATAGAAATGTTTTTAAATGGATGAAGTGCCTTTGGTTAGGATCTTTGGGTAAATCTTCTGGGACACAGTAGTGGATTCTAAAATGCGTTCTGAAAGATAAATAGAAGTTTACGACAGTGGACATGGAGACCTGCTCACCATGGGAACAATAATATGTGCAAAAGCATAAAAATAGGAAAGCATTTGCATGATTAGTGTACAGTGGAAAATCCATATTTTCTAGAAAAACAGGTAACTAGAGGAGTTTCAGAAATGATCTAGAAAGGAGGAGAAGGGATTGTGGTGTGGCCATCCCCTCTGGGGGGGGGGGGTGGTTTCTCGCTTTCTGTCTCTCTGTCTCTCTCTGTCTGGTGAGCACATGCACCCTATAGCAAAAAGGAAAGAAGAAAGAAAGAAAGAAGAAAGAAGAAAGAAAGAAAGAAAGAAAGAAAGAAAGAAAGAAAGAAAGAAAGAAAGAAAGAAAGGAGGGAGGGAGGGAGGGAGGGAGGGAGGGAGGGAGGGAGGGAGGGAGGGAGGAAGGAAAGAAAGAAAAAAGGAAGGAAGAAAGGAAGGAAGGAAGGAAGGAAGGAAGGAAGGAAGGGAGGGAGGGAGGAAGGAAGGATGGATGGATGGATCTACAAAGGCCATGGCCATGTTGTGGTAAGCCTTGAATGTGTAGCTGGGAATTCTAAAGATTTTGGTAGGCAGTGCAAAACCACTTAAAGCTTCTTAACAGGAGAGTGGCTTGATGAGAACTATTCTTTGCAAGGCTGGCTCCTGTTCACATTCTGGATCCCAGCTCAAATGCTAACTCCCAACTCTCTGTGGGTTCACCCTCACTCACAGTGAATTCTCACCTATAATTCCAAATTGCTACATCCAGTTGGTTTCTTACAAGGCACTTACTACTGCTTGTAACATCTGCGTACCAACTATATGGTAAGTTCCAGAGTGGGGCAAAGAGAAAGTTCTCTTCACCTTTTATACCCTCAGGACTTAGCACCCTGAGTGGCATTTCATAGGTGTCAGTAATTTTTCATTACATGTGCAGCTATTGTCAGACGAGGGTCTCTGCACCCCTAGTCTAGGAATCCAAAGCAGGTCTGAACCCTCGCTGCTCAACAAAACAGAGAGAGGCAAAATGGTTGATGAGAGAGGAAAGGAAAATTTCTCACAGTACGACCACACCAGAAAGACATGTAAGATTCTCTTAAACTGGTCAGTTGATTTACAGATATTTTTATAGAGGAAAGAGGATGCTGTGTGGCTTGTAACCATCTACAGAAAAGCACAGATCAGGTTAATTTTTAGCTGGGGGCACAATCAAGTGATTTATCTTTGCGACAGACGTTTCAGACTCATCTAAAGGGGACAATCAAATAATCCATCTTCAAAGACAGGAGTTTCAGCTTGTGGCTGGGGCAGAGTGTCCCTCATTATTGCAAGCTCCAGGTTGGCCATTCGTCTCCTTGGAGTTCCTGTGAGAAACTTCAAGCACAGAGTATCAGACTAGGAGAGAGACCGTTTTTGATTTTAGCAAGATGGAGTCAGTCTTGCCAAGCAGGACCTGGTTACACAGGCATCCACGAATAGCCTCAGGCAGACAATTATCCAAAACAAGAACAAGGATTTTGTGAAATGATTACTTTTTCTACTTTCTAAGCCCGGAAGCTTTCACCCCATAAAGATAGATATGCAAGCCCTGAGTCTTCTTCCCTCTTTTCATCTCACTCCTGGGAATGAGTCATAGTCCTCCAAGTAAATCCTAGTCCCTCCTGAATCTCCTCACAGCTTGGCTATTTTTTTTTTTTTTTTATTTCCAGAGGGCATGTACACTTGCCAGAAAGAGACAAAAGAGAGAGGGAACCAGCAGTTAACGTAATGGCTATGTCGCTGGACTCCCACATAGTCGGCCGCGGTTCACGTCCCGGACCCGGTGGCTTAAAACTCACGCCGGGCGCGTGTGCGTGTGTGCCCAAGATCCCGAGAGGAGAATGGAGGAGAAGGGATCGCGGCGTGACCATCCTCCCTGGGGGGTGATTTCTCGCTTTCTGTCTCTCTGTCTCTATGTCTCTGTCTGTCTGGCGAGCGCACGCGCCCTATAGTGAAAAACCTCTAAAAAAAAAAAAAAAGAGAGAGAGAGATTTCCAGAAAACACCCTCCAGTGGGGAGTGGTCACAAGCAATTCCATCACCTCCATTTCTCCATCCTGTCAGGATTTGGGGGCATGCACACACATGTCAAACTTATTTTTCAAGCCACAGAGGCCAGGACTCAAACCGCAGTCAGCCATGTGTAATCCAGCTCCCTTAACCACTAGGCTACAGGCTAGCCCTGCTGTGCTCTTTCAACTCCAGCAATCCAGGATAGTCCCTCATCTGCACAGAGGCTACCATTCTACAGGACACCCCACATGGCATCCCATTTGCTGCCGTTTCTTGGTACCCAGGACAGGGTTTGTCACACAGAATTATTTGTCGACTAAGTAAATAATTAAGTATGCACAATCCAAAATTCAAAGCTTTTTATGTGCTGGCATGTCTCCACAAGGGGACAATCCACATCTGACTTCAAGTGACAGTCAAAACTCTATATGACGAAAATATTATATACAGGTGTACACGATGTATATGAAGCACAAGTGAACTGAGTGTTTAGACGTGGATCTCATCCCCAAAGTAATCTCATTACGTGGATGTAGATATTCAAGATCTGGATCACCTCTAGTCCCACGAATTTTAGATAAGGGATATTCAACACATACTCCATCCTTCTCTGCCTCCTGTGGGTGAGGTTCCCTCTGCCTGAAGCCCCTCCCACCACCCCTGACCATCATCAGCCATGATTTCCTCTTGTCTTTCAATGATGTCAGCTTCTCACAGCTGTCCTGTTGTATAGTCTTGCAGTCCTAAACCTCCTTGGATTATGGTAGTGTTTCTTTGATGTCATTGCTTGTGTGTCTTAGTAATTTTTAAGCTCTTCCTGCCTCCTTGCCCTCCCCAGTTAGATGGCTAGTTCCCTGAGTGCGTAAACTTTACCTTTCTCATGTTTTCCTTACCCAGTAGTATCCAAATTGAATTATAAATGCTATGGTAAACATTAAGAATAATGAAATCTAATGACATTTGAACAAGGTGTGAGATTTTAAGTCATTATTGAACAATAAAAAATATACTGAGGGTGTTCCTAATTAGAATATGAAGTGAATCACAAAAAGGATGTAACAATTCTGATATCCTATGATCAATTTGGGACAGTTTTAACTAATGTAGTATATGTGGGAGTGAATAAAAGCATGCCTCAAAACATTTTGTCTATATGTAGTAAACTATTCTAATAACTGTAAAGAAGTTACGAACAAAGATAGTTTATAAATTGTGTATTTTATTGAAATAATATACATTTGCCCATTGAAACTTTGCTTGATATGCCCCAGAGAGCAAATTCTTTTATTTATTTTCTTAGTTGAAACTTGACCCATTGGAGAAGAAGCAAATTGTCGTGTAATGTTTGTTAACAACAGTAATATCCGTGATGTTTTAGACTTTCCAGGCTGCTATAACAATATATCATAAACTGGGTAGTTTATATAGAAAAGAAATTATTTCCCACAGTTTGGAGACTGGGAGGTCCAAGACTAAGGCTTTGGCAAAAACAGGGTATGGTGAAACTTGCTTCTTAAACGGCTGTCTCTTCACCGAAATCTCATCAGGTGAAAAAATGATGGCGGTTCTCTGGGTCCTCTTAGAGTAAGGGCATCCATCCCATTCATGAGAGCTCAGCTTTCATGACTGACTTACCTTCCCAAAGCCCCACCTCCTAACACCATGGCCTTGGAAACTGGGTTTCAACATAGGAATTCTGGAGGGACACACACACTCAGACTGTAGTAGATGCCTTCTAGTTGTTCAACAATTGCAACATGGCCAGCAAATGAAACGGCTGCCATGTTTTCAGATGGAACACTGCTATGTGGGCTGTTGATCAGTTGCTATGTGTCAAGGTCTGGGCTGCAAAACCAGGCCTGACACCCTTGGGTTCAGTGTTCCAGGCCAGGACCTCCAGCCCTCCCAGATCACTGTCCTGTGCCCCTCAGGAACCACTTCCCACTGTGGCATTCATGATGCAGCCTGACTGTGAAGAAAGACCTCCATTTTGAACTCTTTTGTTATTGCAGGAAGAGAAGTTAAACTTGAGAAACCTCATGGAGGATCTTCGTAGCAGGTCAGTTGTTTTGTTTTTCTATGCTTTGGGGGCAGGGGGGGAGTCTACTCTTTGTACTTTCCATTACGTGTTTTCTTTTTCTTTTTTTTTTTTTTTTTGGAGAGGTTTTTGCCATAGGACGTGTGTGCTCGCCAAGCAGACAGAGAGAGACAGAGAGACAGAAAGCAAGCAATCACCCCCCCCTAGGGGGGATGGCCACGGCACAATCCCTTCTCCTCCATTCTCCTCTCAGGATCTTGGGCACGCACACACACACGCCCGGTGTGAGTTTTAAGCCACTGGGTCCGGGACATGAACCACGGTCAACGACATGGGAGTCCAGCAACATAGCCATTACGCTAACTGCTGGTCCCCCATTAGGTGTTTTCTTACCACCCAATCTTTTCACTACAGTTTTTAATACCTAAAACATTAAAACCAATAGCCAGCGTGGTCCCCAAAGTCTGTTTCTTTCTGGCTCATTCAGGTTTGAGTTGAATTCTGTTATTCCCTTTTCCCTTTTGTGGTGTGAGGAGGTAATTCTGAAATGTGTGATGAGGCACAAGCCAACCAAGTCTTCACATGGAATGACTTCCAGGCTGCTTAGGGTTTCTCCCATCAAGCCCAGGCCCCCAGAGCAGTGCTCCTCAGAGTGCGGCCCATGGACTGGCAGCATCAGCCACACCAGGGAGCGTGTCAGAAATGCAGCTTCTTGGTCCTGCTCAGACCTACCAACTCAGGAGCTCTGGGTGGGTGTGCAGTCCCAGTGGCTCTGTACATTCTCAGTGTGGGAACCAGGTCCTAGAAGTAAAGACCTGCCTTCCCTTTCTTTCTTTCTGATTCTCCTCCCCAACTCCTTTACCATGGTCATCGTTAGCCCAGGTGTGTCTGCTGAAAGTAGTGTGTGCATTCTGCTTGTTCCCCGTCGCACACTCTAGACTGTCAAGCTGCCTCCTTTGTGCAAAGCCATATCTTCCTTTGAGGTTCACGTCATCTGTTTATGCTATCCTTTCTCCTACTTGTTGCCATCATGTGGGGACTCCCCAGCTACCAGATCATTCAGTACTGTAGGCTCCAAGCCCCCTTGACTTTCCACAACTTTGCCATCCTTGTTCCCACTGCCTCCCAGTCCTCTGCCATGGCCACACTCTGGGCCTTGACATTAACCATAAACTCCGACACATTGATGTCAAGACACTATTCTGTCTTTTTTTTGGTAAGGATTATTTTCTTAATTAATTAATTAATTTTGCTCATGAGTGAGAAAGACAAAGACAGCACCCCCAATGGAGTCTTAATGCCACAGTCCACCCCCAGCGTCAGCTGGCCCCCATCTCCTGGGCACACATACGCCCATGTGCGCAGGGAGGTCTCTAGGTATGAACTCTGACCCTTCCCATGTGAGCGAGCCTCACAGAATGTCATGATTCCTGGTGTCTGCCCTCTATCTCCAAAGACACCTCCTCTTATCTTCCCAAATTTCTCATACTCAAGGATGCCAAGTTACAGGCTTTTTTTTTTTTTCCTTAACCTCATTAGGAGCTTTAGCCTCCTTTGTCCTTTAGCCAAACCGTTGGCCACGTGGTCCTACCTATCTACTGCACATCCCAAGGACCATTGCTTCAGCCTTTGCCAGCAGCCTCAACTCAGGGAAGACCTGGACACCCTCGAACCCCCTGGTGCTCCTTCCTCCCTCAGCCCTTCTCACAGAATCATTGCCCAAACATGCAGACGGCAGAGAGCTAACCAGACTCTCCAGTCGGGGATTTGACAAGCAATATTTGTGTGAAAAGAGGCCTCTGTAGGGAACCAGCAGTTAGCGTAATGGCTATGTCGCTGGACTCCCACGTAGTCGACCGCGGTTCGCGTCCCGGACCCAGTGGCTTAGAACTCACACCGGGCGCATGTGCGTGCGTGCCCAAGATCCCGAGAGAAGAATGGAGGAGAAGGGATTGCGGCGTGACCATCCCCCCTGGGGGGTGATTTCTCGCTTTCTTTCTCTATGTCTCTGCCTGTCTGGCGAGCGCACACGCCCTATAGCAAAAACCTCTTAAAAAAAAAAAAAAAAGAGGCCTCTGTAGAATGCAGGAGGCTTATTTTTAATAATTTTTTATTTTATTTTATTTTCATGGTGATTATTTAATTTGCTATGGGGCACATGTGCTCACCAGAGAGAGACAAACAGAAAGAGAAAGGTGGGGAGAGTAAGAAACCAAGCCACCAGGTCTGGGACTCAAACCACTGCTGGCCATGTGGGAGTCCAGCGTTTCAACCACCAAGCCACCTGCTGGCCTGGGAGAAGTCTTTTGACTCCACCATGGTCTATCCAAAATGACAGAAAAAAAAGCATCCCTGGCCAGAACTGGAGGCGGCCCTGGCCAATGGTGGTGCGTGGTCACCTGCACTTGAAGCTGACAATAACTGTCTGAAATACTAACCAACTCACCTACCCTAACATTGCTCATCGCAACCCACCTGTGCTAGTTATGCCCTGAAAGTGTGTCTGAGGCTCTTCCTGCACCAAGTTCTCCCTTGAAATTGGATTAATAATAATCACTATATCCTGCCACCTGGTGGTGAATAGATGAAACCACACCTATAAAATTTCCATCCACCCAAAGCTGCAGGAACACAAAGGTGTTCCTTCGTGCGTCATCGAATGGACAAGCAAAAAACCAGAGCCTACCGAGAGAGATCACTAACAAATAATAACAAGGCAAGTATTAACACTGATGAGAACAATGACAGCAACATCAATCACTACCCTGTCCCAATTTCTAACTTCGATAACCTTCGACATTTCTGTACCCACTCCTATCTATACAATACTGGTTTCCACCTCAAAGGCTGTTGTCAATTAATATCTGAAAGTCCCTAAAACCGTCCTTGGTGCCTGGCGAACACTCTATAACTGCTGTAATTATTAACAAGGATGGGCAATATGCCAGGCGATAGAGTAAATGCTTTACATACTTTCATCTCGCTTAATTTCCAAAACCACCCTGAGCAGCATAGCTGTTCTCACTCCCGCTCTGCAGAGTAGAGAGCTGACGCTCACCGTCCTTGCCTAGAAGTAACCAAGTTCATGGTGGTCAAGGTGGGATAGGAGCCCGCGGATCCAATCCTAAACTGCCCGTTGAACCACAGTGCTGAACCGCTGGAATGGCATGATGAACTTCCCCAGATGTGTGTATAAATTCCTTCCTATCCCGCAAACGTCACACACACACACACACACACACACACACACGACTTAAAGCCCTCCCAGAGACACTGGGATGCCACGGTGTCCCCATAACCTAACACAATGCCTAGTGGGCACCACAGGCTCAGTGACGCTGTTAAGTCAGTGAAGACGCAGTGTAACAACCAGCCGTCCATCAGATATTGATCCTAAGGACGATACACTAGTTTGTTTATTTGTCTTTATTGCTAGAGAGCATGTGCACTTGCAGAGAGAAATGGGGACAGGGGAGAGGGAGAAAGCATCCCCAAAGACGTGTGGTCATGTCACAATCCCTTTACCTCCATCCCTCCATCCGGTCAGGATATGGGGGCATGCACACACACTGAGCATGTGTTTCAATTGTTGGGTTGCTGAATACTGAGCCTGAGTGTCAAACCACCAACAGCTGTGTGGGTTCTGGCACCACGCTTTAACCACTGTGCTACCTGGCGAGCCCTAGGACTCATTTAAGAATGGTATCTGATCTTGAAGAAAAGAAAGAGCCGTGTGAAATACTTGCCAGCCAGTGCTTGGGGGCCACAGGGAGCCCTCTCCCCAGTAGCTTGCACCTCCCTAGCCCATGCACAAAGGGAGAGGGAGTCCAGAGAACATCACTGCCTCCGCCCTAGAAAGGTCTCCCTGATGTGACCCCTCACCCGTCCCAGGGACTTGGCTGTCTCTCACACACTCTGCCAACATCTCAGGGTCCCAGGACATTAGCCAGCAGTTGCTCCTGGCAACGAGGCTAAAAAGATCCTGACCAAAGGGCCACAGACCTGAGAGAGCAAGACAGAGACTTGGGGCCAGAGCGGAAGAAATGAAACAGGAGGAAAAGCTTCTTCCTTCTGGTTGGGATCATGGTTTGGGGGTGACTGTGGACCTAAGACCCAACAGACCTCCATGGCATCTCCATAGGCTCGTTGGCAGACCTCCGATTGAGACAGAGGTTAGTGCTGACGCCTGCCTCAGTGTAGTTGTCTGGGTTCGAGGGCAGGAGAGGATGCAAACCAAGCTGAAGAGGGAGGGATACATGCAAGTTCCCTTTCTTCCCACTTTGCCATTCAAATCGTTGAATTGGGAAGAGATCTTTGATATCATAGACTCCCTTTGCAGATGAAAAAACAGAAATCAAGAGCTTAAGTGACATCCCCACACTCACGCCAGGCTGACGGAGTTGTGGTCAAAATGGGAGCTTCTTACACCTGCCACAGACGTCACCAGACACAGCATATTACAATTTGGAACTTAAAACTCCCCTGATCATAAAGATTTGGTTTCTATAGTTTTTCTCATGTGTATGTATATGCTACAAAACGTCCGTTGGTTGTTAGTAAGTTTGTTAAGGAAAACAAAAGCTATGTAGCCAAGTAACTTGGGGAAAGGATGAGTTAAACGAAGTGAAACAGTTCCTTTTCCTAACTAGGAAAGTGTGTGTCCACAGATCCAGCACTTGAACCAAAGTCAGCCATGTGGGAATGCAGCACCTTGGTCACCACGCCACCTGCCAGCCCCTGGAGAGGACATCTCAATACCACTGATCTTCTAGAGATGTCATCACTAACATAGCCCAGGGACAAGCAGAATGAGAATTGACCTTAGGTTAGCACTTTATTTTTAGCTTCACATCATCTTTTTTTTTTTTAACTTTTAATTTTGTCCTCATTTTAGATTTAACAGAAACATTGCAAGAAGAGCATACAGAGTCCCCATTCGTGGCAGGGCCTTCAAAAAGTTCATGGAAAGTGTCTATGATGAGAAAACTATGCACACGTGATTTTAGACATTTTTTGCACCAACATCACATCAAACTGTAATTCCATTTTCCACAACTTTTTGAAGTCTCCTGGTATATCCTGCATCTAGAGCCCCTAAATATTAAGTGACCCTATGTGCTGTATTGTCCTCTCTCTTACACACACACACACACACACACACAATTCTTTTGTGAATCATTTCATAAGTTGTAAAAACCATGCTTTTTTTACCTTTATATACTTCACTGTGTACTTCCTAAAAACAAGAGTTTTCTGTTCTAGAGCTGCAGGACAGTGGCTAAAATCAGGACATTAAGATGGTTCATGCCATTAGCTACTCTACAGACCTTCTTCAGATATCACCAATTGTGCCAATAATGTTTTAGCAAAAATATGATGCCGTACATTCGTTTGTTATGTCATTTAAGTTTCCTTTCATCTAGAATCATTCCTTTGTCTTTGTTTTTTTTAAACATCACTGTTTTTAAGAGTACAGGTCAGGGGACCAGCAGTTGGCATAATGGCTATGTCGCTGGACTCCCATGTAGTCGACCACGGTTCAAGTCCCGGACCTGATGGCTTAAACTCACACTGGACGTGTGTGCGTGCGTGCCCAAGACCCTGGGAGGAGAATGGAGGAGAAGGGATTGCAGTGTGGCCATCCCTTCTGGGAGGTTATTTCTCACTTTCTGTCTCTCTGTCTGTCTCTGTCTTTCTGGCAAGCGCACATGCCCTATAGCAAAAATCCTCTCAAAAAAAAAAAAAAAAAAAAAAAAAGAATACAGGTCAGTTGCTTTGCAAAATACTCCTCATGCATCAATTCAGGGGATGCTCTTCAGACAAAAAAAAAAAAATCACTTAAGTGATGTGGCGTTCTCCCGCCATATCAGACATGTGTCATTGATTGGTCTCTCTATGGTCGTGTTGCCTCTGCTCACTTGGCTAAGGGTACCGTGTGCCCAGTTTCCCCACTGCCAAGCGACTTTATTTGACCTTTAAGCACGGGGGAGAGATAGTTTGAGACTGTCTATCCTGTTCTCAAACTTTCACCCACTAGTCTCAGTATCCCGTGGAGATGGTTCCTCCTTGAATCAATTTCTATCACCATGGTTATCAGGGTGGTTTTTCTAGTTCTTGGATGCTTTTTAGCCGATTTGCTACTTGTGAGGCAGAAGATTACCTTTCCCTTTTATTCTGTCTCAGCGTGGCCTCATGAATCCTTTTTTTTTTTTTTTTTTGGAGAGGTTTTCGCTATAGGGCGCGTGCGCTCACCAGACAGACAGAGAGAGACAGAGAGACAGAAAGCAGGAAATCATTCCCCAGGGGGGATGGCCACGCCGCAATCCCTTCTCCTCCATTCTCCTCTCGGGATCTTGGGCACGCACGCACAAGCGCCCGGCATGAGTTTAAGCTGCCGGGTCCGGGACTCGAACCGCGGTCGACTACGTGGGAGTCCAGCGACATAGCCATTACGCTAACTGCTGGTCCCCATGAATCCTTCTTTTATCCTATCAGGCTCCAGTCCTTCCTCTTAGCATGTCTTTGGCTGTTACAGTCTTGCCAGTTCTGTCCTGTAGAACTCCTACAAGCTGGCCCCTGTGTCCTTTTTTTTTTTTTTTTTTTTTTTTTGGAGAGATTTTCGCTATAGGGCGCGTGCGCTCGCCAGACAGACAGAGACAGACAGAGAGATAGAAAGCGAGAAATCACCTCCCAGGGGGGATGGTCACGCCGCAATCCCTTCTCCATTCTCCTCTCGGGATCTTGGGCACGCACGCACACGCGCCCGGCGTGAGTTTTAAGCCACCGGGTCCGGGACACGAACCGCGGTTGACTACATGGGAGTCCAGCGACATAGCCATTACGCTAACTGCTGGTTCCTGCCCCTGTGTCCTTTTGACCTGTGCCTGACCGCCTTCAGGACTACCACTTGAAAGGCAGCTCTTTGCAGAGGAGTTGAGCCTTTTTCTCTATTTGCCTGACTTCCTGATGAATATTCGGTCGATCCCCCCACCTCCAGTGCTACCCCAGCTTGCGAAACAGGATTTTCCGGCAAGGAGACATCACCAGTCACTGACAGGGCATTAGCACAACCATCTTCAAACATAGGACTATTTAACTTCAACACGAAACGCAGGACCGTGTCAACCCCCAACACAGGACTTTAGGAGCAGGCGGCACCAGCTGTGAGCAGACACGGCCATCCTAATGGTGTTTGTTTTTCTCCTGTGTAAACCGAGCAATGGTTGAGAAGGATTTGCCCTTTGCTTCCCTGTTGCTTTTTTGTACTCCAAAGAGAACGCAAATTTTGATTCTGCTCTGTAGTAAAACGTACCAAACAGCCAAGTGCCTAACTTTTAAGTTAGCTGTTGTCAGAAGGGGAAGAGAGCAGAGAACAGACAGTCTGCTCATTTTGAACTCACTCTGACTTCAAAAGAGCATTTCTTTTTTTCTATTTCTATGTATCACACTGGACCGGCAGTATGTCTTTTTTTGTACCTGGACACAGGAGAACTTGCTAAAACAAGACGTGGATGTGGGAGTGACCCACAGGAGGGAAATGAGTTCAATTTGATATGACACATCTTATAAGGAAGAGTAGTGTCGATACGGGCAGCAGGCAGGGGTTGAGTGTACATGTATCAGTCCCCACCCTTTTCGTCAGCGGGTCACACAGCCTTCGACGGTAGAGCCTGTCTCATTGAGAGAAGGAATGTCACTGGGGAAGGAAAACACAGGGCGAGGTGAGAGGGCAGAACCTCTCACCAGGAAGAGGCTGTCCCCACCGAGAGCTCCAGGAGCCGCAGAAGTGAGATCCTCAGGTATGGAACCAGGTCTGTAGGAGACTAGTGCAGGCAGGCAAGGGGGAGAGACCAAACTGGGAACTTGATTTTGAACAGGAAAAGCCATCAGGACCTCCCTTATAGTGGCTTAGCCTTGAAGAACGATATAGAACCTATGGTTTGCTCAAGGGGGTGGAAGGATCCCAAAGCTACGGCTGGTTTGTACTTTTTTTAAGAAGCAGGAAAGTGATTGTTTTTGCATTGAGCTGTAAAATCTCATCCGTCAGTCATTTCATTTTGGCACAGACTGGTCCTGTGACCTGGGCTTCAGCAGCGGAAGGTAGGGACGGGCTCCCTAGCTGCCACTTGGTGAGGGTTCTGCAAGGTGGAGCTTGATCCCCCTCTGAGAAGTTGAGAACGCAGAGGTATCCAGTAAAACGTGCCTCTCTCTTTTCTTCCGCTTCTCTTCTCCCCTCTCTCCCTCCCCGTTCCTTGCTTCCTTCCTCTCTTCCTTCTTCCCAACTTACAGCTCAAATTCAACATCAGGAAGCTGACCTGAGATTTCTCAGTGATTCCTGTTTTAGGATCACTTCAGTTACATTATTACAATTCACAGTCTGCTCTCTGTTTCTCACATACTTCTAAGCTTTTTTCTTTTTTCCCCTTTTGCTTTGACTTTTTTCACTAGCTGTTCTCCTACTGATGACTTTTTTCTTTTTTGACACAGAGTCCAAAACAAACAAAGGTATTGCAGGCAGAGAAAGGGTCAAGGCTTTAGAGCAGGTTGTGTGGAGGGAAGAGACAGGTAGGGAGCAGGAGGGGAGTTGAGGGGGAGGAGATGTGTGCCTTACTTTGTATCTATTCAGTGATCCACTTATAAATTAATCAAGTGTTAAAAAGTAGGGGGCAGGGACTGGGAAATAAAATATCCTGGGCTTTGGAAGTGGAGTAATTTAATTGAGAATGCTTTGGAAAAGTATCAGTGGTTGCACACAGATT
The DNA here is from genome assembly GCA_026018925.1 of Tupaia tana. Lineage (NCBI taxonomy): Eukaryota > Metazoa > Chordata > Mammalia > Scandentia > Tupaiidae > Tupaia > Tupaia tana. The sequence goes on along the minus strand of JAKSZU010000025.1, from coordinate 15,013,467 downwards.
GCTGGCTAAACCTACAGTGAGTTCTGTCTCTCTGGAACTGTTGTCACACTTGGATTTATGTCTTGCAATTGGCGTCACCATTAATAGAAATATACCATTTGGCCCTTATTCCAAAACAAGCACTAGTTGGTATTGTTCATGCTCTTGTTTGTATGTAGGCGTCATGGCAACTAGATTACATCTTTCTTGGGTGCAAGGCCTCCATCTTTCTTTTTTGTTTCCTAAGGTGCTATATTCAAATAGGGTTGGACGATACACTGGTCCGTGCCTAGTATGACTGTTGGCTCTAAGATCGCTGACAATGCCGTATGGTGGGTATGTTGCTATCTCTGATTATAGACGAAGTGGCTGAGACCCAAAGTCGCACAGCGAGTGAGTGGCAGGGCTGGGCTCTGAATCACTTTTCTGTCCCCAGATCCCATCCTTGTAATGCCTGGGTGACATGGTCAAGTCAGACTGAAAATGTCTTCACTGCTTGTAGACACACGAAAAGCTGTCAAATGCTGTTCTCTTTTGTGTCTGCCTGGTAGGTAATCAATTCACCCAGCAAATATCCACTGTCTGCTAGGAACCAGGTACTGTCCTGAGCACTCAGGAGTAGACTCGAAGAAAAGCTTTCATCTCATAGAGTTCATGGCATAAAAGGAAAGTCAGCCATGGCAAAATGCCCAGAGATTAAAAATGAGAGCAGTGGAGCCAGACGATGCCATAGCAGTTATGTCCCTGGACTCCCACATGGCCAACCGCAGTTCAAGTCCTGGACCCAGTGACTTGAAACTCATGCCAGGTGCCACGTGCATGCACACCCTGGAGGAGAAGGGATTGCAAAATGGCCATTCTCCCTGGAGGGTGATTTCTCACTTTTCCTCTCACTGTCTCTGTCTCTTTATCTCTCTCTGAGGTAAGCACACAGGCCCTAAGGCAAAAACTTCTAGAAAGAGAAAAAAATTAGAGCAGTAACTGACAGCCATCTTGGGGCAGAAGGATCCTGATGTGGCAAAGCTCTGTCAGAAATGAATCAACTAGGGAACCAGCAGTTAGCGTAATGGCTATGTCGCTGGATTCCCACGTAGTCGACTGCGGTTCACGTCCCGGACCCGGTGGCTTAAAACTCACGCCGGGCACGTGTGCGTGCGTGCCCAAGATCCCGAGAGGAGAATGGAGGAGAAGGGATTGCGGCGTGACCATCCCCTCTGGGGAGTGATTTCTCGCTTTCTGTCTCTATGTCTCTCTCTGTCTGTCTGGCGAGCGCACGCGCCCTATAGCAAAAAAAAAACTCTCAAAAAAGAAAAAAGAAATGAATCAACTATCTCTCTACTTCTCTCTTCCTCTTAAGTAGATAAACTTTAAAAAAAGAAAACCTTTCCGTCATTTTCTCTGTGTGCTAAGGCCCGTGAAGTACCACCATATACATTCACGGTTGAAAAGAGAAAGAGCACCAGGAGGCAGGGGTGGTCGCCCGCATGCTCTCTTTCTTCCTGGAGACGAAAGACCTGGGGTTTTGGATACTGTTGTCGCTGTGTCTTCGTAAAGGCTGTAAATGCTAGAAATGGAGAATGACGTTCGTTTTGATCCTTCCACACCGATTTGGGGGATCTCCTGAGGAAAGAGCAGATCAACATGGTCAATTTTACACGAAGAGGTTCTGTTCAGAAGGAAATGACGGGAGGAAATCCAGCTTGGGAAGGTGTGGGAAAAATCCAGGTGGGAAAAGGGTTCATCCTCCCAGGGAAGCCCCCAGGGGGCACGTCTGCGCCACGAGAGAGTGGAGTCCAGGAGGAAAACCCAAATGAGCCAGAAGAGGAGCCGCGAAGTGCAGCTCAAGCTTGTGCCACCAACTGAGGCTGCGACACTCCTCAGGGTCTATCAGGGACACAGATCAGCTGTCCCATTCAGACACTGTTTCTTTCTTCTTCTTTTTTTTTTAAAGAATATTTATTTTTTTATTTGTTATTATTATTTTTTTTTAATTTGACCAGAGAAAGAGAGAGAGAGAAAGGGAAGGTGAGAAAGCAAGCCTCCAAGTCATGGATTCAGACCGCAGTTGGCCATGCAAGGAGTCCAGCGCCTTAACCACCATGCCACCTGCCAGCCCCCAGACATTGTTTCATACTTGACAAGCTAATTCCTGGCAAGGGGTCCTCTAGGAACCTCTCACACCACCTGCTACTGCTGCTCAGGGGATGATGCCTGGTGAGGCTCCTGTATCCTCCCCCAAAGGCTGTGGGCTCGGGACTGCACGTCTTCTCTTTAGCATCCTTCCACCCCAGGTCTCCTCGTCTGTAAAATGAGCATGGAGTACATAACCTGCAGGGTGGGAAAGGGCATGGCACAGAGGCAACTGGCACGAAAGACGTGAGAGCTTGGAGTCAGTGGTTTTAGATCCAAGGAGTTGTCCCCCACTGGGTCAGTGGATACTGACTCCCTGCCCCAGGAGTCTCAGTTTTGCCAAAATGTGTGACCCTCTTCTTTCTGAGTATGCGGGAGCGGAAAAGCAAATGTCATTCCAACTACTGTGTCGTTGACTGTGCTGTCTTCTCTGTGCACCCTTCTCTTCCAGATGCTAATGAGAAATAATCCAGATGGGGTGCAGGTGCTGTAAAATGATCCAAAGGTAAAGTTGAAGGGTCGCTTCGTCTCAGCGGGGGAATTTGTGATTCTAGTGGAGTCTCTGGGAAAGACCAGGACTGTCTTCAGTGCATTTGTCATCGAAGGCCTGATCGAAATTGCCAATATGTCAAGATTTTGGAACTGTTTTGCCATCTTGGATATTTTTAAGCTGTTTTTTTTGTTTTTTTTTTTTTTTGTTTTTTTGCTTGTTGCTCAAAGCAGGTTGGGATCACCGTCGTTCTCTGAGATCAGATTTGGTTTGGATTGAATTTACATTTACTTTAATGCAAAGAAAAGCTTAAGTTTCAGAAGATCCCTGAAATGGCATCACTGATAATAACTTGACCCAATAATATATGTGCTTTCAATTTTGACCATATTACATTGCCTAAAAATTTAAGTGGCATCAATCAACAACTTTAGTTTTGGATTTGTTTGCTTATTTGTTTGTTTGTTGTTGCTTTTTTTTTTTTTTTTTTTTTTTTTTTTTTGCTATAGGGCACATGTGCTTGCAGGAGAGAGACAGACAAACAGAGACAGAGAGAGGGAAAGTGAGAAATCACCCCCTAGAGGAGATAACCGTGCTGCAAACCCTTCCCCTCCATTCTCCTCTTGAGATTTTGGGCACGCACATACCCGGTGTGATTTTCAAGCTGTCGGGTCCAGGACTTGAACAGTGGTCCACCATGTGGGAATCCAGTGCCTTAACCACCACACCACCTGCTAGCCCTGACATGAATCAACTTCTACATAAGAAAAAGGGAAGAGGGACCAGCAGTTAGCATAATGGCTATGTCGCTGGACTCCCACATAGTCGACCGCAGTTCGAGTCCCGGACCCGGCGGCTTAAACTCACGCCGGGCGCATGTGCGTGCGTGCCCAAGATCCCGAGGGGAGAAAGGAGAAGAAGGGATTGCGGCGTGGCCATCCCCCCTGGGGGGTGATTTCTCGCTTTCTGTCTCTCTGTCTCTCTCTGTCTGTCTGGCGAGCGCACGCGCCCTATAGCAAAAAACCTCTCCAAAAAAAAAAAAAAAAAAAAAAAAAGGACTGGTGATCTTGCTTCCTAAACAAAATAAACCTGTCTCTTTTATTCTAGTTCTTTTCCAGACACATGCATATATATTTTTTCCTCCACTATACTCATAATATGTTTGACTTTACTCAAAAAGTATTTTTTTAAATACTTTTCATGCTGCTATAGACCACATGTGTAGCATTTTAATGATTGCATAATATTCCACTGGGAGGAGGTTCCATAGGCACTTTACTTCTCATGAAGTAAAACATTTTTTAAATTAAAAATAAAACTGTTAAATCCCATGAAGGCCCAGCCATGGTGGCATGTGCTGCTGAGATGCTGTGCTCCATTTGCTGCATCCTGGTTCAAGGCCTGGTATGACCTACAGGCTTGGCAAGATGGTGTATGCCTGCAGTCCTAGGAGCTCAGGGGGCTGAGGCAGAGAGAACATGACGTGCAGGCTGGTCTGAGCAGCATAATGAGACTTTGCCTAAGAAAGAACCAGGCGTGGTGGTGCATGCCACCACAGTTCCACCTGGGAGGCTGAGGCAGGAGGATCATGACCGCAAGTCCGTGTCTGGGAAGAAATAATCCCGTGAGCTACTTTGTCCTTTAGCTTCTCCCTTGTCTCCTCCCTTTGGATCTGTTCTTTTAAAAATAAATCTGTTTTTTAATTTGCTACGGGGCACATGAAGTCACCAAAGACATAGAGAGAAAGCGTGAGAGAGAAAAAGAGGGAGACATCACCACCACCCCCAGGAGGGATGGCCATAGCACAATCCCTTTTCCATTCTCCTCTCGGGATTTTGGGCACACACACACATGCACCCAGTGTGTTTCTCAAACTGATGGGTCCAGGACTCAAACTGTGCAGTTGGCCATGTCAGACCATGCCACCACCTGGCCCTTAAGAGCTATCCTAGTGGCAGACCATTTTTATACCAGCTTCAGTCCTCCCTTATATCTTCAGGGAATTGCTTCCAGCACCGTGCAGATACCAAAATCCATGAGTGCTGAAGTCCCTCATGTAGAATGGCATACTATTTGCACATAATCTACACACGGCCTCCTGTGCACTGTCAGTCATCTCTAGATTACTTATAATATGTAACCCAATGTAAATAGTTGCACTGCTTTGGTTTGTATCATTTCTATGGTGGAACTGATATTTTCAATTGCCATTGTGTTCAAATGTTCTCCATCCGTAGTTGGTTGAGTCCACGCGTGTGAATGGCCAACCAGATAGCTGTTTGATCTAGATGAGCTTCTGTAAGCTTAGAAGAGCAATCACAGACATTGTATTAGCAGGAGGAGTAGAAAGAGACAGAAGCTATGGTAGCAAGTTTGAATGACAGTGCAAATCTGGCTGATTTTCATTTTTCCCCTCTCACCCCAGCTATCTCTTTGATCCAGTTCAAGTGCCCTCCCCCGGCTATGTCAATGAAGTAAACAGCTGCAAGTTAGATGAAGACCACACTGTGAAGTTAAAGGGCAAGCAGAGCAGCCAAGTCCTGGTGCATAAAAATGACCTTCAGAGGGACAGCTTGAAGAGGACTGAGAGCAGGGGCAGAACAGCTGGTCCACAGGAGCCCTGCTGGTCTCACCAAGGGCTGCTCCCTCAGGGGGATGCAGGAGGGGGGCACTGTGCAGGGAAGACTGATGGAACCATCAATGGCATCAGCCCTACTGCTGCTCTGCAGCCCACCGGGACTCTCTGGCCCCACCAGCATGACCAGGGCTCCTGGGCCAGTACTGCAAACAGCATCCACCCAACCCAACCCTTCCTTGAAGGAGGGGGCTCCAGGAAATGGGACTGCATGCACCCAGCCTCAGAAGAGACCCAAGTCACCCAACATGGAGACTCCAGAACACCGGCTAAGGCTGAACGTCTTGACTTAGAAGTACAAGACCATGTCCTCCAGATACCAGCCCCAGATTACCCTTTGATGTGGGGCCCTGCTGCACACAACACTGGCCATGAAGAAAAGGATTGCCTTTTTCAGAACCCTGCTGAGGATGAGCCCCTGGAGGGAATTCACCCGAGAGTAGGAGAGCATGGTCTGAATATTCCCTTCTCCATGAAGAGAAGTTGGGATTCATTAAATGAGGCTGTGGCAACGGAAGTTCTAAATGTCTGCTTCAAAGAGAAGGATCCTGCTCAGGCTCTGCCTGTGATGGACTCAGGACACCAGTGGGAGGGCACCCATGGCTCCAGCCAAGGCAGGGATGGGGAGATGGGGGACGAGGACGCGGCAGTGGCAGAAGCCCTTGCGGCTTTGGAAGCTGCTACCGCAGGAGAAGATGTGGATGAGGCAGATTAGGGGAAGGATCCGTGCGGGCACGTAAGTTAGTGTCCTGCTGAGCAGGTGGAAGTCCTTGCTCCTTAGACGCGGAGCTGATCATTGCACCAGCGTGGCATGGTGCAGCCTTACCAGGTATCCACACCCAGCGTCTGTTCCAATTGCCAGTACCTGTGCCATTATGCTCGTTAAATACTTGCAGCATTGCTCCATGCAGATGGGCCATCACTCAGGGCACTAGAATCAGAATCTGCATGGGCCATTGTGCCCAAGTCCACGGGTCATGCGGAAAGTAAGCAGACGGCTTGCCAAGCTTCAAAGCTCTCCAGAACATCTGTACAGATGTTCACAGGATTGCTCTGAAACCCCAACATTTAGTCCCAAGAGCACACAATCACACGGCATTCTGTTTGAATTACCTTGCTTTTGAGAGCCAGACATTGTACCCAGCCCAGAAAAGATAGCTAACTCCCCCACGTAAAGTGCCTAATGTGTCCCCAGAGCATGGCTTAACCTCAGGGACAATCACCCAGGGAACTAACAATGAACCACTTGTCCGACAGCGGCAGGAGCTCTACAGCTTTCAGGGTGGAGGAGAAGTTGCCTGTAGACAAATGCCGAGTCATTAGTTGTGATGGGCTGTGATGTGCAAACACCTGGACCTCACCATTTTTATATTGTTACTTTTTCATCTCCTTTGGGATGGGGGAAGCCTGCCAAAATCATCCCTAAAACTGTGTGTGTCATATTTGGGGTTGAAGTTGATGAGTTTGGGAACAGGAGAGCCATGTATGGAGAGTTTTTACGCCATTAAACGTCTGATTCTGATGGAACTGTAGCAGCATACGTGTGTCTCTCTTAACTCCAAGGTGGTTCTAATTTTCGTAGACTGAGCATCAGTGACCCTTGACTGTTGTTTCTCTTTAAAGAACCATCAGAGAGCTATAGTGAACCCTGTAGCAAATCTAGGGGAGATGGTGGAAGGAGACTACCTGGAGGCAACACGGGAGAGGGTCTGCGAGAGCATTTCAGAGCAGGCTCCAGCCTGTGGCAAGCTCTTGGGGTGGCGTCCAAGGCAGCTCCGGGCAGTCATGGCTGTAGCGGTGGGTGCCGGGGCTTCACCACCTATGTGACTTCATAACCCCTCACTTATCTGCTTTCCTGTGAATAACCGTATTACTCATGGGTTCTTTTGGTTTGTTCTTCTTTTTACAAATGATAGCAACCCAAAACTGGTCAGACAAAAGGGGAATTTCCTTGAAATTTTCATAAAACTCAGAAGGGCAGTGGGGCCTCAGGTTCAAGACTCGGGGGCTTGAAAGCAGCCATGGCTTCCTCTTTTCCCTCTGGGTATTCCCTTCCTTTTCACAAACCAGCCTCTTCACAAGGAAGGAAATCTGGCTTCTGCCAGCCTCAGCCGACCGTATTCGCCACCAGGAAAGTAAACTGCTCTCTCCGGCACCTTTGCAAGCATCCCAGGCAGGGGTTCCACCTGGCCAGGGCACAGTTGGAAGGAATTTAGTCACAGTCCAGTCACAGTCAGGGAGCAGAGTACATGGCAGGGAGGGAGGCCAGGTGTTTTCTAGAGGCATAAATTTCATCCCAGAAAAGAGAGATGCCGAGCTGGTGGAGTCTTGGCTGCTGTGGACACACCACCTCTTCATCCTCAGATCCTTTTTTATGTATTTATTAAGATTTTTTTGGCCTGCCTTTTGGCCAGAACCGCCATCTTCATTCACCAAAATGACGAACACAAAGGAAAGGAGGAGAGGCACCCGATATATGTTCTCTAGGCCTTTCAGAACACATGGAGTGGTTCCTTTGGCAACATATATGCGAATCTACAAGAAAGGTGATATTGTAGAAATCAAGGGAATGTAGACTGTTCAAAAAGGAATGCCCCAGAAATGTGACCATGGCAAAACTGGAAGAGTCTACCACGTTACCCAGTATGCTGTTGGCATTTTTGTGAACAAGCAAGCTAAGGGCAAGAGTCTTGCCAAGAGAATTAATGTGCGTATTGAGCATATGAAGCATCCTAAGAGCAGAGATAGCTTCCTAAAACGTGTGAAGGAAAATGACCAGAAAAAGAAGGAAGCCAAAGAGAAAGGGACCTGGGTTCAACTAAAGCGCCAGCCTGCTCCACCCAGAGCAGCCACTGCGTGAGAACCAATGGAAAGGAGCCTGAGCTTCTGGAACCTATTCCCTATGAATTCACGGCATGATGGGTGCTAATAAGCTAATCTATGGTCTATAATTGTTTTTTAATTAAGCAAAAGAGTTTTTACCATAAGGCATGTGAGCTCACTAGAGAGAAAGATAGTGAGAGGTAAAGTGAGATAGCACCCCTTGGGGGGGTAGCCATGTCACAATCCCTTCTCCTCCATTCTTCTGTGATTTGGGGCACACACGTCCACCTGACATGATGTTCAAGCTGCCAGGTCTGGAACTCAAACCATGATTGACCATGTGGGAGACCAGTATCATAACCACTAATGATAGCCCCACATCCTTAGATCTCTTTTTCTATCCCTGTACCTCTCCTCTTCAAAACCTGGACCCTTCTTTCTTTGTAATTTTCCCATAAAGCCTTTGAACCCTGGCTTGGTTTCAGAGCAAGAAGCTTACTGGCTCAGCTCAAGTCTTAGGCAATGCCGTGTATACCAGGCCACTTTGCTCTGCTGTGGAGGAACAGATGCAAGCAAACCCGCTTTACCAAGTTACCACATGGCTGCTTACCACGGCAATACCCTCAGCTGGACTTAAAATGGAGACCAGGACTGGCACCTTGAATTTGCAATGCACTTATTGTTTTGTTTTGGTTTTTTTTTTGGCCAGGAGGTACATGCACTCTTCAGAAAGATGAGAGAGAGAAAAAAAAAGGAGAAGGGAAAAGCACCCAGTGGGGCATGATCACACTACAATCCCATCTGCTCCATTTGTCCACCCTATTGAGATTTGGGGTACACACACCCACCATGTTTTTCAAGCTATTAGGACTGGAATTTGACTTGTAGTCAGCCATATGGGATCCAGCTGTCTTAATCACCATGGCGCTCAGAGGCCCTAACCAGATTTTCTACTGAGTAGCAAATCTGGATTCAAATTCAAAAACAGAGGTTAAATTCCTTTTCTGAGACCATGCTGTTTCCTACATCACATCAGGAGCATCACAAGAGGACCCAGGAGCTTCCTCAACCACGGAGCTCTATTACCCTGATAGCATCCTCTACAGCAACGGTGCCGGAATGAGACGCTAGATCTTCCGGGATGAGATGCTAGAGCTTCCGGGATGAGACGCTAGAGCTTCCGGGAAGAGCAGTAAAGACAAACTGGCAAAGTCACAAAATGAATAAGGGAGGCTGGCAGGTGGCATGATGATTAAGGGCACTGGACTCCTACATGGCCAACTGCAGTTTGAGTCCCAGACCTGGTGGCTGACTTTCTCACTTTCTCTCTCTCTCTCTGTCTTACTCTGTCTCTCTCTGATCACACTGAAATAAATAAATGGATAAATAAATTTAAATAAAATAATTCTTTTAAAAATGGGTAAGGATAAAACCAAACTTGAATGTTTGCTCTTATAAAATCGCTAATGATATTCCTTCATTTTCTTTATTATCATCATAATCTTTATATTACGTGGGGTTACATATAATTTTACAGTGTATTACATTGCTTTTTCAAAAGGGAAGATATTCCTTCATTTTTAAGAGTTGTTTGCTTGTTTTGTTTTTGTTTTTGTTATTGCTATAGGGTGTGTGTGCTCTCCAGAGAGAGCTAGTGAGCAATAAATTATTTACCAGGAGGGATGGCCACGCCACAATCCCTTCTCTCTGGATTTGGGGCATGCACATACACGTGCCTGGCATGCGTTTCAAGCTACTGGGTCCAACTTCGGTCAACCTTTTGTCTATTCCTCCAGCAAAAAAATCATGAGGCGCTTTCAGCATACCAGAAACTAAAAAAATGCAGCTCCACCCACTGATGATCAAACCGTCCTCCCTGCAGTTCTCACACCAGCCAGCAGAGGGGGGTGAGTGCCAGCTCTGTGAAAAGCCATGTCCAGCTGGTCTCCAACCTGGTCAGCCGCTGAATACTGGGAGGAAAGTGCCCTTTCACATTGGAGCTGCAGTGAGGGACTCCCGGGGAGACTGGAGCACAGTCGTGCAGAACGGTCCTGGGAAGATGCTTTGGTAGAATATATAGTGCCTCACCCAGACAAAGGGGGGTCAGAAGGGTCAAAAACTAGTAAGTCAGACCTCAGGTGCAAAATAGTCCCCTTTGACCACAGTCAAGCCCTCAGAGACGTGCACTAACGGGTGGAAGCTCACTTTCATGTCTTCACATCCCACTGCCCTCAGCGGGAGGCCAGAGAGGCTCCGCCACCTTTTACTGTTTCCATTTGAGGTAGAGAAGCCCAGAAGTTAAGACTGGCTGGAGGACAAACACAGGGCCAGGCAGGCCAGGGCAGCCCCAGGCAAAGCCCAGGAGTGGGAAGTGAGTGGACTCAGGGTAACATGAAGGTTAGGGTCCCTTTGTCTCCACTTGTAACAAAATGAGCCCAGGGGCCACGTTTCCAACTGTCCCCTGCTCCCTGAACAGGCTGAGGGAGACACGAAGGCGGAACAGTGATCTACCATCCATTCTGCACTGTGCTTGTGCTTGAGGGATATACAAGGGGCTAAACAATGAAAGGTAAAAACCTACCAGCCAAAGTGACCCCTCAACACCTATAAAATGAGAGGTTGGGGATGGCTTCTGACCACCTCCTCAGTGCGTGTTGTTGGGTTTCTCGATTTTGATACACCAAAAACATACAGGCAGCTGTTCCACTTCCTCTGCATATTGATCGAGAGTGTAAGTGTGATTGTGAGTGTGAGTGTGAGTGTAAGTGCAACTGAGTATGAGTGTGAGTGTGGTCCCGAGTGTGGTCACAAGTGTGTGTGGTACCGAGTGTGACTGGGAGTGTGGTCCTGAGTGTGAGTGTGGTCCTTGCCAACACACTCACCTGAGTGGCCACACACACCTGAGTGAACACACACTCAGCTGAGGGCCCACTCGCAATCACCAGAGTGCCCATGTGCACTCACACCCACCAGTGAAAACTCACCAGAGTGCGCACGCACTCACAATCACCCGAGTGAACACTCGGCACTCACCCGAGTGGACACTCACACTCACTTCAGTGCGCACTCACACTAACAATCACCCGAATGAACACTCACCCGAGTGCACACACACACACACTAGGGCCCACTCGCACTCACCAGTGAACACTCACCCAAGTGCACACACTCACACTCACCCAAGTGCGCACTCACAGTCACACTAGGGCTCACTTGCACTCACCGCAGTGACTTAAGTGTGCACTCACAGTCACACTAGGGCCCACTCGCACCGCAGTGAACACTCACACTCAGCTGAGTGCACACTTACACTTACCCAAGTGAACACTCACCTGAGTGCACACTCACTCACCCAGTGAACACTCACCTAAGTGTGCACTCGCACTCACCACGGTGCCCAATTGTACTCACCACAGTGCCCACTCGCATTCACCACAGTGCCCACTAACACTTGTGCCCACCATGCCTCAAGCCCTTTTCCATTCTCCTCTCGGGATCTTGGGCATGCACACACACATGCCCAGCGTGAGTTTTGAGTAGGCAGGTCTGGGACTCCACCCGCAGTTGACTACCTGGAGTCCAGCAACCTAACTATTACACCATCTGCTGGTCCCACATTAACTTTTTTAATCCGATTTTGGGTTCTCTATTCTCTAATCATGTAGAGTGTAAAAATAAAGGGAAATGGAACGAGGGTTATACGGGAACTCTCTGAACCCCTCTCTCTTCTACACATCCACAGTGATGTTCAAATTTAAACAAACAATTATTGGGAGGGATGGGTGCAACAGGAGGGAAAATACAATGAGGAGAGTCAGATGAATGATCACTTGACAAGTCATGACCTAAGAAGACAGGCAGTGTAAAATTAAGCTCAGTATATTATATAATACTACCCCAAGTGTATTTTCAAACAAGACACCAACAGTTGGATCATTCAAAACAATATGCTGTGTTTAACATTTTTATTTTTAACTTTGCTTTGGTAGTACAAAAGTTGTAAAAGTACAAACCAGACAGTTAAAAATACATTTGACACACAAAATGGTGGAAAATTTCCTTTATAAATTTTTACATCAAGGTGAAAGTCAACTCACTTATTACACCAATAAGCTGACAATTGTTAGTGTTTTGTATAGTAAATTTGTTGTGGACTCCCAGTCCTTCAAAAGAAGGAAGAAAAACACCAGACATGTAAACATCAATTGCTTTGGGAACACTTAAGAATTTTCACCAGATAGTATAAACCAGTAAAAACTTATGCATCAAAAATACTCAAAGCTTAACTTTTGGCATATGTGGAAGCCAGCTAAAAGCTGCTCAAGTATTAGAAAATATTTAAAACGTACTCTTCGTATAAATACAACTTTAAATATTTTTGAGTATCCTCTTGCCTGTTGTATTGCTATTAAAAAAAAAAAAGTGCTCTGACTTGAATAAAATTCAAAAGTAATTAAAGCTGAAGAATATCTTACATGTTATCCCTCACCATTTGGAGGGCGTAATATTTTTAAACCAACCAATTATGCTCTTTTTTTAAAGTAAAACCATTGGTCTAGACCGTACACACATTATTTACACTAATACAGTAGTCCCCCCCGATCCACAGTGTCACTTTCCACAGTTTCAATTGCCTGGGGTCACCACAGCTAGAAATATTAAATGAAAAACTCCAGAAATAAACGATAAATTTTAAATGCTATGTTTCGAAGCCTATGCCACTCACCTCATTTTATCTCATCACACAGGCATTTTATGACGTCACCTCACCACAAGAATGAGGACAAGTACAATATAAAACGATAGTTTGAGAGACACCAAGACTACGTTCATGTAACTTTAATACAGTATATTGTTATAATTGCTCTGTTTCGTTATCAGCTATTGTTAATCCCTTATTCTGCCTAATTCAGATATTAAACTTTAGCACAGGTATGTACGTATAGGAAAAAATCATAAATAGAGTTTGGAACTACACCTGGTTTTAGGCATCCATAGGGGCTCTCAGCGCATATCACCTATAGGTAAAGGGAGACTACTGAACACACTCCTAAAATTCCAATATTGCCCCTTTCTGGATCTCAGCAAAATTTATTTGCATACTGACTTCTATTCTAATGTATAAATATATACACACATACCATTTCTTTTTTTTCACACATAGCATTTCTTAGTAAAAATTCCCACGAAAATGAACCTATGACTTAGAAGATTAGAAATGTTTAGTCTGGTGCTGGAAACCAAATCAAGTATGTATATTTACAGTAAATACTTTAAAAGATATTTTTATGGAAATCATCCTTCTTGGATGCCAAAGGAGAAATGTGCTTTGCTTTCTCTTTGAAATAAGAGGAGGCACCTCACCAGCCCTAACAGGATCTGGTAGAGATTTCCCTGTAACAGAAACTCCCCGCCCCTCTCCCAGAACTATCATAAATAATGTACTGCTCCCTTTGCTCCTGGGCTCTTTCAGGTGTTTTGTGAAACATAAAGCTAAAAAAAAAGAAGAAGAAGAGAAGGAAAGGAGGTCTTTTAAATAACGAGCAATAGTTTCAAGGTGGAAAACAGGAAGTACACCAAGAAAAACATACCAGAGGTAGGTGTGGGCCCATCTTGCACGAGAAGTAGAGTTTTGTTTTATTTTAGCCTTGGGTTGTCAGTACAATTTGTTTTTTGGTTTTTTTTTTAGTGATTTAAACCATTTTTTCTCCTTAGTCAATTGGCTAAACAGGAATTGCTTAGTTCAGATTTTAAAAATATTTCAATATTTTCAAAGTGACCTAGGAATGGCATGGTGGGAACGGGGTTAATGCTGAATCCTCGGTCTAGGAATACATAGTCTCGCATCTGGCCCCATTTGACCCCATGATCTCTTCAGGGATCCGTTTCTCGTGGCTTGTCTAGACTACGTCCAAGGACCTTCTGCCATTGAAGATTCATCTTTTTTTCTTTGTAACAGTTAAACTCTACCTGATGAAGACCTTACAACCATTATCAAATGGGACGTAAAATGTGTAGGAACAGAAAGACACGCACACACAGCCTAGGCTCAGACTACACGTGAAAGTTCCTCTATGTATAATGATCATAATGGAAAACTGCGATGTGCACAGCAAGCCAAGGATTGAGGGTTGGGAGGGGTGGTTGGGATAATAAAAGATTAGGAAGGCATTATCCTTCTTTCCTTGGAAGTATCACAAATTTTTCATCAGGTTTTACATCAAAACTTGCTTCAAAGTAAACTGCATTCTGTATCCTGCACAGCAATAATATTCCCTTTTAGGTTTCATCCACATGCCTGCTGACTCCATCGTAGAAACTGTATAAAATATAAGAAAATATCCCCTAGGCAACTTCATGTCTTGTTAAGTTTTCAGTCTCTTACACTTCAAGTAGGCACTGCTGCAAGAGAAAACAAAAAAGGTGAAGCTTTAACAAAAGGTTAAAAAAAAAAGGGTCATAACTCATATTGATTGGCCTGGATATTTAAAAACACTGAGGAATTGTTATCCATCTTCACCCGTTCCATCCCATCCAACCTCATTGCTTCCCTCATTATACATTCCTTCTAGAATTCAGTCTAAAGAAATGTAAGGACCACAATCCCAATAGGACCTAATTATTAAGATTTGACAAGCCAAAGACATAATACAATTGGAGAACCAGGAGGCTGAGGGTGTCCATCTCTTTAATTCGTGCTTCTATGGTACCAGTGGAGACCCATTCTCCCTGGTATTCATGTATTGCTTCTTTGGGGAACCATTTTTTAACTCTTCCACCACATATCATCAAGTAATGAACAACAGAGAAAATGCCCTCAGTCATAAAGAACCGGTGAGCATTGGGTAAGGTGTCTTTCAGGAGCCTCGCCACAGGGAGCTCACTCCGGGTCTCCATTGAGTGCACAGCCAGCTCGGTGGGCATTTCCTGGGCACGTCAGAACAAAGACTAAATACTCAGCCGTGGGACTACCTTGGACCTTGAGGGTTCTGTGTTGTATTAAGTCGTCCAACAACAGGCCCTGTCAATGCCTATACTGACATTACGAATAAATCCCCCCATTTGTAAAAATCATTTTCTGCTTTCCAAGCATTCTTTTCCAAGTATCTCATCTAACTGACACCATCTCATCTCACTTCAGAACTTTCCTGTTCTGAAGATTGGGATAACCCAGAACAAGACTGACATTCCGGTGCTCCCTGTGTATGTGGAAACGCACACCATGTAGGCGAACTGACACGAGGTTTTGGAACAACACATTCTCCTATCTACCAAATTGTGTTTGCCTGTAAATGCCAAGCAAAACAGGAAGTGAAACCAGATCACAGAAAGATGAAAAAGAAGTCAGCAGAGAGGTGTTAATTTAAGAACATACTTTATGGGACCAGTGAATGGTGTAATGGTTACATTGCTGACGTAGTTGACCATGCTTCGAGCCCGACCAAGTGGGTTAAAACTCACACCGGGCACATGTGCATGCATGCCCAAAATCCCAAGAGGATAATGGAGGAGAAAGGATTGTGGCATGGCCATGCCCCCTGGAGGGTGATTTCCTCGCTTTCTCTCTGTCTCTCTCTGTCTCTCTCTCTCTCTCTCTCTTTCTCTGCAGTGAGCACATGCAACCTATAGCATAAATAACTCTTTTAAATAAAAAGAACACCCTTTACATAATTTACAGCTCACCCTTCAAGATAAACACTCTAATATGATTACCTACATTCTCCTTTCCTGACACCCTGTCATTCATAACATTCGTAGCGGATCTGAGAGAGGAGAGACAGGAATAGAGATGAAGATGGACAAAGAGAGAGAGAGAAGTTTATTTCCCAAAAGAGATGGGTTGAGTAAAGGATCCTGATCCCCTCAGCTAAAAATGAAATAAGCCACTGTCCCCTAATGCAGGATCAATCTATTATAGTTCTTAATAATAATAAATATAATAAAATAAGCAATTTCCTGCACTGCATTGCCACCACTGAGCACAGTCAAACCACAGATTTGTACTGTAAGCTGAACAAGGTCAAGTCCAGGGCCACTTTCATGTAGGAGTCAATTAATATGAAATATTCCAGCAGAGAAAAAAGTAGAACAGCCAGAGGTGGAGAAATATGAGGGGATACCAAAAAGTTGATGAAAGGGGCCAGCAGGTTTCATAGTGGTTAAGGCTCTGGACTCCCAAAGGGCCGACTATGGTTCCAGTCCCAGACCTGGAAGTTTGAAGCTCATGGCAGGCACATGTATATGCATTCCCAAAATCTTAGGAGGAGAATGGAGGAAAAGGCATTGTGGCATGGCCATCTCCCCAACCCTCTCACTCTCTCTCTCTCTCTCTCTCTAGCGAGCACACATGCCCTATGGTAAAAACTAAAAGTTCATGAAAAAAAATAATTAAAATACAAGTTTATTTTGGTGCAGAAAAAAAAAAACGATCTATGCATCATTTTTTCATAATTTACACTTTGCATGAACTTTTTGAAGACTCCATACAAAAATAGGTGGGACCAGCAGTTAGCATAATGGCTATGTTGCTGGACTCCCATATAGTCGACCGTGGTTCGAGTCCCGGACCCGGTGGCTCAAACTCATGTCGGGCATGTGTGCGTGTGTGCCCAAGATCCCGAGGGGAGAATGGAGAAGAAGGAATTGCGGCATGACCATCCCCCCTGGGGGGTGAGTTCTCGCTTTCTGTCTCTCTGTCTCTCTCTGTCTGTCTGGCGAGCGCACGCACCCTATAGCAAAAAAAAAAAAAAAAAAAAAAAAACTCTCCAAAAAAAGGAAAAAAAAAATAGTCCTGCAAGGGAAAAAAAAAAAACAACAACAACAAATTTTTTTTCCCAACAAAACTTTAAACCAGGCCATTATCTAGAAAATAGATATTCTACTATGACTGTCTCCACTCTATAGGGTCCCTTAGACTCAGCCATTTTTACATCAAGGAAAATAACAAAGTCAAGGACGAGGGATGTCAGGCCTAGAAAGCAATGTTCTATTAGAGGAATAGTTTTCATTCCAGCCTAGGAGAGCTTGCTGTTAAATGTTTTGACCAACTTTAAGGAGTAGGTACAGAAGACTGGGCAGGGCTAAGAACGAGGGAGCTGGAGCCAGAGGCCTAGATTCAGATCCAGACCCCCGTTCCTTGGGCCTTCACTGTCTCTGAAACATCCTTTTGTCGAGTGGACAGGGGTCTTCCATAAGACAACATATATGTTGGGACCAGCAGATGGCATAATGGCTACGTTGCTGGACTGCCATGTAATAGATTTGGGTTCAAGCCCCAGACCTGGTGGCATAAACTCACACCGAGCGCAGGTGCGTGCGTGCCCAAGACCCTGAGAGGAGAATGGAAGAGAAAGGATTGTGGTGTGGCCATCCACCAGGTCTCTGCTCTAGATAGTAACATTAGCTTTCTTCAACAGCTGTCTCCTGCAGCTGATCAAAACTGTGCTGTCCACAGTTACCTTTGGGAGAACACGTAAGAAATGCAAACTGCTGCTTAACTTCCTCACCACTAACATCAGGAACTAAGCAGAAAGTGGAAAGTTAATCGTTTTGAAATTCTTGCAGTTCTGGTCTCTCTTTATACACACATACTTCCTGGTCTAAGAGCTATCAAATTCCAAGTAAATACCTTACCAGTCTTATCAGAATGACAATCTAGTGAGAAAGAAGATACCACATACTCTATGGCTTACAACTTTCTAACTGTGGCCTTATTTCCAGTGGTGAAATGAGGTATCTAAAAATGCAAATTGTATGATGCATTTTCACACTTAAGTTTCTCCTCCTTTCATTCTATAGTTGTGAATATATCCATACTGATAAACAAATGCACAGTGTAAAATAGTATTTCTTTACCATGGTGCTCCAATGAAAATGTTAATAGGGGGCCAGCCCTATAGCCTGGTATTTTAGGAAGCTGGATCCCACATGGCCAACCCTGGTTCAAGTCTTGGCCTGGCAGCTTTAAAAACACATGGGTACATGTATGCAAATGCCCAGATCCTAACAGAATGAAGAAATGGAGAAGAAATTGCAATGTGACTATATCCCCTTAAGGAGTGCTTTCTCCTTCTCTCTCTGTGTCTCTGTGATGGGCACACACACCTTCTGGCAACTCAAAAAAAATGTTAAAAGGTACCTTCCGTATTGTTCTACAGCAATCAGACCTCACATGTGAGCTGGCATGAATACTAGAGAAGGTCAACGAGACTTAGCAGACAGGTTAGGGAGAGCGAGGAAACGTCTCCTTACTCTCAGCTCCCACCATCATGGGACTGCACCCCCGTGAACAAGCCTGACCCCTCTCTCTTCTACGAAATTTGTTAACTGCAGTTTTAGACAAGTGAGTGCTCAAGCTGAGGAAATTAAGCAAAACTGCCTCCTACTGAAAACACAGCTCAAAAAATCCAAGTACACATAACTATTTCTCTCATAAAAGGAGATTGACAGACAGAAAATAAGAACTTCACAAAAGATTTCTCTGGATAAAGAAAAAAGTCGTCTGTTTCTTTCAAGTGTATTGCTTACTACAGAATCTCAAAGATAAAGCTATAATTCTTCGTTATGGTTCCACAGAAGCCATATCGTGTCTCTGATTAGGATATATATCTATCTTCTGATGGAAAGGATCCTAACGGTAACTAGAAACTAGTTTTATAACTAGAAACATGGAGGTCTGACAGTAGCACAAGAGTAAAACAGGATGCTGTGCAAGGTTGACCCATGATGGTCAGGGGACCCATTTGTTGAATTTTATAAATTACCATCCAGATCTCTGTATTTTAATAAAGACCTTGTATGATAGTCATTTGGTCAAAGAGTACTTATTTATTTACTATTAATTCATGATAGAGTGTGTGCACACAAGAGAGAGAGAGAGAGAGGTATTCCCCAAAGGGCTCACCCATACCATAACCCCCTTCCTGCAGTCCTGAAGACTACCAGGACCCTGGGCATGCACTGGTCTGATGTGTTTTCAGGTTGACTGGGCTGGGGACTTGAACCATGGTCAGCATGTGGCTTCCAACTCTACAGTCCAGTATGCTCCTAGCTATGCCAGAGGCCAGACATTTTTAACATTTCCAGATTGCCACAAAGGTCTATAGCAATGTAGCCTCTCTGCTTTGGTGTGATCATGTCCGCCTCCTTCACTCTCTTAACCGGGGAAACCATGTGGACCAGTGTGCCTGGGAGGTCTTGCTTACCTAGAACCCTTATTCACAGAGTTCCCCTCCCCTCAGAAGAGTCTCATCTTGGATGCAAGCTATATGTGATTGTGCTAGTGTTCACATTCACCTGTGCCAACCGAAAGCAAAAGGAATCTGTTTCAGTTTGCATTAACTATTTTTTTTTTTAATTTTAAGTTTATTTATTTCTTCCAGGAGAGAGAATGGCAGCGATAAGCTCCCCATCAGGGTCTCCACACTACAGTCCACTCCCAGTCCCAGACACACAGAACCATGGGCACATATGGGAGGTCCCAGGCTGCAAACCTAGCACTTCTCCCTAGTGGGTCCGGCTGTACAAGTGCTTGGCACATAGCAGGAGCCCAACAAGTACACTTTAAAGATCCAACTGTACCTGAACTGAACTGAGCTGGCAATCACGGCTACTTTGAGATCTAAACGTCTTAAGATTTTAATCTACCCGGAAGAAAATGGAATGGCTCACAAATGTGAACCTGATCTAGGCGGAACATTACAAACCAACGGATGTCAGGTGACCCATATGAGACCAAAGAAGGGCATCTGAGAGTGAAGGTCAATAGGCTTGCTATTCCACTGTGGCTAGCCAACACCCCACTTCAGAGATGAAGAAACTAAAGCCTGGAAGCAATTTTTCCCAAAGCATTAGTACACAGTTAAAATCAAACCTAAGCAGTTTGAATCCCAGCTTTTAATCACCAAAGTTAATTACTAAAATAAAAATTAATGTAAGTTTCAATAATAAAGCAATTTAAAGTAAAAAGAAATGTCTAATATTATTACTTTTTGTTTTGATAAAATTATTACTTTTTGTTTTGATAAAAATATTATTACTTTTTGTTTTGATAAAAAAGAAAACTAGCAAGAAAAATGTTAATAAATACATCATTTTTTTAATGTCAATAAAAATACTTAACTGTAAAACTAGTTAAATAAAACATATAGGAGAAGTTTTATAACATTTGTCTGGGTAATAATTTTTATATATGACCCAAAAGCATAGACCAAAAAAATGTACAAATGGATTACATCAAACTAAAAAGTTTCTGCACACCATAAAAAACAACCAACAGAATGAACAGACAACCTACAGAATGTAAAAAATTATTTACAAACTCTACATTTTGTAAGGGGTTAATATCCAAAATATTGGGGACCAGCAGATGGCGCAATGGTTACATCGTTGGACTCCCATGTAGTCGACTATGGTTCAAGTCACACCTGCTGGCTTAAAACTCTTACAGAGCACATGTGCATTCATGCCCAAAATCCCAAGAGGAGAATGAATGGAAGAGAAGGGATTGCGGCGTGGTCATCCCCCCCCGGGGAGTGATTTCTCGCTTTCTGTCTCTCTGTCTCTTTCTGTCTTTCTGGCGAGCGCACACGTCCTATAGCAAAAACCTCTTAAAAATAATAATAATGATAATGTATTCTCAAAAAATGCTGAGAGTAGATTTTTAAATCTCATCACAAAAACAATATGTGAGGTAATACATATGCTAATTAAATTGATCTAGCCATTCTGCAATGCATGCATATTTAAAAACATCATGATATACAAGATAAATATATACAAGTTTTGTCAATTAATTAAAAATAGAAATGCTTTAAAATATTGCTATGGAAATTTGCCAAATCAATGTTTTCAGTAAGATACCTTTATAAAATGGAAAAGGGAGTACAGACTTCAGAAACACATAATATGGAATGCTTACGACAGGATAATTTTTAAAAAGAGAAAAACCAGTAACAATGAAGACAAGGCAGTGGCATTTGGAGGCTGAAAGCAATTCGATTTATTTAACTTCAAAGAACAAAAGCTTATTCTTCTAAGAAGAAATCAAAACACATTTTCTGTAGAAAAAAGAAACCATTTTAACTGCATTGCCAAAATAAATCAGGCAGAGGGCAAGTAAGATCTAGCTACAAAAAAAGAACTCAAGCCAAACAGCATGGTAAGAAGAATGAGAGGGGTGGGGATAGATACCAAAAAAGATGGATTTTGCTTTTTAAAGAGAGAAGCAAAGAGAGGGAGAGAGAAATTCTGCCCCAATCTTGATAACATTCTGTTTAGAATACTAAGTCGACTTTCTGGTAACAACTGCCTTAACAAAAAAAAATCCCAACCAACTAGTGGATAATCATTTGCATTTGAACATTTGAATCTGTTCTATAGTTAAACAAAGCATTCCTATAAAATACTTTGGCTAAAAAAAGTTCACACACACACACACCAAAAAAAAAAAAAAAAAAAAAAAAAAAAAAAAAAAAATCTAAAAACTGTATTAGACTGTATAAGAGACACAGAACACACCTTGCCTACTTGGTTAACTACATTCTAGGGTAAACCTGATTCAGTCCAGAACCCAAGATTTGGGCCCAGAAGGAAACTTCAGGATTTCTCTAGTTGGAAGATAAAATTTTATTAAACACTCCCAAATCACTGTTTTCTGGATTAAAAAAAAAAAAAAGAAAAAGAAAAAGAAAAAAGAAAACTAGCAAGAAAAATTTTAATGAATACATCATTTTTTTTAATGTCGATGAATTCTACCCTCCTTTTTCAGAGCCCATACTCTGTTAGTTATCAGATGTGATCAGCTGGCAAGTCTTAACCTGAGCAGGCTCTAACTGGGACCTGCTTTTCCTGGACTCAAGTAAATGAGATCTGTGACCTCTGAAGCCAAGCTGCTTGGGTTTAACTCTAAACTCTAAAGAGAGAAACAAATGGATAGCCAAGTCTTAACGGAAGCCCTAGAGACTCCACATACTACAGCACCATCAATAATATTCTCAGGAACATTATTTGTGTATGAAGATTATAATTAAGCAAATTAGGGAAGGAACAAATATAATGATGAATGTAAATAATTATTATCTAATGTGAAAAATAAGAATAGATTGTAATTAAAATTCCAGCTGGTTCAATATTAAAAAAACAAAAAGACCTGTATATTCCATGACATTTTTGCCAAGAATTCTAAACAAGTTGCTTAAACTCTCTAAGCTTAAGGTCTGCATCTGTAAAATTAGGTACTATCTAGCACCTATTACTTTTATAAAGATTAAATAAATTAACATGTCTTTCAAAGCATGCCAGGTAGAGTATTCAAACAGCTATAGGTATTACAATTAGTCTACTACATGGAACATGGGCACCTGTGATATTATTCTTTCTACTTTTAAGTGTGTTTGAAAATTTCCATAACAAAAATATTTCTTTTTAATTTCAAACTTAATTACAGCAAATTGGTGACTCAGAAAATTCACTCCCTTTCGAAGGCCACTTTTGTGCCTGCTGCTAATTTTAACAGCCCAACAAAATATGAGCGCCTCTACGGAGAGCCAACCATAGCCCATTCTCCTACCACTCGCCTTAAATTAATGAATTTTGGGCCAGCAGGTGGCTTAGTGGTTAAGGCACTAAACTCTCACATGGCCCAACTGCAGTTTGAGTCCCAGACCTCCTGGTAGCTTGCTTTCTCACTTTTCCACTCTGTCTCTGGTGAAAGCGCATACCCTATAGAAAATTAAACACACACACACACACACACAAAAAAAAATAAAATAAAATAAAATAAATTTAATTTTAAAAAAAAAATCAACAAATTTAATATCCTTATTTCAAGTACAAGGAGACAAGAAGTCAGGGTAGTTTAATACAATTTCCAAATAGTGAGGCTCACATTTGAACTCATCCTCTGATTAAAACCAATCCTTGGGCCAGCCAGAGGCATGGTGGTGAAGATGGTTGGATCTCACATGGCTGCCTGCATGGTTTAAGTCCCAGAAATAAAAATTAAAATACCATTATCATTGATGTGATCCTGCTGGATGACAGTGTGCTCTGCAGAGAGTATCGCAGTTAAATAAGGTCAAGATTTCAGATAATGGGATCGAATTCCTATAGTCAGATACAGGCAGGCTTTGAGCCAAGGAAACAGCAGAGCAATCCTAACTCTTCCAACCTTTGCGATCCAAACTGCTGGCCTCTGGGCACTAGGAGCCAAAATCAGCCATGGCACATTAGCAAGGAGCGTGGGAGAGAAGGAGTCTGACAAGGGATCACCTTGCAGTTCCTGCCCGAGGGCAAGCTGTCTTCATAACACACAGTCTGATCCATCTCTCAACGTACTGCCCGGTTAATGACTAACACACAGACTGTCAGTGTGACCCGTACTGTCTTGGCAGCTAACCTGGCTGGGCCTTCCTCATCTTAGACTTGAATAGCCAGATGCTTCTCTTCCTAGACAGGCAAGTCTTAATGATTTTACTCAGAATGCTTCTCTTATTCACCAGGGTCTGGGCCTAGGGTACCATCTTCTCTGTTCAATAAAACTTCCTGTGATGACAGAAATGTTCTACACCTGCGCCAGGTACTCTGGTAGGACCTTAGTTATCTATGGCTACTGAACAATGGAACATGACTTGTGTAACTGCAGGACTAAATTTTGTAAAAATATGTTTTCTAGGGGCTGGCGAGTGGCAAGGTGGTTAAGGTGCTGGACTCCCACATGGCTGACCAGGGTTTGAGTCTCGGACCTGGCAGCTTGTTGTCCTACTTTCTCCTCTCTCTCATCAAATTAAAAAATAATAATAAATAAAATTAAATAATTCTTTTGAAAATACATTTTTAAAATATGTATTTTTTTAAACAGAGGATGCTGTGTACATTTGCCAGAGAGAGACAGAGAGATAAAGGGAGAGAGAGAAGGTACTCCTCGATAGGGCATGGCCATGCTACAAATCCTTTTTCCATTTCTCCATCCTGTCAGGATTTGGGGCACACGTGAACATGTACCTGACACATTTTGCAATCTGCCAGGGCCAGGATTTGAACCTCACAGTCAACCACGTGGGATCCGTCTCCCTTAACCATTCAGTCATGGGGCCAGCCTAAAATGAAATGTTTAAATATATTTAAATTTAAATAGCCACAGATGACTAATGGCTACCATATTAGACCAGGAAGTTTTAGATAATGGCATAAGCAAGAATCCATTCATGTGTCTAGAGTTTTTCCTTCATGAGCACTGAGGGTGACAGAAGCGAGGGTGGCTGATCTTGTGAGAGCTAGGCTGAGATCTCAGCTCCTCTTTGCACCTCTGTGACCTTCAACATGTAATTCCCCCTTTCCATCCTTCAGTTTCCTCATCGGTAAACATGAGATGACAGTATCAACACCGTTAGATGTTTCATCATGACGACACGTGACATACATATCAGTCCAATGCCTAGAAGACTGAAGTGCTGAATCCACATAGCTGTGGTTATTACTATGTTCACCTCCCCTTTCTTTTCCTAAATGCCTCCTGTCTTCTTTCCCCATGGCCACCCATAACTGGCTGAGAAGCCAAAGGCAGACTTTTCTGCACTTCCTCTTCTTGAAAGAAGCCGCCTACTCTGCTCATAAACTCAGTGGTAAGGGGCCAGATCTCCCCAAATGGGAGATGGCACACACCAACACTTACTAAAGTCCCTATGTGTCAGAGGATTCAGGAACACAACTCTTCCAGATTACTTCCAGAATACCTTCAACCCCTCCGAGCCTGGACAGATTATTTATCCGAGGAGCTTCATCGCTCAAGCCATTGCTCTCCTCCACTCAGCTACACTGACCAAAAGTGAATTAACTCACATCATCAGTAGCACTGACTGAGCGTTCCCGATGTGCCAAGCCTTGGGCTTGTGTTTCTCCAGGGAAATCTCACTGCTACCCCTCGTGGCAGGAAACATTTCCACTGAAGCATTTGAAAACTGGAGTCCCTGGTCCAGGTCCCCTTGTTAATGAGTGGCAAACTAAGATGTGAACCTAGATGCAGTGTTCAGGTTCAACTTTGCTGTTTCCCTGTAGCTTCAAGGACCCTGCCTGACTCTCTCCATCTGCCACTCTCCCTCTCTTTGTAAGTATAAGCTCTTGCTCTTTAATGTCCAGCTCAGGTTCCAATAGAGCTTTCAGGGTACAATCCACCCCAAGTCTATGCACTTGGCCTTTGAGATATTCTAAAAAACATAAAAAGGATAAATATTATTCAAGCCAGAACAGCAAAAGAATAAGATGAAAGCTAAGCGAATATCAAGTTATCACAGTGTTTTGATCTTTTTTTCTTAAAAAGCATTGGTCTTCCAAAATTAAATATGCCAAACCAAGAAACGCTCACTTTTGCTTTTCAATCGCTTCCAAATAGTTGGTGGAAAGAATTACATTCCTACTGGGTGTAATTCATAACTATGACACATCAAAGAAAACAGGTTTCCAACTCAATTAATAGAAAAAGCATTGGTTTGCTTGTGCCAACCCTTCTTGAGTCATTGTCTACCTAGAAATGATGACAAGATTTTGTGTCATTCGGCTTGCATGATTTTTTTAAAGGAAATTTAATGAGCTGCCAACATTTTAAAAGCTGTAGTGACTTCACAGTAAAAAAAAAAAAAAGCCTGGATTTCACGCTGCTTTGAGTAGAAAAATATAGCAACACAAAAGCTCTTTCTACCTTGTGGTCATGTGCGGTCTGTGGTGGATGTGGTTCCTAGTTTGCCACAAGCCACACCATTCCATATTGCCTCATGTGTAATGCTCTATCCTCATTATCAGGCAGTTCAAGCTCCTAGAAGCAACGTGGGTGTAGCCTCCTTACAAAACGCTCTAGACAGACAGACGGCCTTGCTCAGACTGCCTCAGTCTTACAATTCCAGAACACTTTCCCTCTTCCCTGCCAAATGCCATTCCTGTACCGTCAGAGCCTCCTGCAAGGTTCTCTGTACCCTCCCCGCACCACGCACCGTCTCGCCCCAATGTCACCGAAACCACAGCTCACCTGCTACTCCGTGCCACTCCGTTCTCTCTTCACGGGTGTCACAGGCACGTCCCCGTTGACACTCTCAGTCCCGCTGACGGACATCAGACTCCTCCGCTCCTTCTGGTTTGCCTTGTGCTCCACTTTTGTAACTCTAAACCTGAGGGGCAGAGAGACGATGTCACAGATTTTGCTTTTCCGTACGCGAGAATTATGAACACACAAACAAAAAAATCACCCATCAGAAGAATCCCAGACAAACTCATACAAAAGTTAGGCCAACAACGAAAACAACACATTCTATAGGAAGACGTTCTGACCCAGCGAACCTCCCCACCTGGCCCAGACTTTTTCCTCTCAAACACCTCACAGGCTTCGCTGGATATTGTATAGAGTGGGCAAAATGGATTAAAGACACAGGTACTCAAATATTAAACAGCCTCAGAGCCGCAGTTTCTAACAATGACATAGGCTTTAATGTCAGTTGTGCTTTCTTTTTTTAACCACGGAAGGCTGTAGGAAAAAAAAAAAAGAAAAGCATGATTGGCTTACAAATTAGACTGATGGAATCAAAGTGTTCATTACAGAACTACCAAAAGAAAATACACTACTGTCAGATGGTCCTATCTCAACACACACACGTGTGCACACACAGAGACAGAGAGAGTGAGCGAGAAGAGTTCCAATGACACCTTTTTTAGGTTTTAGCTGGTGGTAGGGTTTCAGCACTTGTCTGTGTTTCAATGACAAATTCAGGTTCATTTTCCTTAAACATGAAGGGAAAAATTAAGGAAGTTTAAGGAAATGATTTTCATTAAGAATTAAGGTAGAAGTTAAAGAAATTCAGTCACTTTGACTCTTTTCTTAGAATGGCATCATCAATTTCCCAGAGTATTTCATAAAAACTTCTTTCTGGGACGAGTAGACAGCATAATGGTTATGTCACTGGACTCACACTTAGCCAACTGCAGTTCAAGTCCTAGACCCAGCAGCTTAAAACACATGCCAGGGGGTGTGTGTGTGTGTGTGTGTGTGTGTGTGTGTGCATGACCAAAATCCCAACAGGAGAATGGAGAAGAAGGGATTAAGGCATGGCTATCCCCCGCAGGGAATGATTTTTCACTTTTTATCTCTCTGTCTCTCTGTCTCTGTGGTGAGCACACACACCCTACAGCAAAAATCTCTCAAAAAAAAAAAAAGCTTCTTTCTAGTTCTGATCTTAATTTCCCTTAAAATGATCTAAAATAAATTACTTTTCTTTGTTCAAAATGAGATCACCAGCCATGAAGAGGCAGAAGATTTTGAGGAAGTTAAAGAAAAAAAAAAAAAAAAAAAACAGGGAAAAGTGGACAAAACTCTGTCCTGTCAAGCTGTTCTCTCGTAAGCAAGACATGCTAAAAAACAGCCCATAAATAATTGCTCATAGTGTCCAATCGCCAAGAAAAAGAGCTGAGTTTGGGGCATTTCCAAAAGCTGTGTTGCATCTGAGTTGAAAATTTCCACAGATATTTTTTTTCCCCAAGAAAACAAGATGTGCTTTGTCCAGACAAGCTACAGGTCTCATCCCATTTGCATTCATTCATTCCCATGACTGCTCCTTGCTACAACAGTGTGGTCATGAGTTGTCCTGTTTTGCTCTGAGTGGCAAATGGCCCTGCAGTCCGCCGTGGTGCTTGTGCAATGCGTGCTGAGACTCAATTGAACTAAAAGAATCATATAATGGCCAGCATTTCTTGAGTGCATAATAAGTGCCCTAGACTGGTGACAGGAGGTTACATGAGTCACCGTATTTAGTCTTCACAGCAACCCCGTGAGATGAGTGTAACTGACATCCCCACTGTACACAGTGGGGGGAAACTGAGGCATACAAACAGATGTAATAGTTTGTAAGAAGTAGTGCCAGAACTGGGACCAGCAGTTAGCGTGGTGGCTATGTCACTGGACTCCCACGTACTCGACCGCAGTTCGAGTCCCGGACTCGGTGGCTTAAACTCACGCTGGGCGCGTGTGCGTGCGTGCCCAAGATCCCGAGAGGAGAATGGAGTAGAAGGGATTGCAGCGTGGCCATCCCCCTGGGGGGTGATTTCTCACTTTCTGTCTCTCTGTCTCTCTCTGTCTGGCGAGCGCACGCGCCCTATAGCAAAAACCTCTCCAAAAAAAAAAAAAGAAGAAGAAGTAGTGCCAGAACTCAAGCGAGGTAGGTGGAATGGGTCGCAAGGACGCTTCCCAAACATCTGTCGGTGAAGGAGGAAGGCTAGTCGGCATCACACAGTCAAATGTTGCTCAGTGCTGACCCCGTCCGACCCCAGCAAGCGTGTTCTCAACCATTACTCTAATCTGCTTTCCGAACACAGCGTGAACCATGCAGCCCCTATATGAGACTTGTGATCCAGATAGCAGGAACTGCAAATATCTTCGCTGCAGAAACGCTGGACGGTGGGTCAGATCTGTGGCATGGTGATTAAGGTGACTGGATCCCACACGGCCAATCATGCAGTTCGAGTCCCAGACCCAGAGGCTTGAGAAACATGCTGGGTGCGTGTGCATGGGCCCAAAATCCCACAAGGAGAGAGACTGGAAGAGAAGGGATTGAAGCATGACCACTCCCAAGGGGAGTTGCTTTCTCCTCTCTCGTTTCTGCGTCTCTCCCTCTCTCTCTAGTGAGCACGCATGCCCTCTAGAAAATAATCATAATAATAATAATAATAATAATAATAAGGATATTCCTGATAGAAAGTCAGCTTCATTCATCCCTTGAACTGCAAGATGGCCACGCTGCGTATGGGTCACAGGTGAAAAATACCCCAGGACTGCGAAACCCAGGACACAGTGGAGGGATCTACAAGAAAGCAATCTCAGCAATGCACCGACGCTCACGAGGCAGAGACCAGAGAGCTTTGGACAGAGCCCTCTTCTCTTCTTCGGGACACACGGCTACATGACATTTCCCACCGCCTGGCAGCTGGGTGTGACTGAGTTCTAGCACTGAGATGTGAACTGAAATGATATGCGCCACTCCCAGACCCATCTCATTAAATACCCCTTGTGAGCAATCCTCCAAGGACTTTCCTCTTCGGCAAATCTGCCAGAGCCCTGGATCAAAGGGGCCAGGGGCTCTCCATGACAACGTGAAGAGCCACCCACTGATCGTTTGATCCTGTGCTATAGAATTCCCACCAGCGACACAGAAACTTCTATTCATAGGTAGTGAAGACTGTGGTCTTTATCTGTCACTGTGCATAAGTAATTACAAGTCGAGCCTCCCCAATCCAAAACTCCGATCCAAAATCAGAAAAGCCCTAAAATCTGAACCGTGGGAGCACCAATGTGATACCACAAGTGGAAAATTCTACACCTGGCCTGATGACATGGCCTTTAGGCTGTGTGTACAAGGTGTCTATGACGCACGAACGAGTTTCATGTTCAGACTCGAATCCCATCCCCACGCTATCTCAGTGTGTGTATAGAGACACTCCAAGATCTAAAACAAATCCGAAACACTTCCAGTCCCAAGTATTTCAAATAGGAAGTACTTGACCCCTATTTACCTTATTTAAGACACCATCCATCAGCTCTAACAATAACTATCCTTTAGGATTCTTCTGTTGTTAAAAAAAAAAAAAAAAAATCAGGACTCACAGCTAGCAGATGACGGGGTGGTGGTTAAGGTCCTGGGCTTCCGCATGGCAGAACCGCAATTTTACTATTCTTTTTTTTTTTTTTTTTGAAGAGGTTTTTGCTATAGGGCACGTGTGCGCGCCAGACAGACAGAGACAGAGAGACAGAAAACGAGAATCACCCACCAGGGGGGATGGCCACGCCGCAATCCCTTCTCCTCCATTCTCCTCTTGGGATCTTGGGCACGCATGCACACGCGCCCGGCGTGAGTTTAAGCCACCAGGTCCGGGACGCGAACCGCAGTCAACTACGTGGGAGTCCAGCGACATAGCCATTATGCTAACTGCTGGTCCCAAGAACCGCGATTTGAGTTCCGGACCTGGTGGCTTTTTTCCTCTCTCTCTCTTGTGAGCACATGCGGCTATAGCAAATTTTTTATAGATAATTTTTAAAAGAAAAACATTTTTAAAAAATAGGGGCTCAGACCAGAAAACACCAAAAAGACTCAGAGGTAGGATGTGAGCCAGGCTTAGGAGAACATAGCCTACATTTAATGGGTCCATAAAATTCCACACACCACAACCGCCATGGCATATATAAACCCAGAGTATCTGAAGACATCTTACCTGCCTACGGAGAGGACGGTGACCTCTCCTTGGCGCCTCGGTCGGCTTTCTTTGGACTTGTTGGTGGGTTTCGTGAAGTGCCATCGCTTGTGCCTACACCGATGACACACATCCCTCTCAACAACACCGCCCACTGTGTGCAAATGGTGGCCACAGACGTGCTTCCCTGGGGTGCCCCCTGGTGACAAAGGCCCAGGACTCACAGGTGGGCTCCCCGGAGTGCTGGGAGTCACAGGACTAAGGTTAGAAGAGAAAGGAAAAGAGAAAATTGGTTACTTGGAAGAATAAATACCAGAGAAGGCCGTCTCTCTACCTGGGAGGCAAAAGCACATTTAAACGGAAAAAAGAAAACAATTCCATCTTCAATTGTAGAAATACTCTGTGAACTGATCATACACAGCAGGTAGTCGGCTCTCACGACCGTGTAATAGTGGCTTATTTTAAACAGCAATAATGAGATTTATTGCTCTCGAATGGAATTAATTGGCTGGAAATAAGTCGCTGCTTCTAACAATGATACGCTCTGTGAATTTCTTTCTTTCTCCTTTCAGAAACAACCATATCAATCTCTCACACGTAGCCAAGTGTCTTCCTAGAACCCTAAGCAAAGACGTACACAGAACATATGAAGACAGAAAAATTTCAGTTCCAAACGAATTATCAGATGATTTAAGACAGTCACAATGCTTTTTTTTTTTTTTTTTTTGGAGATATTTTTGCTATAGGGCGCGTGCGCTCGCCAGACAGACAGAGAGAGACATAGAGACAGAAAGCGAGATATCACCCCCCAGGGGGGATGGTCACGCCGCAATCCCTTCTCCTCCATTCTCCTCTCGGGATCTTGGGCACGCACGCACACGCGCCCGGCGTGAGTTTTAAGCCACTGGGTCTGGGACGCGAACCCCGGTCGACTACGTGGGAGTCCAGCGACATAGCCATTACGCTAACTGCTGGTTCCCAAGACAGTCACAATGTTTTACCCCATCTGGCTACTCCATCAAAGGAAGAATATTTTCAGATCAAGGTATCAAAAGTAATGTCAAAGCAGGTAGTAGTAAGAATAAAGAGTTAATAGTTCGTATTCTAAGCGTTCTATATGTTAATTCATTATGACACAGGTTCATTGCCTCATTTTAAAAATGAACACATTGGGGGCCAACAGGTGGCGAAGTGCCCACGTGGCCAACTGTGGTTCAAGTCTCAGTTCCAGTGAAATTCACACTGGCTTCTGTTTGTGTGTGCGTACCCAAAATCCCGGGAGGAGAATGGAGGGGGAGGGATTGTGGCATGGCCATCCACCCTGGGAGGTGATTTCTCACTTTCCCTCTCACTCTCTCTGCCTCTTTCCAGTGAGCGCATGTGCCATTATGGCAAAAACCTAAAAAAATAAGAAGAAGAAAAGAAAAGAAAAGAAAAGAAAAGAAAAGAAAAGAAAAGAAAAGAAAAGAAAAGAAAAGAAAACATCACGGCTCAGAGAAATTAAGTAACTTGCCCAAGGTCACACAGCAAACAAGTGATGAATCTGAGAGCCAAACACAGAATATCTAATTCCAAACTCTACCCTCTTAACTGCCATACAATGTACACAGTGCGTGACCAACAGTGGAGACCTCCTTGATAATCTGAAAACAAACTGGCCAGACCATCAAAAATATAAAAAGTGGAATAACATAGGCCAGATGTGGGTTATTCTCAAAAAGGACATATCAACTCTCTGGCCCACTAGAAAAGGAAGAATTGGAACAGGGCCAGACCAGACGGACGACAAATTGGTTCTCTGGTGCATGTGGGTGTAGGTGGGGCAGCTTGTCACATAGACTCTGACATGGAGTCTGTGGCAAGATCTCCATATACACACAGAAGGCTGGTGGTGGCAGAAATCAGCCTTCAAGCTGCCAAAACCTGGGCTGTCTACACACTAAAGAAGTCCAGACCAAGGCTGAACAAGGACCCTCAAACATTACAGACAGGCAGGTTTTCTGATGTTCTTCAAGGCTGTCCTTTAAATTATTAAAATAAAAATACAGAGCAGTACTTTCCCGGGGTACGACTATGTGAAATTAACACATTTCAGAAGGCTGGATTGAAGAGTTAAAAAAACATTTATTCAACAAACACTTACCAAGCACTGGCGAGGTACAAAACCCAACAATAGGCACTACAAAAGCAACTGAGATGAAGTTATCATGAGCCAACGTGGTCCTAACACCAGATAACTGGGGCAGGCTGGGGTGGGGAGAAAGCACAGCCTGTATGTCTCTGTGAACATCACCAGAGCTTCCTAAACTCACCTTCCTGCATAAGAGACCACTCCAACTTGCACCACTTTACAAGCACAAATTACATGATCTATTATTATTACAACTCACACCAGTTTATAAGCACAAATTACAAATTACATTACATATTACATTTACAAGCACATGTTACATTATCTGGCATGTGATAGATACACCACCTGCACAGGAAGTGGAAAAAGACCCAAGACCCAACCTCCTTGCCTGTCACTCAGTCCCCATTTCCCTTTCTGGTCCTTCCTGCTACTGTCCCCAGCACATCCTCTATCCACCCTAAACCCAGTCATGAGAAGGTGTACCTCACATTTTATATTCCAGGGCCTTTTCTCTTGGACTTTGCTTTGGCTTTGACCAGCCTCTGCCTCCTGTCTCCACCTCTTGCACAGCTGGTGAGGACAGCATCTCTTCTGTGGACCTCCCTGACCTCCCACTGGCTCCATGGCCCTCCAGAGCCTCTGGCCTTCAACTCTCCTCCAGCAGTTTGGGGATCTCGATTCACAAAGAGCTCACACACGTCTATACCCCCTGACCGAGATCCCCCCATGGCAAGGGTCAGTGAATGCCCAGTTCTAGCACAATGTCCAACACACAGCAGGCATTCGATAAACACTCCTTGTGACAGAAATGCAAAAGGAAACAAATGCAGTTATCTGTAGCTAAATACAAAGGACTATGATGCTTGACAACCACCATCTGAAACAGTGATACAAGAACAGAACTTAGCAGGTATCCTAAAACCAGTATGGTTGTTCACTCAACCATCATCGTTCTTGGAGGTCTCTCAATGCACTGAGGTTGGTATAATAGTTATTTTCATTTATAGGTACTAGGACCTGAGCTCAGAGTAGTCAGTGAACTTGCCCAAGAACAGGAAGTCTTATGTGGCAGCACTACAACTCAACCAAAGTCCCCCAACGCCAAAGCTATATGCTTAACTTCTGTGCCTTGTTTCTTCTGATTATTATTCTCCAACACAATAGTTCTTAAGTGGGGGGTGAAGAGGTTGCCTCCCAGGGAACATGGACAATGTGTGGACACATTTGGGTTGATGAATTTTGGAGAGTGGGGGTGGGGAAAATTACTACTGACATGAATGAGCAAAGACCAGGAAAACTGTCCAACCTTGTACAATGCATAGGACAGTTCCCCAGAGGAAAGAATGATCTGGCCTGAAATGTCAATAGTCCTCTAGAAGTCACATTTCAAACATCACCACATGTGAGCCAATAATTGAAAAGATGTCCCATTAAATGGGGAGAGGAGCACTCACCTTTCAGGATCATACACACTGTTATCAGCTACCATGGCCTTCAAAACATCAGCATTCGCTAAGGAATAAAAATAAAATTAAAGAATTAAAATGTAATGATTACAACAAGTAATCATAGAATAACCACCTCAAAAAAGCTGTTGGAAGATACCCAATTCAATTCCATCAGTTAATAGAGCAAGTACAGGGGCCCTAGAGAAAAGAGGCTCAGGGAACCAGCAGGTGGTGTGGTGGTTGATGTGCTGAACGCATCCACATAGCTGACCATGGTTCAAGTCCCGGACCTGGCGGCTTGCTTTCTCACTTTCTCTCTTTCTCTCTTTGGGTCTCTCTCTGGCCAAACTAAAAATAAATGAATGAATAAATAAAACTATATAAATAAATCAATGCCTTTGGAAAAAGAAAAGAGGCTCTTTCCCACACTAACTCCATACCACCACACCTCTGCCAGTAACATGCACCACGTAGGAATTCAGGATGAGAGACAGATCTAGCAAAGAGAGGGGATCTCCTATGAAGCTTTGCTTCCTACTTAGCATTAGCAACGAACAGAATGTAGAAGAAACATTCCTCCCATCTTTCAGACCAAAGAGAAATCCACACACAGTACTTGCTCTGCTGCAGCTAGCTAATTTCGATAATTATGGTAGTAAACTGTACATCTTAGGAACCTGTGTTCTAACAACTTGTATGTTCCAAAACAGTTAGCTTTAAACTCTGAATACCCATGAACTATCAAGTCTATCACACATCAGACCAGGGATTAGAGAGGGTTCATTCTCCAGATGGGCCAAGTGGCTTAGCTCTGCTTCAGGATCATACAAGTCTTGGGACCAGCAGTTAGCGTAATGGCTGTCGCTGAATTCCCGTGTAACTGACCATGGTTCGAGTCCTGGGCCCGGTGGCTTAAACTCACACTGGGCATGTGTGCATGCATGCCCAAGATCCCAAGAGGAGACTGGAGGAGGAGGGATTGTAGTGTGGCCATCCCCCTTAGGGGGTGATTTCTCGCTTTCTGTCTCTCTGTCTCTCTGGCAAGCACATGCACCCTATAGCAAAAACCTCTCCAAAAAAAAAAAAAAAAAAAAAAGGATCATACAAGCCTTTAACTCTCACTAGATGACTTAAAATATCAAGTATGTTCACAACCCCTTAGTTATGTAATTTAGGCTGACTTAAATCTGACTTCTGATGTTAATTAAAAAACAAACAAAACAAAGAAAAAAATCTCCAAATTTGTAGGTGGGAGTCTAGGTTGTCAACAAAAGCAAACTGAATTTATGCTTCTGGGCCCTCCCATCCACTCTCACCCCCACACATGCCATGTTCCTTTCATAAACTCTTGTACAGCAGTCAGGGCCAGGCCCTCATGGACATAAAATGAAATGAATATTCAATTTCCTCTGCAATACTGAACTGGCAAGGTCAAAAGTTATCACTGACTCCTAAACTTTTCTGTTGATTTTCAAAGCACTGTTCTCATGACTAACCCCCCCCCCCCGAATCCTCTAGAGAGGAAAGAATAAAAATCACTATTCACCATGCATCAAATTATTTATTATTTAACACCAACCTTTAACATTTACAGCTCAAATAACATCCACAGAGGAAGAAAAAACTCTGGTTCCAACACTGCTACTGCTAAGAGTTAACAGCTGAAGGCTGATACAGTATTTGCCAAACTATTTTTCATTATTTGACATTTCTTACCTAATCACTCTCCCATGAAATTATAATAGTACAGATGTACAGAGGTACAAGATGTATATAAGTGCTTTATATATACGGGAGTAAGTTTTATATATATATATATATTTGGAACTCCATGTCAGCTTATTGATTAATCCATCCTCTAAGAAGTAAGTAGGGACTTCAAAATCTTAATGAGAAAAAAGTATGAAATGTTATTTGAGTGAAAAACTTTTAAAATTCATACAGCTTTTTCTCTTTTTTAAAAAAAGATTTTTTTGCCAGGGACCAGCAGTTAGCATAATGGCTATGTTGCTGGACTCCCATGTAGTCGACCGCGGTTCGCGTCCCGGACTTAAAACTCACACCAGGCGCGTGTGCATGCGTGCCCAAGATCCCAAGAGGAGATTGGAGAAGAAGGGATTGCGGTGTGACCATCCCCCCTGGGGGGTGATTTCTCACTTTCTGTCTCTCTGTCTCTGTCTGTCTTTCTGGCGAGAGAGTGCACGCGCCCTGTAACAAAAAAAAAACTCTCCAAAAAAAGAAGAAAAAAAGCCGTATTTGCCCATGAATGGAGGATGTAAAGGGATTGTAAAAGACACCTGCTCCAGGAATCCTAACCATTCCTTTTCTGCCGCAATTAAGAGAAGGGGCTGCTGACAGCACCACCCGGATGGCCTGGCTGCATGACCTTGCACGAGTGTCCTGATCCGAGCCTGTTTCCTCATCGACGAAATGGAGTGATACCTAAGCCTACCTCGTATGATAGTTTTGGGAACGTAATGAGTTCATGTTGAGGGAGTTCTACAAGTTACCCCAGCTTTTACTTTTCCTCTTTGAAAGGAGTAAGGGGGAAGAGACCAGCAGTTAGTGTAATGGCTATGTTGCTGGACTCCCATGTAGTCGACCATGGTTCAAGTCCTGGACCCGGTGGCTTGAACTCACGCTAGGCCCGTGTGCGTTCATGCCCAAGATCCCGAGAGGAGAATGGAGGAGAAGGGATTGCAGCATGGCCATCCCCCTTGGGGGGTGATTTCTTGCTTTCTGTCTCTCTGTCTCTCTCTGTCTTTCTGGCGAGCGCATGCACCCTATAGCAAAAACCTCTCCAAAAAAAGGAAGAAAGAAAGGAGTGAGGGGAGGGCTGAGAGTGGAAACGTGGTATTAACAGATGAGAACCGAGGTTTTTCAACATTTAGACAAAAGGCCCAGCTCTATCAAGCATATTGCATGAATCATCAC
Source organism: Tupaia tana (assembly GCA_026018925.1). Taxonomy (NCBI): domain Eukaryota; kingdom Metazoa; phylum Chordata; class Mammalia; order Scandentia; family Tupaiidae; genus Tupaia; species Tupaia tana. The sequence goes on along the minus strand of JAKSZU010000025.1, from coordinate 14,976,673 downwards.
TGAGCCCAAGGAAAAGTCTTCTTTGAATTTTCATGAGAACTCAAAGCATGAGGACCCAGAGTCTATGGGCGAGGCATCCCACACACCTCCACAATTACTCACGGCATGGCACCTTCTGGAGATTAGAACCAGTATTCAGAACAATGACCCTGATTTATATAATCAGGATTAGATTAATCTTCCATTTACAAAGATGAAGGATTGCAATACAAATCAAAGGGGAAAAAAAACCCCTTAAGATTCAACTTTTAAAAACTTTTAACACTTAAGAATAGATAACATAGACAGGCCAGCTCAGAGGTGCTATGGGAACTTGCTGCTCAAGCGAAGCTGGATCCATGCGGAAGATCATGGGTTCAGTTCTCTGACTGACCTGCACGTGACATGCACACATCCACAATCCTGGCTGGCAGAAAAGGCTGGAAAGGCTGGGGTGGGGGTTATGGGATGGTGTGGGACCTTCTTGAGGGTGCTTATCTCTTTCTCTCTGTCTCTGTCTCTCATGCTTGTGGAGGGCACTGCATATGGAAGCCTTCTTGAGCTATCCGCCATCTTGGAAACCATTAGGCTTCACTTCCTCACTGAGCAAACCGTTTCTCAGAAATCATGTGACGGGAACCAGCAGTTAGTGTAATGGCTATGTCGCTGGACTCCCACGTAGTTGACCGCGGTTCACGTCCCGGACCCGGTGGCTTAAAACTCACACCGGGCGCGTGTGCGTGCGTGCCCAAGATCCCAAGAGGAGAATGGAGGAGAAGGGATTGCGGCGTGACCATCCCCCCTGGGGGGTGATTTCTCGCTTTCTGTCTCTATGTCTCTCTCTGTCTGTCTGGTGAGCGCACGCGCACTATAGCCTATAGCGAAAACCTCTCCAAAAAAAAAAAAGAAAAGAAAGAAATCATGTGACCAACTGTTCTCCCCAAGGGGCTGTTGGGTTCCTAGGCAATGCGAGAGATCCACTCACACCAATGATTGGTTCATGCTGTTCTATCTCATTTGCATTTCGGGCAACCAATCGGTGCCCACCAACTTGTATATAACTCGCCATTTTTCCTCAATAAACGGAAGACCCTGAAGAGTTGTAACACTGCATCGTCTCCATGCTGTTTGTCCCATCTCTCACTCCCTCCCCCATGGAACCTGTTCGACTGTCCCCCCAGGTCGGGACACATGCTCATGAAAGAAAGAAATAATTTTAAAAAATAAAAAGAATAGATAGGGGCCAGCAGGTGACATAGCGGGTAAGGCGCTGGCCTCCCACACGGCTGACCCCAGTTCAAGTCTCACACTGGATAGCTTGAAAGTCACACTTGGTGGAAGTGCGTGCATGCCTAAAATCCCAAGAAGAGATGGTATTGAGGCATGGCCAACCCCTCTGAGGGGTGATGTCCTGCAGTCTCTATCTCTTTGGCAAGCGCGTGCGCCATAAATCAAAAAATCTCTCAGAATAGATAACATAGGCAAGACAAACTCATAGAGACAGAAAGCACAATGGTGGCTGCCAGTGGGTGTGGGAAGAGTGTGGAGAGTGACTGCTTTAACCTGCGGGGTTTCAGAGGGTTGACGGAGGCGTTCTGAACTGGATCGTGGTGATGTCTGTACGACACTGGGGGGTGCTTGCGGCCACGGAACTGTACACTGTAAAATGTTGGCAATAATACACTTTATGCTATGCGTGTTTTACCACAGTGTTTTAAAATTCTAAAAGAGGAATAGCTAATAGTTGAGTGTCTGCTATACTGAGGGTTTATGCGTGCTATGTCACAGTAGTGCGTGGGGTAAATATTCTATCACCCTCATTTTACAGTAGGAAACTGAGGCTTCATCAAGTAACCTGACTTTCCTCAAACCACACACAACCCCCTGCAACACTTAGACCAACTGAGGCTTAGAAAACTCATTTATAAGAGACTCGTGGTGGGACCACAGCTGGAAGCTGAGGTTGTAGGGAGCTTAGGTAAAAGCAACAAAAATCCATACAGAGCCTGTCTTTTCGAAGCAGGTTTTGAATAAAACATGAACATTGAATTGCGCGGGACACTAAAATATGCATACCTTCATTTTTCATGATGTAGTGGACAATTTGCCCAACAGTGTCACTATTTTCATTTACACTGTCATTCAATTCTGAAAGAGAAAAGAGGAGAGGAGAAAGGTTACCATTAGTCACCAGCATCGAGTCAGTTAGGCATTCGGTCTTAGAGCCCAAGGTCGCACTGAGAAGTTTCTAGAAAGCTCAGGTACTCACCCAGAGTACCAAGATTCTAGGCTTTCTGCCTTCAGCCCCACACCTTTTTTTTTTAAAGAAGTATTTATTTCATTTTATGTATTTATTCATTCATTCGTTTTAATTTGACCAGAGAAAGACACAGAGAGAGAGGGAAAGTGAGAAAGTGAGTCACCAGGTCTGGGACTTGAACCATGGTTGGCCATGTAGGAGTGTCCAGTGCCTTAACCACCATGCCACCTGTTGGCCCAGCCCCAAACTTAATGCACCACATGTGTGACCTCCCTGGTACAAAAAGCTCAAAAAGGATCAGCGTTGTCTATCAATCTCAAGTAAAATACCCATTCACCTTATAAGAGCACAATCAGGAAATGAGTTTATCTGAGTCCTTTCTACTATTATTTCTCTCTCATCATTTCCTTAAACCCTTAGGGAAAAGGAGAGGAAGAAAGCTAATTAAAAGAAGGGAAAAAAACATCTACTTGGATTTTATTTTAATAGCAGACTTACTATGTAAATCTAGAGTATTAATTTCTTTTTTAAATTGGATAATTATTCACTCATGTATATAAAACTCTCCTGTCCTTTCAAATACACTTCCAAATTACCAAAATATTTTTAGAGGTTTTTGCTATAGGGTGCGTGTGCTTGCCAGAAAGACAGAGAGAGACAAAGAGACAGAAAGCGAGAAATCACTCCCCAGGGGGATGGCCAAGTCGTAATCCCTTCTCCTCCATTCTCCTCTTGGGATCTTGAACACGCATGCACACAAGCCCAGCGTGAGTTTTAAGCCACTGGGTCTGGAACTCGAACCGGGGTCAACTACATGGGAGTCCAGTGACATAGCCATAACGCTAACTGCTAGTCCCCCAAATTACTGAAATTTGACTGCAGTTATTTCTCCTCTAACTCAGTTGACTTTGGGAAACTCTGTACCAACAGCACACACATGGGTCTTTGAAAAAAATCACACTCTGATACCTATCTGTATAATTTCTTTCAATCAGATGAAAAGGACGAGAGAGAGTTAAAACACTCCATCCCGGTTCACAAGAATAAATCAGGGTGTGCCGTGTCTTACCTATTCACCTAGAAAAGTGCCTCCTCCACCCAGCAGTCTTCTTCCCTCCTGTATCAGTACACGTGTTTGGTTAGATAGCCGGGAAGGTGACTGCAACCCAACCGACAAAGTATCTATGCAAGGGGAGGGAGGAGGCTCCACTTGCTGTTGACAAACATTCAGCCTGGGTTTGCTCATAAAGTCACACATGACTCATAGTGCCCCCATGTCTTTCTCAGCCTCAAAGGTCAATGGGGGAGGGAAAAACCAACAGTCAGGCAAGCTGGCACGGAATGAGGAACCTCCCCCAACCCAGCCATGCTGGTTTGCTCAAAGGGTGACCTACTCCAAATGTCACCTTTCTGCAAAAACTGCCCTTGAAGGGGCTGAAGGGATACAAAGAGTAATCTACTACCAGTCAAAGCCCAAGTCGGGAAACCTCCCTAAAAGTTGATTGGAAAGAAAGATTGGTGGAGCAAACAGGGTTTCATTGCCCGGGTTTGGCTAACGCTGTCTAACAACTCCTGGTGAAGAGGAAAATGGGAAACACCCTGACGTTAAAACCAAGGCGTGAGTTCTTGCCATGTTCTCACTGCACTATCACACAATCATTTACTTAACAACGTAAATTTCAGTGACAGGTTTACGACAGAACTTCCTGGGGACCAGCAGATGGTGTCATGGTTACGTTGCTGGACTCCCATGTAGTTGACTGTAGTTCAAGTCTCAGACCTTGCAGCTTGAAACTCTTGCCAGGCGCATGTGTGTGCAGGCCCAAAATCCCGAGAGAAGAAGGGAGGAGAAGGGATTGTGGCATGGCCATCCCGCCTGGGGGTGATTTCATGATGTAGTGGATAATTAGCCCAACAGAGTCACTATTTTCTGTCTCTCTGTCTCTGGTGAATTCACATACACTGTAGCAAAAATCTCTACACACACACACACACACACACACACACACACAAAAGATAGACCTTTCCCAGAAAAAAGGGTGAGACCTATTTAATTTCCCCATTATTCTTATTAGAATCCCATTCAATAATAATAGTCAGTATTAACAGTTACAGAATGGCCAGATATGACAATCACCAAATGTCTTCTCTTTAAATGTCGGTCACCCTACCAGGTGGAGAATACTGTCCTCATTTAAATGAAGTTAAAATGTCAATAAAGACCTGACACGGTGTGCAACAGTAACACAACACTCCACAATGGTGAAGTCACACAGGAAAGGTCCCAGATTCACCTCCTGAGGTCTCTCTGCTAAGAGCCACTGGCCCTAATTGGCTGAGGCTGGAATGTACTGTGGTGTGAAGACCCTATCGAGGGGAACCAGCAGGTGGCATGGTGGTTAGGGTGCTGGACACTCCCACATGGCCAACCACGGTTCGGGTCCTGGGTCTGGTGGCTCGCTTTCCCACTTTCCTTCTCTGTCCGTCTCTGTCTGGTTAAATTAAAATGAATGAATGAATAAATAAAATTAAATCATTCTTTTTAAAAAATAAGAAGACTCTATTGAGAATGTCTCTGCCTCTTTCTATCTCTCTCAGAAGAAAGAAAGAAACCATTCCTCAATGTCAGTTAAATTAATGAGAAATAAATGTAAGTTAAGTTATACAGAGCAGAAACCCAGACCATCCACAGCACGCCCAAGGTCACGGGCAAGTGAGGCGAATGACCTGGAAGGGATCCGGTGAATGAAAGCAAGTTTTCACGTCTAGCTGTGATTACTGCATAACCCACACCTACACTGCCAGGTGTTGCCGGCAGCTAAAATGGACCGTTTTGCCTCCTAGAGATGGTAAATGCATGACTGATTTTTTTTTTCATTTAAAAACTGTCACCATGCCCGCGCCGCCAATAAGAAGAATCCAGGTTGTTTACCTATCTTTTCAACCTTTTCCTCCTCGACGTCTTGCTCAGCTTCTGTCGTACAACGATAGCCTTTCTTCTTAAGCAGGTGGCAGATGAGGACGCCCAAGAGCCCCATGATAAAGAACACAGGGACGAGCGCGTATGCGATGTACTCTGGGTGTCTGTTGTTACCGTCAGTGGGCGACTGGGTCGTCTCTGTCCGGGAGTGCAACGTGTGGCTGCCGCCATTGTCTACAGAAAGAAAATACTGGCTGCGTTAGCCCCTGGGATGTGCTCGGGTTAACGGTGTCTGGTCCCCAAACCACAGACCAGGCAGAGACTGGGGGGAGAGAGGGGCACAGTCAAAGGGGGGAAAGCCCTGGTTGGACTAAAACCGTCTCAGTTCACCTCCTGTCCCTGCTACTCATGAAGTCGCCCAACCTGGGCCATTTTTCTATAAACCCCCCTTCTACTTCTTCATCTGTAACAACACTTACATAGGGAGTATGAATGAAGGTCCAGCACAGAATAAACACATAAACGTTAGGAGACGTTACAGCATAGGACTTTGCGGTTAAGAGCACAGACTCTAGAGACTTGGGTTCAACTCCCAGCTCCACCAGTTAGCTGTGTGACAGTGGACAATGATAACATTGTAATGCCTCAGTACCTCATGAAATGGGTACGTCGGGAGTAACTACCAACCCTCCTAGCATTGCGACAAAGATGAAACAAATTACTACGTGTAAAACACTTTGAGCCAGTTCCACGGCACAACAAATGCCAAGACCCATTCTTTCTGTCTCTCTCTCAGAAAAAATAAGAATTAAAAATAAGTCTCTTCTTAATGGCAATTAAATTAATAAGAGATAAATTTAAGTTAATTATACATAGCAAAATCTCAGAGCATACATAACTTGCCCACGGTCATAGGGAAAATGACGTAGGCACTTGTGACACAAATGGCATCAAACTGAGCAAAACACGCAAAGATCCTGATCCTCAGGGAGCTTATGTTCTAGAAGGATTCAGTACTAACAGACCTACAGTTGAAGAAATATGGAAATGTGGGGATGGGATCAAGATTTTAGCCCGGGATGCAAACACAAAAATGGAACTGTTTATTTGTTTATTCGCTCACTAACCCAAATACCCATTTTTGGCATGCCCACTACAAGAGAAGCAGCAGCTGGGAGCTGGGTATGGAGTGATTACCAGGTAAAGTGCTCCTGCCCTCGTGGCGCTTAGACGGTAGTACATGGGTAGACCATGACAGGGAGTATCAGAAGTTCCCATTAAACAAGTCAGTCCATGGGTGGGCTATGAGAAATGAATGCTATGGGGAGACCCAGGGCATGCTGGATGAGAAAACAACAGAGGACCCTATTCTATGACTTTAAGAATAGGGGAGCTCTGTGGGGCCAGCAGGTGGCATGGTGATTGGGGTGCTGGACTCCCACATGGCTGACCACGGTTCGAGTCCCAGACCTGGCAGCTTGCTTTCTCACTTTCTCTCTTCTTCTCATGTCTCTCATGAGTGTGTGTGCCCTGTAGCAAATCTTAAAAACAATAAGGATGATAAATAAAAATTAAATAAATTATTCTTTAAAAAAAAAATAGGGGAGCTATGACGGGTTCTTTTGGAGAAAAGGAGCTTGCTTTTAGGCATGTCCGAGTATTACATGGACATACATCAAAGGCGGCCTGATATCCTGGTCTTCAGGAGTGCCATGTTGGCTCCAGAAGTAAGAAACAGAGAGCCTGGAGCGTACAGTTAGACATGTGCAATTGGGATAAGAGGAGAAGCAGACGGTGCAGAAAATCGGCAAAGTACCATGTCGTGGAAACATGAAGAATGAAGTATCAAACAAAAGCAAGGCATCAAGTTGGAAATAAAATCTCGGTATTTGGAATACTCTGAAAATGATTCCAGAACAATAAAATGAGCTTTTTTCTTTCTTTTTTTTTTTTTTTTTTTTTTTTTTGAGAGGTTTTTGCTATAGGGCGCGAGCACTCGCCAGACAGAGAGAGAAAGAGAGACAGAAAGCGAGAAATCACCTCCCAGGGGGGATGGTCACACCACAATCCCTTCTCCTCCATTCTCCTCTCGGGATCTTGGGCACGTACGCACATGCGCCCGGCGTGAGTTCAAGCCACCGGGTCCGGGACTCGAACCATGGTCTAGTACGTGGGAGTCCAGCGACATAGCCATTACGCTAACTGCTGGTCCTAAAATGAGCTTTCTATATCAGGGAGATCCACACACACTGCCTAAGAAACCCAGAAATGAAAAAGCTAGAGACCTTTCATTATAAACCTTCTCCATCCAGAGCATTTTGATCAGAGAAGAATCTGTGTTGTTGTCATGACTCTATTGGGGACAAGCACCTGCTATGAAATGGCCCCGGATCATCACGGCAGCAAACAGTATCACACAGAAGTTTGATTTGCAATCCAGACGCCGGGAAACAAAGAGCTACCTCACTTAAGACTGTAAAAGGCTGCATTCATGCTTTTATCAGGCAACCTCTAGAATTCGGGATAACATGATTCTTTTCTGTGTTCTCCTCCAAGGATGAATATTGTGTGTGTGTGTGTGTGTGTGTGTGTGTGTACAGTCCATGCATAAATATATGAAAATATGCCATATAAATTAGGGTTTAACCTCAAGCCTACTTTCAATGAAAAACAGAAACATTTCCTTCCCTATGTTGTTAAGCAGGTTTTACTTATTAATTCCTTTTTTCTTATTGCCAAAGGGCACATGCACTCACCAAAGAGAAAAAGAGAAACAGAAATACAGAGAAAGCACCCTCCAATGCGGCATAATCATGCCACAATCATTTTTCCTCTCTTTCTCCATCCGGTCAGAATTTGGGGCATACAGACACACACATGCACCTAGCATGTTTTTCAAGCTGCCAGGGCCAGGATTCAAACCAGAGCCAACCATGTAGAATTATTTCTCTTTTCTTTTTTTTTTTAAATTTGGTAGAGGGAGAGAGAGACAAATAGAGACAGAGAGGAAAGAAAAGTGATAAAGTACCCTCCAGGGGGGGATGGCTACCCCACAATCTCTTCTCCATTCTCCTCTTGGGATTTTAGGCAGGCTCACACACACACCAGATGTGTTTTTCAAGCTGCCGGTCCGTGGCCTGAACTGCACAGTCATCCGTGCGGGATATGTGAGATTCAGCAGCCTAACCTCCATGCCACTGTGTAGTCCTAGATTGGTTCCTTATGCACAGCCTTAACCACGATGCTACAAAGCCAATCCTATACATTCCTTTTAATGACACGTACTCCATGTAACAGGAACTGACGAGGCATTTTACTAAAACATTGTCTGTTTCATTCTGGAGGTAACAATAAACTCTCTCTGAGGGTATGGAAAGCAGATAAAAGCGGACAGGCTCAGAATCAGAGCCACACAGCTCCTCCTAAATCAGGTGCTTAAGGATGTACTTAATCATTAACAACCAGCAAGGCCTTGCAAATACTACTTATTTATACTTTTGTGATTTATAAGCAAAGATGAGTCACCTAATTTCATAGTTATTGTGCCATCCAAAAACTGAAGAAGATACAAATCTAAGTTAGTGAAACACATGAGGTAAGGAGAAATGCAACGTTGACAGCACTGATGCTGAAAGCTCAGAATGTCTGACCAAAACAACGGCTTATTCACTTATGCAGCATGTCACCTGACCAAGTAATTGAACTATTGTGTACTAGTAAAACAAAAATAATTCTTTTAAATTTTTTTAGAATTAATTGTATTTAACTTTATTCATTTTTACTTCTTTTTTTTTTTTTTAATTTGACTAGAGCGGTACAGAGTGAAAGAAAGAAAGAAAGTGAGAAAGCAAGACACCAGGCCCAGGACTTGAACTGTGGTTGGCCATGTGAGAGTCCAGTGCCCTTAACCACCATGCTACCTGCCAGCCCCAAAAAGGAAAAATTCTGACTTTTTCCTCTTCCAAATTTTTCTCCCAGGGGTCCTGGGAGAGTCAGACCTACAAGCATTAACGAGGCCTACAAACATTAACAGAACATTGATAACATTGCTGCTACCTCCTGTCCCGGGCATGGTGATTTTAGGATGCATAGTAAGCCTTCTTATTCTTTTGATCATTTCTTTCAGGAAATGTGACCTTCTTTAACCAATTACTAATGTAAGAATTTTAAACTCACTGATAACCTATAAAAATCTCTGCTTTAGATGTTCTACCTTTTTGGGGCCAGACCAATGTAAAAGTCTCTTTATGCTGATTGACAACTCTCTGGTCCTCAAAACTATATAAAAGGAACCACTGTATCTCAGCAACCAGAAAAACACACTTGTCTTACTCCAGGCTGATCATTCATATCAGTGCTTAGAAGTAAACTGCATTAATTATTATTTCTACAGAATGGGTTAATTCTGTTGAAAGCATTTAACTTCCTTGTAAAAAATAGCCTTAAGCAATTCCTTTCAAGATTCATTTTCAAAAGTTGCTTCACCAGCATGCAGATGTGACAACTCCAGAAAGTACACATTCCCAAAAAGTTCCTGAACAAATAATCCAAAAAAATAACAAGCTGCTCTTGAGAAATGACTTTTCAAGATGGTGGCTTGTCACTGGCCCTTTGCCCCTTTTTTACTGCCCAGTTCTTCTCCTCCTCAGGACATTTGGTGGGCCTTTTTCCGTGGGTTTGTCATGAGCCTCCACCCTAATACCTAATAAGGGAATAATAAAAGTTAGGTGGTGATGTGGGGAAGACTGTCCACCCCATAGTACTCAGCCAGTAAGGAACTGGGAAAGGAACTTGCCCACTAGGCAATAAAATGTTTGTTGTGACTGATCTGGGGCATGCTTCCCCTTCAGACACTGGGTCTTGCAAGACTGCCATTAAAGTCTTGCTTCTCCATTAACTCACGTCTTTGTGTCCATTCTTCGGCATTGGACAGGTGAGTACATTCCTCACATTCCTCATCTGTAAAATGGAATCAAAATGATTGTACCGGGGAACCAGCAGTTAGCGTAATGGCTATGTCGCTGGACTCCCACGTAGTCGACCATGGTTCGCGTCCCGAATGTCTCTCCTGTCTGTGGCTTAAAACCTCTCACGGGGAACCAGCAGTTAGGCAATGGCTATGTCGTGCGTACGTGCCCAAGATGCCCCCTAGAGGAGAATGGAGGAGAAGGGATTGCGGAGTGACCATCCCCCCAGGGGGTGATTTCTCACTTTCTGTCTCTCTGAATCTCTCTATCTGGCGAGCGCACGCGCCCTATAGCGAAAACCTCTCCAAAAAAAAAAAATGATTGTACCTATCTATAAGGACTTTAAAACATGGCCCCAAAATGCTTTACTATTGCTCCCACTGATAGGTTAGGTCTTTATTTCCTCCTCTTCAGTGTACACTCAGTGTTTTGCCTGACCAACAGACTATGTTGGAAGAGACACTTGGATCATTTCTAAGCCCCAGCTCTTCTGAAACTGAGAGCTTCCATTTTCTATTTCTTAGGGCGCTTATTCTTGGCAACCAGCCACCATGCCGTGCGGCAGCCTGAACTTCCCCATGGAGAGAAACCAACAGCACGCCTGCCAACCAGTAACCAAGCCACCTTAGGAGCTGATCCTGCAGTCCCAGCTGATGCTGCATGGAGCAAAGATGAGTTGCCTCTGGTGAACCTTACCCAAACTGTAGATCCTTAAAGAAAACAGATGATTGTTCTTTGATTGACACCACTAAGCTGTGGAGAAACAGTAGCTGGACAACTACCTCATGAAACCACTGTGAGCATTAAACATATAGGTATATGAAAGTACTTGGAACCCAACACATACAGCTAACTCATCTTTGACAAAGAACACAAGCCTCAAACTATAAAATTATTGTAGAAAACACAAGGGAAACTCTTTAAGTCATTGGAGTAGGCAAAGATTTCTTAAACAAGACCTCTAAAGCCCAGCCAATAATCCCCAAAACAGGCAAGTGGGACTATATCAGGCTAAAAAGCTTCTGCATACCAAAGAAAACAATAGAGTGAAAAGACAACCATTAGAATGGAAGAAAATATTTGCAAACTATGCATCAGATAAGGGACTGATAAGTAGAATGTATAGGGAACTCAAGAAGCTTATCTGCAAAGCACAAAAAAAAATAGAAAACTAGTTAAAAAGTGAGCACAACTGAACAGAAAACTCTCCAAGAAAGACCTTCAAATGGCCAAACAACATATGAAAAAAAAAAAAAGCTCAACATCCCTTCTCATAAGGGAAATGCAAATTAAAACCACAATGAGATACCATTTAACATCTGTCAGAATGGCTATGATTAAAACAATAAAGAACAACAAGTGTTGGCAAGGCTGTGATGAAAAAGAAACCTTCGACACTGTAAGTGGGAATATAAATTAGTACAACCACTGTGGAAAATGATACATAGGCTCCTCATAAACCTGCAAATAGAACTACCATATGACCCAGTGATACCATTTCTGAGTATTTACACAAAGGACAGGAAAACTCAGAAAAACACTTGCAGATCCATATTCACTGCAGTATTATTCATAATTGCTAAAAAGGAATGAACCTAAACAGCCAAGAATGTATGCCTAGATTGAAAAAATGTGGCATATATACTTTGGAAAACTACTCTGCCATAAAAAAAAAAAATTAGACTTGCCACTTGATACAAAGTGAGTAAATATAAATGATTTAATGCTAAGCAAAGCAAGCCAGACTATGAAAGACTGACGGTGCATGTCCCCACTCAACATATACCTAATGTCTGCACTTAGAAAAATTGAAAGATTGAAAAACATAATATCAGAGTCAGCACGTAGTCAGCAGGGCCAGGAGCTAAGAGAGAGCAACTAAAATAGGAAGGAAATGTAAAATGGTAAACAGTGTGACGCGTCTTCAAAAAATTAAAAATAGATATGCCATGTGATCCAGAAATCATGCTTCTGGACTGAACTGAAATCAGGACCTCGAAAAGATGTCTGCCCGCCCATGTTCACTACAGCACTATTCACAATATCCAAGATATGGAATCCACCTCTCTGCTGGCGGATGAAGGTATAAAGAAATCGTAGCATATTTGTGAAAGAAAAGCAGCCCAGGGGCCAGCAGATAGTGCAGTGTTGACACCACTAGACTTCCACATGGCCAACAAGAAGCAGGCCAACCAGTCCAGTGGCATGGTGGTTAAGGCAGCTGGAGGCCCACAAGGTCAACTGTGCAGTTTAAGTCCCAGACCCGGCAGCTTGAAAAACAAAATGAGCTCATGTGTGCATGTACCTAAAATCCTGAGAGGAGAATAGAGAAGGAAATGCAGCGTGGCCATCGCCTCTGGGGGCGCTTTCTCACGTTCTCGCATTCTCTCTCTTTCTGGATAGTACACATGCCCTATCGCAAAACTAAAAAAACAAATAAAATTTAAAACTTAAAATTAAAAAATAATTACTGGCTAGCATGGTACTGCATGCTGGTAATCCCCACTGCTCAGGAGACAGAGGCAGGAGGATCACGAGTGTCAGACTGGTCTGTGTAACACAAAACGACCTTGTCTCTGGGGGAAGAGGGGAAGCACTTGTCGAGCACCGGCGAGGCTGGGTTTGAGGAGGCCACAGACTCAGCTGAAAACCGAAGAACTGGGAGAAGACTGTGCAATGGCATGTGGGACACAGCCCAGATGTGCAGCCCAGTCTCCAATTACACTAACCTGCTCAGGAGCGCCATGCTTGGCTGAAAAAGCCCCGGAGAACAAGAGACCAGCAATCAGGGTTGAAATGGAAAGCGAGCAGGGCCTGCATAAGCAAGAGTTAAGACGAGGACAGTGCAGGGAGGACCGCTCCGGACGGGACAGCAGTCTGACCCACACTGGTTTACTCTACCACTGTTACTACTCCCACCACCAATGACAGACGCTTCCTGAGCCAGTACCCAGGTAAGAACCACATCCTCACAGTAAACCTATGAAACAGCTACTGCTATGACCCCACAGTACAGATGGGGAAACCAAGGCACAGGAAGGGTAGACAGCCTTCCCAAAGTCACAGGGCTACTAGGTGGCAGTGCCTGGATTCAGGTCAGGCAGAATGGAACCTACATGCTCTTAGAAGGCTTCCTCTCCCCCTCTGTGTCCAAATACAGAGAACAGGGCAGGTAAGAGCACTATCCAGGGGCCAGCAGGTAGCATGGTAGCTGAGGCATTGGACTCCCACATGTCCAACCATGGTTCAAGTCCTGGACCTGGCGACTTGCTTTCTCACTCTCCCTTTTTCTCTGTCTGTCTCTCTCTGGTCAAAATTGAAGAATAATGATAATAAATAAAATAGAAATAAATAAATACTTAAAAAAAAAAAAAGAAAGAAAGAACAGCCAATGACTAGTGCCTATTTAAGGTCTATTTTAATTATTTTTCTTTCAATGATATTCCATCATTGAGCCACTGTTCTAGTAAAAGGCTAACTGCTAGCTTGTTTTCTTTTTTTTTTTTTTTTTTTTTGGAGAGATTTTCGCTATAGGGCGCGTGTGCTCGCCAGACAGACAGAGAGAGACAGAGAGACAGAAAGTGAGAAATCACCCCCCGGGGGGATGGTCACGCCGCAATCCCTTCTCCTCCATTCTCCTCTCGGGATCTTGGGCACGCATGCACACGCACCCGGCGTGAGTTTTAAGCCACTGGGTCCGGGACGCGAACCGCGGTTGACTATGTGGGAGTCCAGCGACATAGCCATTACGCTAACTGCTGGTTCCCCTAGCTTGTTTTCTCATACTTCACAACTTGCTTTAGATGAAAGGCTGAGCAAACTTCTAAACCATGGGTTCCGATAGGCATAGGAAGAAGTAGGGTATATTTTGAAAACAACCCCCACCAGCCTCCAAAGCAGGTGATGGGAGGAGCTACAATACTCTACTACTCAGCCTCACTCGCCAATCTCCTTCCCAAGTCACAGCTCACCTCCCGCAGGTCACAAGCTGGGATCTCCACAGCCAGGTCACCTCTCCAAAAACAAGCCCATCACGTCGCCCTGAGACTCTTCCGCAGACAGCAAAAGCCAATGAAACAGGGAATTCTTGGCCCTAACTGGCAAGTATAACCCATTCCATTGCATTAAAGTCCAATACAGTGGAGCATTTATCAAAATTTGGGGGATTTTTCCTGGGCTCAGTCAGATTTGATTAATTAGCTGTATTCTTTGGACCTGTTACATATGTGTCTTTTGCCAAGATCCCGGTTGAGTAGACTGCAAAAGATGAAAAAGATTGAAGGTAGCAATGAACCGAAGAGATATGAGAAATGGCTAGACGTCAACCTAAAATCCCCAAGAAATTTTCTAGCTGGTTTCTAGTAACACTTGTATATTCAGCTGACTCCAATGGTCAGAGGAGCTGAGACAGAATTCAGGAACGAGATTCCTCAAACCCAGTGGGCATAACTTGATGGCTCCTAAAATAATGAAGCAGACGAAGAATAGCCAGAGACTCCAGATAAGGAGGACCTGGAACTCCTCCCAAGCTAACCCAGGCCAAGAGCGTATCCGATAGCTATTCTTTGCTGCTTTATCAGGAAAGGGTGTGCGTTCTCAGAAGCTAGGGTTTCCCAGCAGGGAGAGCCAACAAACTCTTGATGGGAAAAGGACTTGGCTGGTAAGTAGACTGCCTCCACCAGACTTGGGTAGAAGACAGCTTTTAAATACAGCGCGCGCGCACACACACACACACACACACACACCTGGTTTTTTTTTTAGCTGATATTCAAATCACAGAATCCGAGAATGGTCTACTTTTGGTCTAGATTTACCAAGATGGCTGACATTCGTTTCTCTAAAGGGGTTTTACTTCATTTACCTTTGCCAGTGGCTACCTCCGTGACGATGAAAAGTCACCTCTCTGCACCTCAGCTCGCTTATCTGAAAATTTAGAATCAGGAGCCAATGGTCTTCATGGTTCTAAAATTTCCGCACCTTCCCACCCTTCTCCAGCCCCATCCATAAGTCACTCTGACTCGACGCAACTCGATATGAAAACAGGAGTCCTCCCTCCCACGTCCACAGAGCCAAATCCCCAAAGCTCTGTAACACTACTGTTTTATAACATGTCACTACAAAATACAAATTGAGAAATGTATTTGTTAGCAATACAAATTGTATTGTCCTGACCTGATGCGATACTATTTACCATCTCTATTACATTTAATTCGTTCTATAAACATTAATATATTTGACCAGACCCTTCAGCGGAGTCCAAGTTCAGACCCCAGGCCCCAAAAGTTTCTGATCATCACAACACCATGAGGTAAGCATTATTTTATGGGAGAAGTAGCAGACGTTCAAGGAGAGTTCAGCTTTTGCCCAAGGTCACATGGTTAAAAGCTGGTAAGAGCCTGGATAAAACCCGGGTGGACCCATTTCTGAGTCTGTTACTGATCTACGAACTACCTCTTGGCCTTTCTTCAACACAGCGAGGACTAACTAGCTAGCACCAAAGAATCTCCTCTGTGAATGTAATTGTTTAAACAGTTTAAATCAATTACTTACACTTATGAAAGAAGAGAAAGCAAAGTGAATTCTACACAATGAAATCATCCCACGATCATTCCCATTGGCCTACAGTGATAACTAAGATGAGAGCTCCTTGAAGACCACTCCTGGCCAGCCGCAGTGGCACAGTGGCAAGGCAGCACCCAGTGATGTTGAAGGCATATGGGAGGGTCCCAGGTTCACACCCTGGGGTCTCCTGTACATGCCAGATACGTGTGTGTCAGTGATTCCGGTGGGCTAAGACTCGGGGTGGATCATGACATGGTGATCCTGATGGGGTCATCTGTCTCTTTACCTCTCCTTATGGAGGCTAGAAATAAAAATAAAACTTAAAGGAGCTGGCAGGTGACATGGTAGTTAAGGGTGCTGGACTCCCACATGGTCGACCACAGTTCAAGTCCCAGATCTGGTGGCTTTGCTTTCTCACTCTCCCTCTCTCTCTCACTCTGTCCCCCTCTGGTCAAATTTAAAATAAATAAATAAATAAATAAATAAATAAATAAAATATTTATTTTAAATAAATAAATATAAATAAAACTGAAAAAAAAAAAACATTCCTCTACAGTGCAAGTTATAAAAAGACAGCATTTGTCCACCCTCAAGCTTAAAAGTTTCGCAGAGAACAAAGGAGTTTGGATAAGTCAGCAGAAAAACAAGTGCTCAACTTCATAATGAGACCGGAGGCAGCCACCAGCTTGCAGTCGACATCCGGATACACAGCTGCGGCAACCCTCGCCTCCCCCACAGGGCAGCTGTGACTGGACAGGGAGGGCCGCCCTGGCCTGCCAGAGTCCACCCACCAAGAAACAAAACCCCACCCGACCCCTGACTGCACATAGCCCTGCCTCAACCCTTAGCTTGTCAGAGTCTCTGAAATGCTACCTTGATACACGGACACAAGCTAGCGAAGACCATTTGGGGAACAGGTAGAAGTCCAGACAGCTGCCCCCCTAAAACGCAGATGTCAGCAATGCCAGATATTTACAGATGCCCTTGACGGCAGGCCGTTTGACAGAATCATTATTAACGATAACTATCATTTGAATGGGAAATGCATATTGATTTTCGTTTTTGTTTTGTTTTGTTTTGTTTTGTTTTGTTTTGTTTTGTTTTAGTTTGCTAGAGACAGAGAGACAGAGAGAGAGAGGGAAAGTGAGAAAGCACTATCCCCAGGGGGGATGGACACATCACAATCCCCTTCTCCTCCGTTTTCTTCTCCAGATTTTGGGCATGCACGCACACGTGCCAAGTGCATTTCTTCAAGCCTAGGTCCAGGACTCGAAACTGCAGTTAGTCATGTGGGGTGCAGTGGCTTTAGTCACTACGCCACCTGCTGGCCCTCAATTTTCATTTCATTACTCAAAACACATGTTTGGAGCACAGCAATCAGTTGGCTGTATGTTTGGGGGTTTATTTCTGGGGTCTCCATTCTTCAAGGAGTTTCGTGGACACTATTGGGTCTTCTACTCCCAGGAAGGGGACTGTCTCTAGGATGCCAGTGTCTTCGAGGGCCAAACATCTCAACTTCCAGACTCTTCCTGAATCTCCCAGAGGACCTTGAACAATATTTTGCATTCAGAAGGCAACAGAAGGTCACGTGACCTGGCCTCAACTCGGGCTAGAGGAACAGCAGCTCACTAGTCTGCTGTTTTGGGATACAGGCCAAGAAGCCATTAACCACACCTCCAAGGTGGAGAAGGCTGCAGGGTCCCAGGGGACCCCAAGAGGCAGGGCATATTACTGGAGTCCCCCGAGAGGGGTGTAAGGAAGGGCCACGCCCACGAGCTACAGGGACAGAGGAGCTCCTCCCGGAACCTCTGCCCTGCCCTTCCCCTGCCTCTCCTCCTCCTGCTATGTGGAGTACTGTCGGTTTGGGGATTTTTGAGTCTTTAGTTACTGGTAGCTGTCTGTCTGTCTCCTGGGAAGGAACTAGATGGCTGTAGGACAAGAGTAGAAAGAGATTTTTACTAAAGACCCTCTATACCTTCCACATTGTAAAGTATGCCCATCTAAGACAGAAATGGGGCCCAGCAGATGGCATGGCGGTTACATCGCTGGACTCCCACATGGCCAACCATAGTTCAGGTCTGGACCTTATGGTTTGAAAATCAAGCAGGTGGCCTGTATGCAGGCATGGCCAAGATCCTGGGAGGAGAATAGAGAAGAGATTGCAGTGTGGCCATTCCCCACCCCATGCGGGGGTGTGATTTCCCATTCTCCCTCTCACTGTGTCTGTCTCTCCCTGCATTCCCCCACCCCACCCCACAGCTAACACACCCTAAGGCAAAAACATCTTAGAAAGAAAGAAAGAGAGAAAGAAAGGGAATTCTTCACATTCATTTGAAATGACCTTAAAGCAACAGGACTTCAGAAATCGAGTATCTGCTTCTGAGTCTTTTGGAAAGGTGGTTCGTGCTAAGCACTGAGCTGCTCCTAGAGAGCAGCTTTGGCGTTTACCGAGCATGCGCAGGGGCAGGCCTGTCCTAATGCATCCCCTACAGTGGCAACCCATTTCACGTGGACTGTGGCCCTTCCTTACACCCCTCTCTGGGGGTTCCAGTAATGTGCCTGGCTCTCATGGAAGAGCTCTAGTTATCCTCATTTGCAGACGAGGAAAATGAGGCACGCAGGGTTTCAAGAGCAAACCCCAATGTGTACCAGGACAGGATCCGGACCAGGCAAGGGGAACCCGAGGCTCACACTCTTGGCCGACCATGTTTCAAGTCCTGGACCTGGTGGCTTGCTGTCTCACTTTCCCTCTCTCTCTTTCTCTGTGTTTCTCTGATCAAACTAGAAAATAATTATAATTATAAATAATTCTTGTTAAAAAAAAAAAAAGAGAGAGGGACCAGCAGTTGGCATAATGGCTATGTCACTGGACTCCCATGTAGTCGACCGCGGTTCGAGTCCTGGACCTGATGGCTTAAACTCACATCGGGCGCATGTGTGTGCGTGCCCAAGATCCCGAGAGGAGAATGGAGGAGAAGGGATTGCAGCGTGGCCATCCCCACTGAGGGGTGATTTCTCGCTTTCTGTCTCTCTGTCTCTCTCTGTCCTTCTGGTGGGTACATACACCCTATAGCAAAACCCTCTCCAAAAAAAAAAAAAAAAGACCCTGTTGAAAGTGCTATCTCTCTGCTTTTTCCTGTTTCTCTCTCTCCCTCCCTCTCTCTCTCTCTCTCTCTCTCTCTCTCTCTCTCTCTGTCTCACTCTGTTTCTCTCACTCATGGAAGAAAAAAAAGAAACTTTAAAAACTTTTTTTTTTAAGGAAAAAAGATAAAATCATGGAATGAAAAGGAGGGAAAGGAGGAAGAAATTGTTCAACAGTCATATTAGCTAAAGACCCATTATACAAGATGTAAAGGCTCCCATCCAAATAAAACGATGCTTATCAGTGCACTTTTACACTCTTTATTGTATTTGAAATCCCTGATCTCAAGGCATTAGTCAGGACAACTGATGATACCTCATTCTGTAAACCAACTGGTGGCCCAACCCGACATGACTGAGTGGTGGCAGAGAAATGACCCAGGCAGAACCTAAACTCAGACCCACCGACATCAGCCTTGCCCACCTCCCTATGACAGCACGCCACTCGGACATGCTCTGCTCAAGGTGGACACAGGATGCTCAGGAAAACCCCAGATGAGGTCAAACACCTCTGTAGTCCCAAGCAGAAGGCAGGGCATCCCGTCACATCCTGTCGCTGTCTGATCTCCATCATGGCTCCTGGATCAGCAAGCGTTCCTCACACCTGTGACATCAAATCCAAAAGCAGATTCTCTCCTTCCAGAAGGCTCCCTGGTCATCAAGACCCCACTGGAGCCCCGCTACAGTAGCCTTGTGCTGGTTCCTGCTGCTACTGGGCTGGCTGAGGCCAAATGGCAGGCCCGGGGCACAGCGTGGGGCACATGTAGTCACAGGTATGAGACTGAGACAGGAGAACTGCAACAGAATGAGGCCTTGTCTAAAAAAAAGAAAAATCCTATCTAATAAGAAAAAAAAAAAAAATGTCCAGTGTACCTATACCCCATTTGCCAAATACCAGCAGTTTTAAAAACATAAATAAGGACATTCTTTTTTTAAAAATTATTTTTATTTAATTTTATTTATTTATTTCATTTGACCAGAGAGAGAGAGTGGGAAAATGAGAAAGCAAGCAGCCATGTCCGGGACTCGAACCACAGTCACTCATGTGGAAATCCCTGACCTTTAACCACCACCACCTGCTGGCTCCAAGGAGATTCTTTTTAGAGCTGAACAACTGACACCCCCCAGCTCACCCACTTGTTGGTAAGTCCTGCCTGAAAGACATCTGTATCCCAGCATGCTCCTGTGCTAATCAAAATCAGCAGAAGTTTCCAGTTTGCAAAGATTCGAGAGCAACTACAAATAGAAGCACATTCCTAAACCCAGCTCTGGGAATTGGCCCTCAACTGGATTTTCGCGGGACTCCATCTCATTACAAACAGCCAGATTCCAAAAGGGACGCTAAAGCCATGCTTACATCACCTCACTGAAGGCCGCAGCCCATGTTCCACAGGCTGGGATCTCTAACAGATCTGTTCACGGACATTCCTCCTAAGAGGTCAAGCAAAATCTAGGTTAGAAATTATTTTCACCACTGCAGAAAGGCTACATAGCAAGTGCCAGATCAAAACCTTCAAAGAGGAAGAAGAGGTCAAACCCGGATGGCCTGTTTCCAGCAGAAACAGTAAGAGCAGGGACCAGGATGCTCCTTTGGGCATCAGTGAACTTCCTGGAGTATACGGGAGGGAACTAGTCAGAGGATCAAGCTTCGGGGACCAAGAGCCCTGATTTCTGCACACGACCTGCCCCTACCAGGGTTGGGAGGCCAGCCAAGTCATTTCCACTGCCCAGAATACAACAGACTCTAACCACATGGGAAACCAAGAGGCGGAGTGAGCAGCTGGGGCCAAAGAGGGGCTTCAAAAAGAAGACGTGGAGAGACAAAAACAGGCATTGACGGTTCCTTTGTAGAGCGTTGGGGGTTTACAATTTCCATATCCAGGGCCTGTGGGAGTGCACCTTACCACCAGCTACTAAGTGCAACTAAACCTCACTGAGCACTTATGTACGCGTCTAGCAGATTGACTTGCATTATCTTTTTTTTCAATCTCCACAACTCAGAGATAGGTGTTATTATTCAATGCATCTTAAAAATGGAAACAATAAAGAACGAGGTACGGAAGTCCCTCATTGTGGGGGGGAAGTACTGCGCTGAGATCTGAACCAAGGCCTGCTACAGGCAGAGCCCCAGCTCCGAACCTGCAAAGCACAGAGGCAAACGCAGAAGCCAGCTTTTCCCTGGCTGTGTGGTGTTCAACTCACCTCCAAGCTGTGAGACCCTAGGCGAATCAATCAACTTCTCTGGGCCTCAGTTTCCTCATGGATACAATGATGATAAAAATAGGATTCTTCCTGGGTCTTAAATGAGGTTACCTGGGATTGACCCAAGAACCTCGCACAGAGTAAGTGCTGAATGAATGCTGGCCACAGTGGCTGTGATTGTTACTATGCAGTAGTCCATGTAAAACAGCTTCCGTCCTCACGAAGGTTACAGCTAGGCTGGGGGTGCAAACCCAAACACACCAGAAAGGCCAGTGAACCACATGAGCCAGACTGAGGGAGGAGATGCGGGGTGCAGGGCACACACGCCTGAAGGTGACAGAGCAGCGGCCCGCAGGCAGTGCCCTGGGCCCAGTCAGCCTCCCACATCACTGTGCCAGAACTGCTCCTCCTTCCAGGAACAGGAAGTGGATAACGACTACACAGAAAACTACCCACATCCTAAACAAAGGGTTTTCCGCTTAGTCACAGGTTAATTCAGACAGCGTTCCTGCAAGACAGGCAGGTGGCCTGGCTTCTGGGAATATAGAAACAGGGCAACGGAGAAACCCCAAGGTTTTGTCCCCCGGTGTGAAGTCCTCACTTTTGCTGTGAGAGAAAATACAAAGCAAAAGGGGAACAAGAGGAAGTAAAAAACACATCAGTGGATGTTGGTGATGGAACCCAATCTTCAGTCACTTGCTACTCCCTGGGATAGGGAGTTCTCATCTCATCCTATGGAGGCAGCCAGCCAGCGCCCATCCTAAAGTTATCTAGGGGCCAGTTAAGGGTCACTGTTAGCAAAAAGCTCAGGTATAGGCCTATTATAATAACAAAAGATGCTCCTAACCCTACTGGAATGCGAAGTATTTTAGGAGTCCTGTGTCAGGAAGCAAAGACAAAGACCAAATATATGTATCTTTTCCCATTGACTCAAGTCAAGGGCCTCCCCTCACTAATGGGTTAAGATGCAGCAGAGGGACCAGCAGTTAGCGTAATGGCTATGTCACTGGACTCCCATGTAGTCAACTGCGGTTCGCGTCCAGGACCCGGTGGCTTAAACTCACACGGGGCGCATGTGCGTGCATGCCCAAGATCCCGAGAGGAGAATGGAGGAGAAGGGATTGCAACATGGCCATCCCCCCTGGGGGGTGATTTCTCGCTTTCTGTCTCTCTGTCTCTCTCTGTCTCTCTGACGAGCACACACACCCTATAGCAAAAACCTCTCAAAAAAAAAAAAAAAGATGCTGCACTGACCCAGTATGGAAAAGATCAACTCCTCTGTCCTCTGATTCAGGCACGAGAGTTATCTTCCTTCCTTCAATTCTCTCTTTCTCTCCCTCCCACTCACCCAGGAACCGAGTGAGACACACCAAGTCTACTCTACTGTCTTCATAATATGTAGGCATTGACAGTATACCAAATTCCTTCCAAACTGGTTATTTTCCACCCCCAAATCTCTTTCATCTCATTGTAAGAAAGCAAGGGACTGAGGAAATAGACTGGCCAAGAGTGACAGAGCCCTCGGTCACGTTTCGTAAATCAATCGTGAGCTGAGCTGCATGTTTTATTCAGAGATGCCCCGGCTCGACAGCCTCCTCACCTGGGAAAGGAGAAAACAATGTGGACTTGACCAACGACAGGGCCAAACAACAATGCACCAGTAACAGTTAAGGATTCAGTGGTCAATCTGATTTGTATCACTTCAAAGGGTTTATTCGGACACCTAAGCGATTAGCTAGCTTTTACCATGAGTGAACACTCCTCGGCTTCACACCATCAGGACTAAATGAACTGCACTCCCAGATTCTCTTTTCTTTTTTTTTTTTTTTTTGAGAGGTTTTTGCTATAGGGCGCGTGCGCTCAACAGACAGAGAGAGACAGAGAGACAGAAAGCGAGAAATCAGACCCCAGGGGGATGGCCATGCCACAATCCCTTCTCCTCCATTCTCCTCTCAGGATCTTGGGCACGCACGCACACGCACCCGGGTCCAGGACGCGAACCGCGGTCGACTACATGGGAGTCCAGCAACATAGCCATTATGCTAACTGCTGGTCCCCCAGATTCTCATTTCTAGGTGCTGTTTACAATTTGAAAAACCTGTTTCTATCTACACACCATATGTATTGCATCACAGCCATTTTACTTTGTAAGGAAGGACTGTTCATTGGACCCTACAAACAACTCTGACACTTACAGGAACAGGTATTGTCCCCCTCTCCCCCCAAAGCACAGATGAGGAAACAGGAACAGCCATTACCACTGCCTGGCTGACATGACAGTACGGTGCCCCTGGCAAGCTCAGGCCTTAGGTAGCTCAGGGGCTGGGCTCCTCTTGGTCCCAGAAATGCCTAAGGAATTCAGTCATGACTTCCACCGAGGAACCTTCCGTCCACACCTGGTCGGCACTGACTTGTCCCCACTCCACACCTTTGCACGTTCTGGGGTTTTTTTTTGCACGGTATAACGTCCCCTACACTGCCTTGAAGATCCACTTAAAAAGCCAAATTTTAGGTTATGAAGTCTTTCCTACCCCTCTGAACAGGAAAGTTTCCCTCCTCTGATCCCACACAGTTCTCTGTCTGGAGTTCTCTAATTATGCCAGACCCTTTCTCCTTTATGCTAATAATCACTTGTATTCACAGCTAATCTCCCTCTTCTCAATCACAAGTTCCTGGAGGACAGTTCATTTACATGCCCATATAACACTGAATGGTATCTCAGATAAGGAAGGCTCTCATTTGTACATTACTTACATAATGTATATAAGGAATAGCTACAAGATTTACCAGGAAAGCTTCTCTTTAAAAAAAAAAAATGAGAGGAGGAGAGGGCTTTGTAATCATACATGAGAAATGAGTTTCACTCTCAAAACCCAGCTTCCGGGACCAGCAGTTGGCATAATGGCTATGTCGCTGGACTCTCATGTGGTCGACCACGGTTTAAGTCCCGGATCTGGTGGCTTAAATTCACGCCGGGCGCGTGTGCGTGCAGGATTGCGGCGTAGCCATCCCCCCTGGGGGTGATTTCTTGCTTTCTGTCTCTCTGTCTCTCTCTGTTTTTCTGGCTAGTGCATGTGCCCTTTATAGCAAAAAAAACTCTCCAAAACAAAACAAAACAAAACAAAATACCAGCTTCCTGGCTCTATCACATAGCTTTAGTAATACTCAAGGCCTCCTTTTTTCTTTTGTGTTTTGCCTTTCACAGAAGGGAGGAAAACAGAAAGAATTAAGGAAGCCATAATGGCACTCAAGCCATACAAGCATTGTGCACAAACTCACCAAGAAAATGAAGGAATGCCTGCTCACTAGAACCATCGACCACCTCACCAATGGCAGGAAACCCCAGGACTGCCCTTTGTTAAAACGTGGATAATTCACAGGATTGTGTTGTTGCAGACTCCCAGCTAGAGAGAGCGGTTAGGACATCAGAAAATCAGTGTTCTCGAGTTACATGGTGGGAAAGAAAGTCCACCCTTTAGGGGAATTTCAGAAAACCACTTTATGTTTGTATATACGCATGGGGTTGGGGGAGAGGCTTGGCATGAAACCAACATAAAAGAAATCTTTTTGTTTCTAACCCTACCCATCATGTGACATATTAGGTACAAGTTCTTTATAAATCTTCAACCACTCAGCTAAATATACCTTAAATTTGCCACTTAAAAAGGGTAATGACCTAATTGCTTAATTGCTGTCTTTTTTTTTTTAATTGGTGTCTTTTCAGGAAACCAAAATTGATTTCTTCCTTACATCTCCCTAATTCCAAAATGTTACATGAATCATTTCTAAATCTAATGACATATAAATTGAATTACTCCTTGTCAAACAGTTACTCTAAAAGCACGTGGACAATTTCTGAAGATTCCCTAAGACAATTGCCCATTTTCTGCTAATTACAAAGTCTACATTCAATTTACAAGCTGCTTTGGTTTTTCTCTTTAAGGAGAAAGACCTATAATGAAAAACTACAGAAACAGACGAAATATAAAGCCTTCCTTCGCCAGCACTGCTGAGCACAAAACAGGAGACTTCAAGAAGTCTGTGGGAGGAGGGGACCAAAATATGAGTTTATTTTGGTGCAAAATGGGCAAGCCATGCATAGTGTTTCCTAAGGCGCAATTTCCACGGACTTTTTGAAGAGCCCTCACACATGCAAGTTCACGTAATCCAAGAACATTAAGAACTACAAACGCGGGACCAGCAGTTGGCGTAATGGCTATGTCACTGGACTCCCACGTAGTCGACCGTGGTTCGAGTCCCGGACCCGGTGGCTTGAACTCACGCCGGGTGCATGTGCATGTGTGCCCAAGATCCCGAGAGGAGAATGGAGGAGAAGGGATTGCGGTGTGGCCATCCCCCCTGGGGGGTGATTTCCTGCTTTCTGTCTCTCTGTCTCTCTCTGTCTGTCTGGCGAGCGCACGCGCCCTATAGCAAAAAAAAAACCTCTCCAAAAAAAAAAAAAAGAACTACAAACGCACAGCTAGATGGGTCCTCCTCCTCTGTGACTTGAACAAGATGTTTCACTTCCTTTCATCCTGGCTATTCCTCCGTAAATCTAGGATTCCTCATCTCCATGAACAAAGAATACAGCAACCTGGTCCTCTGAGGTGAGTGGTTGCAAGAATTCAATCTGATCACGCAGTCGAACATCTGAGCAAGTACCACAGGCTCAACAGCCTCGAATCAAACACAGCAGAAACCGTTGATGGGACAGAGTATTGACCAACTTGGAACAGATACAACACATATTCACGGACTCACATGCATGTATATTTACACAGGAGGCAAAAAGTCAGTGAGAATAGCTAGGAAAGGTTTCCAGGAAACGTTTCCCTTGATCTCAGCATAAAAGATTGGCCGAGGACAGGATATGAATCAATCAAGAACTGGGGGGAGAAAACACGAGGTACAAAGGAACACACCCACCTACATCTTTCGTCTCTTATCTCCACCAGTCTCTGGCTCACTTCTGATGCTCAACCAGCATCACCTGCAATATGAGAGAAAAGCAAATTCTCCAACCCCTCCCAGACTTACTCACTCAGAAACTCTGGGGTGGGACCCGGGAATCTGTGTTTGAAGCAGCTTTCTAGCTGGGCTCCTGCACGCCACCTGCCGGAACCACTGCTGTAGTTTGCTTGCCCTTACCGCCTGTCGTGGATCACCATTAGTTCTTTCCACCTGGCTAACGTCTAGTTTTGCACGTGGTGTAAGTTGAAACTTCACTACCTACAGAAAGCTCACCTGACCTGGAACTAGCCTCTCATATCTCCACCACATTCCATCTCCAGCTCCAGGTTAGGTACTCTGGCCCTGTGCCATACTTCCCTTACGTAGCTGCTAATGACACTTCATCATTTTGCTTGTTTAATTAATTGTCTTCCCTAATGACCTGCTAACTCCACAAAGACAGGGACTGGGTCTATTTTATTCATATCACTTTACCTCCAGTGTGTTTCACACCATATGGCCAACCCTCCATACCCCCGGGTTCTCCATCTGCGGATGAGGCCAACACAGTGAATGTTCTGTTCTTGCTGACAGGTGCTATGGAATTAAGTCTATGTGGTTGCATCTACACTGAACATACAGCCTTTTTTTTTTTTTGTCATTATTCTCTAAACAATATGAGGGTACTTTAAAATGTCTATGGAGGGAACTGGCAGTTACCGTAATGGCTATGTCGCTGGACTCCCACGTAGTCGACCACAGTTCGCGTCTCGGACCCGGTGGCTTACAACTCATGCCGGGCGCGTGTGCGTGCGTGCCCAAGATCCCGAGAGGAGGGAACCAGCAGTTAGCGTAATGGCTACGTCGCTGGACTCCCACGTAGTCGACCGCGGTTCGCGTCTCGGACCCGGTGGCTTACAACTCACGCCGGGCGCGTGTGCGTGCGTGCGCAAGATCCCGAGAGGAGAATGGAGGAGAAGGGATTGCGGCGTGACCATCCCCCCTGGGGGGTGATTTCTCGCTTTCTGTCTCTATGGCTCTCTCTGTCTGTCCGGCGAGCGCACGCGCCCTATAGCGAAAAACCTCTCCAAAAAAAAAAAAAAGTCTATGGAAAAATGGAATTAAGTATGAATTTACCTCGGTGCCAAAAAAATGTTTGAAATCTATTCTTAGTTTTTTCGTAATACGCATTAACTTTTTGAAGACCTCTCATACAGTAGAATAACTATTTACATGGTATTTACACTGTGTTAGGCATTGTAAGTAATCAAGAGATGACTGAAAGTACATGGGAGGATGTGTGTAAGTTACATGCAAATACTGTGCCATTTTACATAAAAGACTTGAGCATGTGGATTTTTTTTTAATTCTTTTTTTTTTTTTTTTTTTTTTGGGAGAGGTTCTTGCTATAGGGCGCGTGCGCTCGCCAGACAGACAGAGAGAGACAGAGAGATAGAAAGCGAGAAATCACCCCCCAGGGTGGATGGCCACGCCGCAATCCCTTCTCCTCCATTCTCCTCCCGGGATCTTGGGCACGCACGCACACACACCCGGCGTGAGTTTAAGCCACCGGGTCCGAGACGAGAACCGCGGTCGACTACGTGGGAGTCCAGCGACATAGCCATTACGCTAACTGCTGGTCCCGAGCATGTGGATTTTGATACCTATGGGAGCCTGGAATCAAAAGACACTTTCTTAGTATTTGCTGAATTAAAAAAAAAAAAAAAAAAAATCAAAGAATTAACCCTGAAACAAATGGTTTTGTATGGCATAAAGTACTACCCACATAAATGATCCCATGGGTCTAGTCCTGGATCCAGTAATTTAAAAAATACATCGGAGAGGGACCAGCAGTTAGCGTAATGGTTATGTCGCCGAACCCCCATGTAGCCGACCACGGTTCAAGTCCTGGACCCAGTGGCTTAAACTCACACCGGGCTCGTGTGCGTGCGTGCCCAAGATCCCGAGAGGAGAATGGAGGAGAAGGGATTGCAGCGTGGTCATCCCCCCTGGGGGTGATTTCTTGCTTTCTGTCTCTCTGTCACTCTCTTTCTGGTGAGCGCACATGCTCTATAGCAAAAATCTCCCCCCGCCAAGAAAAAAAAAAAAAAATACACCAGACATGTGTACATACGAACTGTAAACCCAGAGAGGAGAACTGAGGAGAAAGGATTGTGGCATGGCCATACCACCAGGGTGATTTCTCACTTTCCCTCTCTCTCTCTGGCAAGCACATGGACTCAATAGTGAAAAAAAAAAAAAAAAGGAGTATCTTATATATACAGTTCATTGATGCATTCGAAATACTGATCGTAGAAACACAATTGAACTTAGCTTGTCTTGTCTTTGAAAAGAACTTCATCAGTGCATTCAGGTTTTGAAAGCTATGCTGGGACTGGCAGGTGGCATAGTGGTTAAGGTGATGGACTCCCATATGGCCGACCGTGGTGTGAATCTTAGACCCGGCAGCTTGAAACTCATACCCAGAATATGTACATGCATCCCCAAAATCCCAAGAGGAGAATGGAGAAGAAGGGATTGTAGCATGGCCATCCCCCAGGGGGTGATTTCTCACTTTTTGTCTCTGTCTCGCCAATGAGTGCACATCCCCATTGTGAAAATCTCTTAAAGGAAAAAAAAAAAATCTGTGCACTGAAAATATTCACTCACTCTTCCTAATGTATCAGTGTCACACCATATTCACCCAAGAAGAAAGTAATTGCTGACTTGTTATGATCATTCCTTTTCCCTCCATGACCAGATTTTCTCACTTTTGCAGCAATATGGCCCATAAAGGCTGGCAGACAAAGCAGCCTCTCCCTGTTCGGGGGAAGAGGCCAGAGGGGACACTGGTAGCAAAGAATTGTGGGTAAACATGGGAAAGAGGAACTCTTCACTTATTATAATAAAATAAAATCTTGGGACAATGTCAGAACACTAGGATTCTAGCTCTGACTTCCTTCCTCCATCCAAATATTTATCTTTTCTGAGTCCTATGCTTGAATTTGACCCTGCAGCAGTGAACAAGACACACACAGTCCCTGCCTCGGTAAATCTCATGGTCTGCTCCTTCACTGGGCTCAGTTTCTCTATCAGTAAAGAGAAGGGGGTTAGTTACACAATGACTACCTAAGTCCCTTCAAAATTATACAAGAACAATGCAATGACTCCATGAGTCAGTCAGTCAAAGTCATTGTTATCAGATCTTGCTCATTCCACATGCAAAGAGCTGAGAAACCAGACCCTGGAGACCAAATGAAAATGTAGACCAAGGAGGGACCAGCAGTTGGCGTAATGGCTATGTCGCTGGACTCCCAAGTAGTCAACCGCGGTTCGAGTCCCAGACCCAGTGGCTTAAATTCACACTGGGTGCATCTGTGTGTGCCCAAGATCTCGAGAATGGAGGAGAAGGAAATTCAGCGTGGCCATCCCCCCTGGGTGATAATTTCTCGCTTTCTGTCTCTCTGTCTCTCTCTTTCTGGTGAGCTCACGTGCCCTATAGCAAAAACCTCTCTCTCTCTCTCTCTCTCTCTCTCTCTCTCTCTCTCTCTCTATATATATATATATATATATATATATATATATATACCAAAGAATCCTCCCACAGGCAGTAAAACTGTCTCCACTTCAGTGGAAAAGTAGATTTAACAGAAGGAAGAGTCCTGGAGAGAATAAAGGAACTTGATTAAGTCCTGGCTAGCTCAATTCAATTTCTTCATTTGCTACGTAAGGTTCAAGATTGCCAAGGTCCCTTCCACCCCTAATACTACAGGATTCTGCTTCCTCATCATAAGACTCTAACTCATCGACACACTCACCAGTGAGCAACAAGGAGAATGCTAACCGGTCAAACTCTGGATAATCAAAAAGCATGGCAATGTGGTAATCTCACCAAAGCCTAGGGGGGGGACTGTCAGAATTTGAAGATTACACCTGTAGATCATCTTGCTATAAACGAACCAATCGGTTAATCTTCCTAAAGAAAGTGTAGTGTTCTGAGCAGGGACTCCTGTCCAGCCTGCTGTGAGGGAAGAGGGGTTCTTCAACCTTCTGGTTCCTCCAGTCCCAGAGATAGAAGGAGCAACAGGAAGACCCTGCAATTTCAGAGACAGAAGCACCAACAGGCCCAAGACAAGCCACTTGACTTGAGTTCAGCAGCAGAGACCCTGCTCAGCCTGCTATGGGGGAGGAGGGGGTCTCCAACCTTCAAGAACCAGTTCCTGGTAGGAGAAGGTAGGAACGCTGCCCATGTGTGCTGATGGCATTCTGCCCATCACCCATCCAGGACCAACAGGCCCAGGCCTGGACAGCTCCACCACCTCACATTCTACCTGTCAGATCAACCTCTATCCACATTGGAAGCATTAGCTTTAGGTATACAAGAGTAACACTGGAATTAGGAGACTCTGGAGGAATTCTTTCCCCACAACTCCCTTAGCAGTAAAAGGAGAGAAACACCCCTCTGAAATCCTGACCCCAAAACGCACTGTGGATTCCATACTCCCACCCACAGTAGAGCAGGTATGCATAACACTGGGGGAGGTGGGGGGAGCACGCAACTACAGAAACAGACTCCAAGGCAGGAAGAAGTGAGTATATTACCAGATCACTAAATATCGAAGCATAGTCCAAAGGAAAATAGGAGAAAATCACACAGATAAGGAAAGTGGTTTAAAGATTTCTGTCCTCTGGGACCAGCAGTTAGCGTAACGGCTATGTCGCTGGACTCCCACGTAGTCGACCGCGGTTCAAGTCCCGGACCCGATGGCTTAAACTCACACCGGGCACGTGTGCGTGCGTGCCCAAGATCCCAAGAGGAGAATGGCAGAGAAGGGATTGCGGCGTGGCCATCCCCCCTGAGGGGTGATTTCTCGCTTTCTGTCTCTCTGTCTCTCTGTCTGTCTCTGTCTGGCGAGCGCATGCGCCCTATAGAGAAAACCTCTCAAAAAAAAAAAAAAAAGATTTTTGTCCTCTGGGGCCAGTCAGTGGCGTGGTGGTTAAGGTGGCTAGACCCCATGTGGCCCACGGCATGGTTTGAGTCCCCAACTGGTGGACTGAAGAACACACGGGACACATGCTGTGTGCACCCAAAATCTTGAAAGAAGGGAGGAATGGATGAGAAGGGATTGTTGCATAACCCCATGGGATGCTTTCTCGTTTTCTGTTTCTCTCTCTGTGTCTCTCTTCAGCAATCATGTGCCTTCTGCAATTAAAAAAATAGAAAAAAAATTTTCCCCTGCATACAATAGGCACTTTTATTTGGGGGTGGAATACACAGGAGTGTGTGAACAAAATGGGGAGATGGGGAAGGTGGTCAGGGGAAGGCTGGCAGCTGGCTCAGGAAACAGGAGACTCCAGGCTGGGGAACTGTCCCTGTTTGTGATCCTGGGGCAGTGCCGACAAGGAAAGACAAGAAACTGGGGACTTGAGGTACTGCACGTGGGAATGGGATACCAGGTCCCCTGAGTTAAACGAGGCTGGCAAAAGGATCCCTCAGATAAGATGACTGGGCACAGAGCTCAGTATGCCTGGGGTGTTTGCCACCCTGTACCCGTCCCACTCACCTACAAGTCCCTTGGGTGGATTCCGTTTCTTTCCTCTCTTACAAAGAAAGCTGTGTCAATAACTGGCGAGGAAAAGCAGAGAAGAAATTCAGGCCAACCTCTATCTAGCCATCAAGTTTCCGTTACGATGGGTGCCCATCCCCAGTGGCATCTGGAACAAATGAATCCTCAACCCTGTTCAGGTATCCTTATTTAATTAGATTGCACCCGGGGCACTAAGTCATGCTTTTCTTTTGAGAAGCCTCTTGTCTGAGAAGGTATTTTCTCCATAGAATAGTTTGCGACTTTGATCAATTATACATTTGGCTCCCAACAAAGGCAAACAGATGAGTCAAAGAAGAGATGATGCAGGACTATAATTCCTTATTTGAAAACCCGTAGGTCAGATGTGCTTTGAGATTCAAACTGTGTGACTGCGACGCTAGAAAGGTAATGCAATGTATTCAGCAACCATGATGTAACAATCAGAAAATCAAACTCGTTAATATCACTGCATCAAAACGTGAATATTCCAACTAAGGGAAATAAATGTATACTACAGTCTCACATAAGTTCAGTTTAAGTCTTACCACCAACAGAGTATGTTAAAATCTCATTTAAAAATTGTTGTCAGGGGGCCGGCAAGTGGTGTGGTGGTTAAGGGTGCTGGACTCCTACCTGGCCAACCACAGTTCAAGTCCTAGACCTGGTGGCTTGTTTTCTCACTTCCCCCTCTCTCTCACACA
This sequence comes from Tupaia tana, assembly GCA_026018925.1. Taxonomy (NCBI): domain Eukaryota; kingdom Metazoa; phylum Chordata; class Mammalia; order Scandentia; family Tupaiidae; genus Tupaia; species Tupaia tana. The sequence goes on along the minus strand of JAKSZU010000025.1, from coordinate 14,944,403 downwards.
CACTTTCTCTCTCTCTTTCTCTCTCTATCTTGCTCTGTCCCTCTCTAGTCAAATCAAAATAAACAAATAAAAGTAAACAAAATAATTCTTAAAAAAATTTTTTTAAAACTTAAAAAATTGTTTTTAGAGCTTTTCGCTCTGAGTTGTCCATAAATGATTACAGATATGTGCAAATGGCTCAAATACTAGGAAAAGTGGTCAACATGTGAGTAATCAAAGATGGACAATTAAAACAAATAATTTACCAGTTTTTGCCTAATCAGCATATATGTCTCAGAAAAGGCCACGTATGTGAAGAGGGGATCCTTTTGTCCACTGCAGTGAGCACATAAACTGGGGCAATCTTCGGAACAACACTCGAGTCAACAATAAATAGCCTAAAAAATGTGAATACTTTTGACCTCAACATAGTTTTTTCAGGACCTCCTTTGCTGTGGAAGTCATCGGTATTCACACAAAGCCTTAAGCACAAAAGTATTCACTGAAAAACAGGATGAGTTTTAAAACTCATTTACAAATAAGGGCCAGCAGGTGGCATTGAGGTTAAGGTGTTAGACCCCACTGTGTGGTTCGAGTCCCGGACCCGTCAGCTTGAAAATCACACAGGCACATGCTCATGCATGCCCAAAATCCCAAGAGGAAAATGAAGGAGAAGGGGTTGTGCCATGCCATCTCCTCCAGGGAGTGATTTCTCACTTTTCCTCTCTCTCTTAAGTCTCTGGCAAGCACACGTGCCCTATAACAGAAAAAATAATACTTAAAAGCAACTGAAATCTAAAGCTCAGTGAGGTAAAATACAGTGAATCCATTTAATGGAACATTATGCAGCCACTTTTTGAATGCACAGAAAAATGGAGAAACCTTGATGTATCACATATGGTGAAGAAGGCAGGGTAGGCCAGCTGAGTCATGGTGGCACAGTGGCCACAAAATGCTTTGTGATGCTGGAGTCATGTGGGAAGTTCCCAGGTTCGCATCCCAAGATCTCCCTTGCGTGTTGGGCACGCATGCCTATGATCCTGGCCAGCTGATGCTGGAGAATATCCTGGTGTGAAGACTCTGTTGGGGGCAGCTGTCTGTCTGTCTGTCTCTCCCCCTTTGTCATAGAAAAAATAAACTTCAGAAGGAAAAAGAAGACACACACATGCACTACATTATGATCCTATCAAAAAATTTAAAAAAATAAGAAAATCATGGAGCCAACAGATAGCATAATGGTTACATCACTGGACGGCCACATGACCCAGAGCAGTTCAGGGCCCATTCCCTGCAGCTTGAAACTCACACCAGGAGCATGTGCGTGCATGCCCAAAATCTCGAAAGGAGAATGGAAGAGAAGGGATTGTGGTACCATCCCCCCTGCGGAGGTGATTTCTCACTTTCTGTCTCCCTGTCTCCCTCTGTCTCTCTGGCGAGTGCACACACCCTATACCAAAAATCTCTCTAAAAAATGAATAAATAAAATAATAAGCACACAGAGATAACCAAAATGAAATACGCTAACAGTGGGAGGTGCCTTGGAGAAATGGGATCAAGAGTGATCCCTCTCCTGTCCCCCACAAATGTTAAATCTTTGGGAGGATTTTCCTAGAAAATCCTAAAAATACCTGGAACTATAAATATATTTCAGCTGAGGGGGAATGAACCAAGACTTGGCTATTTAACTCCTACGCAATAGCAACAAATTCAGGAATCTGAGCCATCACTCCGGGCTTCTATAAAATTGCAATCCACCTGTCATTGCAAAGTCATCGTCAGCTCCAGAATGAAAACCTTCCAGGATGTGGTCTACATCTACCAGATTGTTTAACTGACATCCTACAAGTCAAGCCGAGCGGACACTTTGGGTACGATACAGAGGCCAAATGATATATAAGCCACGTTTCCATTTGCCAAGACCTTTCCCAGACAACAGTTCATTTGATACTCACTAGCAACCAGTAAGGCAGATAAAGAGAGAAGCTGTCACCATGCCCATTTTACAGGTGAGGAAAGAAAGGTAGAGGAAACCACATTCTTTAAGGGACTGGGCCTCTTCTTCACTCTTCTTCTTCCAGGGTTATAACTTAAGAAAAAAAAAAAAAAAGGTTTCCTAATAGTAAGAGTGGGCTGGGTCAGCAGGTGGAGTGGGGGTTAAGGTGCTGGCCTCCCACATGGCCCACCGCAGTTCCCCTCAGAGACCTCAAGCTGGACCTGTGTGGGTGCCCAGGAGGAGAGGGGATTTAGGAGCGGCCATCCCCCCTGGGAGTGACTTCTCACTTTCCCTCTGTCTCTCTCAAGTCAGCAGACACACCCTATGGCAAAAACCTAAAAAAAAAAAAAAAGGCTTCAGAACTCAGCCACAGTGAAGCCAGCCTGACAGTCCTGCCAGGTAGGCTGAGGCCTGAGGCCATGTGGGGAGCATGGGTTCTAATCCCGGTCCATGCTTCTGAAAGTCAGGTGTAGGTGTAGTGGCACCCTTCTAATCTCAGCTACTTGAGAGACTGAGACAGGAAAATAGTGACATCATGAGAACTATGTGAGAAAGCACATACTGTCTTTAAAAATAAAAAAATTAAAAGAACAGCTTCAGAATTGCACACTTCTGGCCCAATAGCAAAGCCCAACACATTGGAGTGACTTTGTCAACCTCACCTCTCAGACATGCTCATCGATAAACACAGGAATAAAATCGTACAGCTGATAAGGTATTGTAAGAATTAAAGGATCTGAGTCTTTAGACCATTGTCTGCCGTAAATTTGGCAATAATAAGTAGCACATTCTTTCTCGCGAGAGTAAAGTGTCTCCAGCCTACTAACTCCAAATTCAACAAGGGCCCCGTGAGGCACACCAAATTCATTCTGCTGCCTGCTTTCAACAGCTCACCAAATCTTTACCAATTACTGAAGTAAGTGCCCCGAAAGGATTAGCAACCACTCAGCATAATAGTTTGAAGCAGTGACAGTGTTAATTCATTCTTCTCATTTGTTTTCTCTACTCTCTCAATTAAATTTCGATGCCAGGGGCAAACCCATCTTTAAAAAGAAACATTTATTGTTTATGTCGCTTGCAGCTTCTCATTCGACTATTCAAACATCCAAATAGTTTGCTTAATTCACTTCCCTCACTCCCCCATGGGGATGGAATACAGCCATTTTTCCTATTTTTTATTTCCTCTTTAAATTTGACCAAGAAATTCCTAGCTCCGAAGAGTACTTTTTCAAAACATCCACTGACTATGATATTAGGTGGATGTACAGCACAGCCAGGAAGCTACCTGGCCAAATCTGAGCTCCAGATTTAATAAAGCTTATCTTTAGCATCTAAAGGAGGAGCCAGGAGGCTGGATGAGAGCCCACACTGCCCAAGGAGAGAGCATTTCTCATCTCACCAGCCCTAGGACCTTTTCCACCCACTCCTTACCAGAGGGTTGTGCCCACAGCCTGCTAGAGAAAAACTAATAAACCCAAAGGTCGAGAAACCAGAGAACTTAAGGGTCTACGTAAGTAAGCCAAGATGTGAAAAAAACACCCTTTCTGGTTCTTGTAATATATACAGTTTCAAATGCTGTTACTAAGAGAAGTTTAAGGAAATTGTTCTACTAGAAAAGAAGTGAAAGAGACATTGCCAGTACCCACAGTGAAGCTACCTATGCCTCTTTTCTCTCCTTCACAACTTCTGATAACCACGTGTTAACAATTTGATTATGTCCAGTTTACCCTATCGTAGAATCTCAGCAAGATAGTGGAGGTGGATTTATGTCTTATTTTTCTCTCTGAAGAGCAGCAGGGTGCAGTGGAAAGGGGATGAACTTTGGAATCAAGCAAGCTAGATCATCCCAGATAAAGATTCCTATAAAGATACACACACGCGCGCGCACACACGCATGTGTGCACACACACCAGCAAAAATACACCTGCTAGTGGGTCCACATCTCTGACTGCATGCTGAATAATCCACCCCCTGGGGGGTGATTTCTCGCTCTCTGTCTCTCTGTCTCTCTGTCTCCCTCTGTCTTTCTGCCAAGCGCACGTGCCCTATAGCAAAAACCTCTCCAAAAAAAAAAAAAAAAAAGAAGAAGAAGAAAGAAGTTTTTAAATGCACATGAATTGCCCAACCCAAATCCTGGCACCTAGCAGACCTGTAATATGACTTCCTTCTCCCACTCCCTATTTCTCTAAGGCTTACAAACATTAGCAGTGTTAGATTCCAAAGGGACGAGACGTTAGCTAGCCAGGGCATCTACTCTTCATATAAGTCTCAAGACACACTGGAAATGTGTACACTATACCGTTCCCATGTTAGATACTGCATTCTTCTTAAACATTACATTTCATCAAAAATATCGCTGTGCAGTAGATGAGAGAGACCTTCTTTCACATACAGGACACCTGTAGGTTGCTCAAAGACCCATCGGAATTCAAATCTACTCTAAGATCGATTTCTCCCACTGAAGCCTGATTATATTCATCCTTCACCGCATTTTTAACAATCAGACACCCAGGATAAACTTTGTTCCGGATTCCGGAGCAACTGACTCTAGCCCTCTAAATACTTGTCTACAACTCTGGGTTCAACTTGAGCCTGATTCTACACCAATCAGATACACCAGGCAAACGCAGGCCGAGAACCAAAATCTCCCATCCAATAAAACACGTCACCAGCTGCCATGTCCCCAGAGTGCCGGCTGAAGGAAATTTGGGTGTACTAATAAAGACTCAAGAGACATAGTCTCCATCCGTTCCCTTTCTACCCTCTTCTGGTTTCTATGAAAATGTGAATGAGCAGATGTAAAAGCTGCAAGCAATGGGTAGGATCTCAGGGGTCAACTCCGGAGCCAAGCACAGTGTACACGTTTTTACAGGAGATACTTGTGGAAGGCTTCCAATTGCTTATTATTTGGCTTGAAGAGGAGCTACCCCTGAAGACAAGCTGGAAAGATCTTGCTGACGTAAGATTCCAGGCTGTGGTAACCCCAAATGGCCAAGAAGGTATAAGTTTATTATTTTTTTTTTTTAAACGACTGTAGCGAGGTGGCAATTAAGAGGGGGGAAGTGGTAAGGAATCCCTGGTGTCTGCAGGTATAAAAACAAGAGTGTAAGAGCTTCTGCGAGAGCTTAAAGAGATTTAAAAACTGCTCTGAAGTTCATCGTTGGGGACACATAGGCTTCCTGTCCTGACCACAGAAGGTTGCTTTTGTGATGACAGAAATCGACCTAAAGAAAAAAAAAAAACGCTCCCTCCCTTTTTCGGACCCTGATTTGTCCCGGATATGTGGTAAGAAATCTGGAATCCCTGGCCTGTTACAAGAATTCCTCCGGCACTAAAATAAATGAGAACTTGGAGGAATATGTGTACTCCTCAAGATTTCAAGATCTTTTTAAAAGGAAGAGAGGCGGCGACCGAGCACCGGGTCCCCAGTGTCACGATCTTCCGCTCGCCGGGCCTTTGAGGCCAAGGGCTGTAGAAACAGGGTCCGAGGGGTTCCGAGGCGCGCGGCCACGGAGGAAGCGCACCCGGGAAAACGACTCCAGGTCGGGTCCCTGCACCTTAAAAGCTCAAAGATGGGGAGACCAGAGAGGGGCGAAGACCGGAGCCCGCCGGGCGGGAAGGGAGGTACCGAACCGTTGCCACGCGCCGCGCCCTGCCCGGGCCACCCCGGGACAGCCAGATGTTCAGCGCCGGGATCCCGCGGCGGTGCCAGGACGTGGACAGCTCGGGGCGCAAAAAAGTCCTGACCTCGCCTCCTCCGGCGCACCCCGGACCTTGCTCAGCACCCTGCGGGCCCTATCGGGCACTCACCCGGGGCCACCAGCGGCGAGCTCACAGCGCCTCCCACGAAGACAGCAGCGGCGAGGGCGGCGGACCCCGGGAGTCCCCGCGGAGCCATCGCGCGTCCCTACGCCCTCCTCCCCGGGACGCCGGTCCCGCGATCCGGCACGGAGTCCAGCCCCAGAGCCGGCGGGCCGATCTAATGGCAGGGCTCGGCCCCGCGCGGAGAACTCCGCCCCGCGCTGCCCTGCCCGCCCCATCCCACCCGCCGCGGCCCGGGCCCGCCCTGCCGCTCCCCTCCCGCTCCCGGCTCCGCTGGCCCCGCCCCCAGGGCCCGCCCACCCCGACCTGGCCCCGCCTCCCCCACCGCTCCCCGCCCGCTCCCGGCTCCGCTGGCCCCGCCCCCAGGGCCCGCCCACCCCGACCTGGCCCCGCCTCTCCCACCGCTCCCCGCCCGCTCCCGGCTCCGCTGGCCCCGCTCCCCCCGCCGCCCCGCCCACTCCCGGCTCCGCCTGCACTAGGCCAGGCTCATCCCTGGCCCCGCCCCCCCAGGGCCCGCCCACCTCGACCTGGCCCCGCCTCTCCCGCCGCTCCCGCTTCCTTTCCAGACCTGGCAGTGGCCGCAGCCTCGGGGCTTAGTCGATGGCCACGCCCCCAGATCGTGGCCCCGCCCTCAAACTCCGCCCACCGCGACACGGCCCCTCTTCTTCCCGCCGCACCCGCTTCCTTTCAAAACCCAGCCAAACCGCAGCCGTTCGGATTAGGAGGGAGCCGCGGGCGGGGGCGGGTCGCCGCGGCTCATCCTCCCCGGCGGAGGGACGCGGCGGGCGTGGGAAGAGGAAGAGGGAGCGCCGTCTAGGTCGCACCGGGCCGACAGGCGCAACCAGCTGTGGAGTGGGCACGAGCTTTTTCCTCTGTGGGCATCTCTATCCCGCGAGCATTCCCCCGGTTACGGTGTAGGGAGGCACGCTGCGCTGGACGGCTCGGCTGTTTGAAAATTAAGGAGAAAGATTTTTACATAACAATTGTCTATCTCTGCTCTCATTTGAGCCGCTCCTATTAGGGAAAATACGTCCAAACATTTCCAGCAACGATGTGATTTTTCAAAACTCGTTCGCTCATCATGCGCCTTGCAGATATTCCCAAGGTAGCTCTGAGTGTCCAGTCGCTTAAGCGTTTCCTTCTAGCCTCATATATATATATATATACATATATATATATATATATATATGTATACATCCAGTCTAGGTTTCTACAGTGTTCTGGCCACCAGATAAAATGTAATTAGCTCATTGTCTTTATTTTTACTTACTGCTGTGCTTGGGTCACTGACAACACGCACAGTAAGGATCAGAGTGCTTTTTGAAATGGAATCTTCATCGTAAGCACTGATAAGATTGAGAGTTTTCTCTGCATCTTTCCCTCCTTACTGCCTGCCCTTCTGAAACAGGACCATCCAGCATGCTTGAAGGAATGTGGGCAAGCTGTGAGTATACTCAGAACATGCGCTGGGACCAGCAGAAGCTGTAATGGTAACATCCTAGACTCCCATCTAGTTGACTGTAGTTGGGGTCCCAGACCTGCGACTTAAACTCACACCAGGCTCCTGTAAGTGTGTGCCCAAAATCCCAAGAGGAGAATGGAAAAGGGTTTGTGGCATGGCTATCCTCCTGAGGGTGATTTCTCACTTCCTGCCTCTGTCTCTCCAGCAAACACACTTGCCCTATAGCACAAATCTCTCAAAAAAAAAACCCCACTAAGCTAAAGGGCGGGGATGTGTGCTGTGGATTTTTACAGCATGGGTCTCTTCCTTCACCAGGAAGCCATTACTTTTGAAAGGAGGACTACTAGTCCTTTCACTAAGTCCTCCATGCTGTCTGTGGACTATTACAATCATTTGCACCAGTGTGAGATTCCCAACGACAGAAGCTCAGGCCACTGCATAGTGCTGCCACTGAAGGATAGAGCCCCTGTCCTTGGAAGCCAAAGGCAGGTATTCCTGGCCTGGGCAGTTGGCAACACACCTTGCAGCGTGGCAGGCTTCCCAAGCTGCCTTTCCTCATTTTATACCTACATAACAGAAGAGGTACAGAGGAAAGCGATCCACGTGGGTTTAAAACTTTAGAAGGAGACAATTCCTGGCCTAGAAATTAAACTATAAATTACAAGTTGTAGCTAGAGCCAGGTATCTATTGGTAGGCCCCAATACAAAATTAAAATGCTGGGATGGTTTTCCGAAACTCATTAAGAATTTCAAAATGGTGAGGCCTGCAGGTGGCGTGGTGGTTAAGGGGCTAGACTCCCACATGACTGACTGCAGTTTGAGTCCGAGACCTGGCAGCTTGCTTTCTCCCTTTCCTTTCTCCCTCTCTCTCTCTCTGGTCAAATTTAAAAAAATAATAAAATAATAATAACAAATAAAAATTTAAAAATAAATTACTCTTTTTTTTTAAAAAAAAGGGAATTTCAAAATGGCAATAGCAGAGTATTAATAGTGAAATCCTCCTAAACACTTGTAAAACATGACCTGGTTTGGGAACTTAGAATGTAATGAAATACTTGGACTAAGATAGCTATTGAAAATGTAACCTGTCATTTCAAAGTTGGTAATGTTTTATTTTCCCCACAGATTGAGTGTACTAGTTCATAAACAGGATCACTTTGAACATCATGTCTGAATTGGATATTGTTAGGGTGGTCTTTGTCATGAGCTGTGAAGAATTCAGAAACTCCAAGAGGAAACAGATAGAAAAGAATGTTCACTTTCCAGAAGAGAAAAGGGGCCAAATGCAAAGAATTGCATTGGCTCGGAAGAGTGGGGGCAAGGAGCTTTTATTGGGATGTAAGGAAAGGGGAATTGTGGTTGAATAATTAGGGTGATCTTGGGACAGGACTTCTGTCTGTCCTTGGGTTGTTTTGCTGTCTCTGGATGTCGCACCTGGCTGCTGTAGTCTGCCCTGTGTTCTGTCCTTAGTTTTGGTGCCAACTGCTGAGGACGTTACGATCTTTATGTCTAAAGGCAAGAGCTTGCAAAATACAAGGACAGCCTTTGGCGATGACATCAAGAAAGGACCAACTAACAGAAGAAAAATGGAGAAGAAAGAATGTCTGACACACATGAGAGTTTTAGACGGCCCTTTCTAATTAAAACAGCTAAGGTGCCAGGAGACAGACACTGAGTTAACTTTTGTTCATCCCTAAGGAGCTTGGGGAACATTGAACTCTCAGATATCTGCATATGACTCTCCAGAAATAAAATACAACCCACTTCTTGAAATTGAAGAGACCTGATTCACCATCTACCAAGCCCCTTACTTCACAGAAGAGAAATGATTAGATGCCTTACTTGCTTGACATCTTGCATCTACTACATGCCAGGGTTGTGACCAAAGGTTGTGAAATAACCCTTCCCAGACTTTTCATAACACTTACGTGCTTAACACATTCTCTAGATGTCTGACTTTCACATTACTCCATTTACATGTGTTCGCACATCTCATAGAAGAAAAAAAAAAAAAGGATAGGAGGAAGGGAAAGAAGGAGAAAAGGAAAGAACGAAAAGAAAAAAGGGAGGAAAGGGGTTGGCAGGTGGCAAGGTGGTTAAGGGCACTAGACTCCCACATGGCTTACCGTGGTTCGAGTCCCAGACCAGGCAGCTTGCTTTCTGACTTTCTCTCACTCTGTCACTCTTTCATCAAATTTAAAAATAAGTAAATAAATAAATATATAAAGTTAAGTAATTCTTTAAAAAAAAAAAAAGAAAAGAAAAGAAAAGAAAAAGAGACCAGCAGTTAGCGTAATGGCTATATCGCTGGACTCCCATGTAGTCGACTGCAGTTTGCGTCCCGGACCTGGTGGTTTAAAACTCATGCCGGGCACATGTGCGTGCGTGCCCAAGATCCCGAGAGGAGAATGGAGGAGAAGGGATTGCGGCGTGGCCATCCCCTCTGGGGGGTGATTTCTCACTTTCTATCTCTCTGTCTCTCTGTCTGTCTGTCTGGCGAGCGCACACGCCCTATAGCAAAAACCTCTCTAAAAAAAAGTTAAAAAAAAAAAAAGAAAGGGAGGAAGGAAAAACAGAAAGAAAATCAAGTTTAAATTATTTTCCAGGTCTAATCCTACAGATTTCTTTTTTATTTGTTCTTGTTTTTTGTGCTTTTGTTTTTTCATCTGTGATCAAGAGCCAATAGATATCTTGTTTTCATTTTTTGTTTGTTTGTTTGCTTGTTTTTAATTTTGCTCTAGGGTATGTGTGCTCACCGGAGAGAAAGAAAGAAAGTGAGAAAGCATACCCAAAGGGGGCTGACCATGCCGAAATCCTCTTTCCTCATTCTCCTCTCTGGATTCTGGGCACACATGCATACACACCTGGCATGTCTTTCAAGCCACACAAGCTACCCAGTAAGCATGCGGGCACAAGCTATGGCCCCTATAGGGCGCGTGCGTAGACAGACAGAGAGAGACAGAGAGATGCAGGGGGGATGGCCACGCCGCAATCCCTTCTCCTATTCTCCTCTCGGGCCACGCACGCAACGTGCCCGGCGTGAGTTTAAGCCGCCGGGTCACTGCGGTCGACTACGTGGGAGTCCAGTGACATAGCCATTACGCTAACAGATTAGTTTTTAAATACAATTGAAAAAGCTTTCACATACACATTAAAAAAAAAAAAAAAAAATTCACTATTTGAAGGGCCAGCCCCATGGCATAGTGGAAAGATCGAGATGACCACATGACCACAACCCATTGGGAGGTTCTTCCCCTCTCTCTCTCTCTCTCTCTCTCTCTCTTTCTCTCCCCCACCCCCCGCCAGCACACATGCCCTCTGGCAATAAACAAATGAATGCATGAATAAATAAATAAAAGTTCATTGTTTTCTCTTAAATGTGAGCACTCCAATATAATGAAACTATTGCATTATAAAGGAAGATCATATTTCTACTGGGGAAATAAAATTGATACTGCAAAAGGAAGCCATCTTCCCATTTCTTTTTTTCAGGAGTGAAATTGAAAGGAGAAATCGTTGTAACAATGAATAGCTTTCCCTCGATTTAGCCCAGTCGTGAGGTGGGCACGTTCCCTGTGTCCTTTCATCCGATGTCCACAATGAGTTTGTATTTCAGGAAATGTTGTCAACGATCCTCCCTTCAAAGCTAAGGAGGCTTGGATTCGAAGGGTTAAGTCATTTACCTCACTCACACACAGCTGCTCTCTGGCCCTGCCAGGATGCAAATCCCGGATCAGCTCAATCCAGGCCTACACTTGCAACCTCTGAAATGCAGAGAACAAGTCTGTCTGCTCTTCTCTCCCAGTAAGGCTTGTTCTCCTGTTCTGTCAGTGAATGCGTAACCTCGCCTGTTCTAACTCGGGACCTGCTTACATGCTTTTTTCATCAGAGAGAATAATGTATTTATTTATGGAAATAGGTTATAAACCAGGGCTCACAGGCCCAAATTTACAACCTTATAAAATATGCTGTCCTTTCTGTTTTTGTTTGTGTTTTGTTTTGTTTTCTCCCAGTCTCTCAGAATTCAGTTAATCATTCCCCTCAGTAGAAACCTTTCCTGTTTTCCTCTGGTAATTTTCATTATCGTCATTTAAAGACGACTCGGTTGGCTGGTATTTACTCTAATTAGTGTGGCGCATACTTCCGCAGAAGGTCTTTGTACAATCTCTTCTCTCTGTGATTTGGATGAAGTCATCCGTCCTTCTGAGAAGTTATATTTAGGAGATAAGCACACAGTTCTTTAAAAAAATATATACATCTGCAAGAAAATAAAGTGATATTTTACACAATGGAGGATGAAGATCAACAGTTAAGTGCCATGTTCCTAGGGCTGAGCTGAAAGTGAGAGGCTGCAGGCAAGAACCAGCCACTGAAGGTTTCGTAAAAGGATCCTAGCCTTGCTTATCAAAGCATCTAGGCCTGGGGAACCAGCAGTTAGCGTAATGGCTACGTCGCTGGACTCCCACGTAGTCGACCGCGGTTCGCGTCCTGGACCCGGTGGCTTACAACTCACGCCGGGCGCGTGTGCGTGCGTGCCCAAGATCCCGAGAGGAGAATGGAGGAGAAGGGATTGCAGCATGACCATCCCCCCTGGGGGGTGATTTCTCACTTTCTGTCTCTATGTCTCTCTCTCTCTGTCTGGCGAGCGCACGCGCCCTATAGCGAAAAAACCTCTCCAAAAAAAAAAAAAAAAGAGCATCTAGGCCTGCAGGAGAGAAGGGACAGAAGCCTGGAGTGAAAGAGGTCTAAGACGGAGGGCCAGGGGACAGAGCCTTGCTGATGGCTGTGATTCTCAGCAACTTCTCTCACGATGGTCTTCCTACCGTAACCCAAAGAAGGTATCAGGGTAATTTCTGAAGGTTCCCATCCAGCCCTAAGATTCTATGCCGAAATGAGGAATCAAGTGACAAAGTCAGGGTGAACTTTCTGGGTTTCTCCTATGGACACTGGGCCGGATAACTTGTTGTGGGGGAGTTGATGCATTCACTGTGGGATACTGAGCAACATTCCTGGCCTCTGCTGACTACATGCCAGTAGCACCCCGCCCCAGTTGTCACTACTAAAAATGTCTCCAAGATTTTACCAAATGCCTTCCCCAGGGCAAACGCCTTCACAGTTAAAAGATAGTGGTCAGCAGGTAGCATGGTGGTTCAGGCACTGGATCCCACGTGGCCAGCTTCAAGGTTTGGATCCCAGACCCAGTGACTTGAGGAACACTCCGCGAACATGCGTGCCCAAAATCCTGAGAGGAGAAGAGATTGTGGTGTGGCCAATCCCCCCCACCAGGGAACGAGAGCTCACTTTCCCCTTCTCTGTCTCTCTCTGAAAAATGCACACACCCTCTAAAAAAAGAAGGAGGAGAAGAAGGGGAAGGAGGGCAACATTAGGCTACAGGAACTCCAAGGAAACCCAAAGGATTGTAACTAGAAACACTGAGCATGGCTTAACTGAGAAGGTGCGATGAGAGCTGAGTCTTGAAGAAGTGTAAGCCTTGGGACCAGCAGTTAGTGTAATGGTTATGTCGCTGGACTCCCACGTAGTCGACCGCGGTTCGTGTCCCAGACCTGGTGGCTTACACTCATGCCGGGCGCGTGTGTGTGTGTGCCCAAGATCCCGAGAGGAGAATGGAGGAGAAGGGATTGCGGTATGGCCATCCCCCCTGGGGGGTGATTTCTCGCTTTCTCTCTCTCTCTCTCTCTCTCTCTCTCTCTCTGTCTGGCGAGCGCACGCGCCCTATAGCAAAAACCTCTCAAAAAAAAAGAAGTGTAAGCCCGCCATGAGTGGAGAAAGGAGGAGAGGGCCTGAGTGTGCGTACAGGGAAAGGGTGTGCTTGGTGTGGGCACCCAGTGATGTGTGAGCATGAGAATGAGAGGGAAGGAAAACCTGCAGACTGTAACCGTGGGACAGAGCTGAGCAGGGTAGATGATAAAGCAAAAAGGGATAGCTTCAAATGCCCGGGAAGTTTTCATAAATTATAATAAATGACGTTATCACCAAACATAGATTCTATAGAGAAGAATTTGCAGTGTTCAGCTAGATATTTTCTATCATAAACCAGGAAGCCTCTAATAGAGACATTTTAATTTGGCTGACATGGTCCTAGAAGTCAGAGAATCTGATCTTCAACAATGATATCCTTAACCTTCAAGCAAGCCCTGGATCACCATACTGAGACATGATTCGGGGGCACATGGTCTCCTGAAAACTGCAAAGAAGTGACACAAGTCATTTTCTCCAATAGCCTCAGAATCAAAGGATGTAGCATTGATATCATTGTTCTTGGTAAAGAGAGAGGGAAAACTGGGACCAGCAGTTGGTGTAATGGCTATGTCGCTGGGTTCCATTGTAGTCGACTGTGGGTCAAGTCCCGAGCCTGGTGGCTTAAACTCACGCCGGGCGTGTGTGCGTGTGTGCGCAAGATCCTGAGAGGAGAATGGAGGAGAAGGGATTGCGGTGTGGCCATCCCCCCAGGGGATGATTTCTTGCTCTCTGTCTCTCTCTGTCTTTCTGGCTAGTACAAGCGCCCTATAGCAAAAACCTCTCCAAAAAAAAAGAGGGAAAGGAAAAATGATGGTAAAACCCACAAATGAGGGACCAGCAGGTGGTATAGTGGTTGAGGTGCTGGGCTGCCACATGGCTGACCATGGCTCGAGTCCTGAGCACAGCAGCTTGAAAATCATTCCAGTCATGTGCGCGTGCACGCGCACGCACACGCCTGTGTGTGTGTGCCCAAAATCCCAAGAGGAGAATGGGGAGAAAAGGTTATGGCATAGCCATACCCCTCAGGGAGTGCTTTCTCACTTTCCCTCTCACTGTCTGTCTCTCTCCAGCGAGCACATGGGCCCTGTGGCAAAAAAAAAAAAAAAAAAAAAAAAAAAAAGAGAGAGAGAGAAAGAAAGAAAGAAACCCACAAATGAAAGTTTCAAAAAGCAAGCTCTATGAAGTGCAAGGTGTTTGCCTTAAACCAGCCTTCTTCAATTATGATCACCAAAAAGCAAACACTGGTTGAATAAACAAAAACTGTACTTTAAGAATGAAACGTTCTTACAGATCTAGAAAGGGCCAGGCCTCCAGCCCTCAAGCCAGGGCTTCCGGTGGCTGCTTCACCCACACCCCACTCTGCATGGCCTCCACAGAGGGGCTGTGGCTCTGTCTCCTTTGACTCCAGAGAACATGGTTCTGGAGAACGTGTGAGCAGCTGTTCACCCTAGACAAGGATATGAGCCTAACAGGTTCTATATAGGCAAGTACCGCTGACGCGAGGCAATTACAGCCGAGACATTCCTGAACTGAGAAGTGATTGACAGCAGCAGGTGTACAGAGGAGGACTGAAAAGGTGGGGGGGGGGGGGAAACCAGGCAACATGGAGGAGGTTACTGCAGCCCTCATGGAAAAACATGAGGGAGTGAGGGAGGTGGAGGCTAGAATGCAGTGCGTGAGGAAGTGAAAAGACTGCTTGCAAGTTCTCTTTCCAGAAGCTTGGCTGACAGAAGAAAAGTAAAGAGGCCTTGGGGGCCAAGAGGAGGATTTTATGGAATGGAATTGATGTGAGGAGATAGCCGGGACGTAGGAATGCCTCAGAGGAACACGTGAAGAACTCAGAGCAAGGAGAATGCCTCGTGTATCACAGCGAGGTCCTGAGGAGCCCATGATAGGCTGGAGACAATGACAGTTACTGACTTCAGAACAAAAGCAACCCCTCGTGTTCTGAAACTGGAGAGAAAGGCAAAATGAAGACACAAAGGCGGATGTATTTGTAGGTGGGAGACAGAAAGTTGAGAAGACTCCCATTAATAGAGGCAAAGCCATCCTCTGACAATGGAACAGGCGGGAACCGTGCAAGGGTTTGGAGGGGTCTGTGCTTGGTGCCCACAGTACAGGTGACCGGGCTGCGCACTGCACAAGGACACCGTTGACAGCCATGCGTCATCCGATGGCAGGTCTACGTTCTGAGAAATGTATCCTTGTGAGGGGATTCATCACTGTGCTGGCATCACACACTGCTATGTGAACCTCAATGATATAACCAGCTACACACCCAGGTCCGTGTGGGACGGTCTAGACGCTCCTATTCGCAGTCCCTCATTAACTGAAATGTTGTCATGAGGCCCAAGACTGTAGCGAAGTACCCCAGATGTGAAGGCCAGAGAGTCTGCCTCCTGTTAAAGTCATAGAAAAGTGGAGGAGAGCCTCCTCCTTGCATATAAACCCACCCCCTCCTCCTAGGTTATGCACACACTCAAAAGAGGCGTTCACACATGTATTTTGGTTCCTTTTTTTTTTTTTTTTTTTTTTTTTTTTTTTGAGAGAGGTTTTTGCTATAGGGCACGTGCACTCGCCAGAAAGACAGAGAGAGACAGAGAGACACAAAGCAAGAAATCACCCCCCTGGGGGGATGGCCATGCCACAATCCTTCTCCATTCTCCTCTCAGGATCTTGGGCATGCACGCACACGCGCCTGGTATTAGTTTAAGCCACCGGGTCCGGGACTCAAACTGCGGTCAAATACATGGGAGTCCAGCGACATAGCCATTATACCAACTGCTGGTTCCCTACATCTTCAATTTTTAAAGAGCCAGTCAGCAGCAATACTGTAGCAGAGACCAAAATAAAGATCCAGGTGCACTGATCAGACAGACCATCTCTCCTTCATTCCCTCTCTTCTGGGACATTAAAAGTAAGACAATCCTTGTATTATGTCAGCCTGTTTATTGGAAAAACAACATAAAGTTACAAATGCTGAAGCTGGTTATATCTGTCATTATATCCTGGTGTTGACCGCAGTGACATTTACCCATTAGGCACTTAATGAATGTGTTGACATAGTGGCTTACATTTTCTTTGTGATGCGAATAAATTCAACTGGGTCCTGCAATGAGCCACATGAATTTAAATAGTGATCTCAACCAAGATCATTATACCAAGTCCTGGGGAAGTAAAGAAAAAATAAAAGTAATAGTGCCTTTTTCTCTAATGAACCTTAGCATAATTTTCTGAGCTTGAAGTATAATGAGGAGATTAGCTCCAATATTTCTAACAAAGCTTAAAATTCACAATCGGCATTTGCAAGTCTAGTGCAGCTTGGTTTTTACTCCCTGTCTTTTGGCTGAGGACTGTCGGAAGTCACGAACAGGGCAGGGCCACTCCACAGCGCGGTAATTCAGCCCCATGTGGAGGGAGCTGGACCGCTCATGGTAGACTGCTATTTGAATCCCATTCCTGGTGACTCGAAAAACACCCAGCCTTGTCCATGCTTGCCCCAAATCCTGATGGAAATATGAAGGGAAAAGGAATGCGGCATGACCACACCCCATTGGGGAAATGCTCTCTCTGGTAGAAAAAAGAAATTTTTAAAGTGACGCTGGATCCCACATAACAACCACAATCTCTAGCCAAGGTCAGATAGGCTGGAGGCCTGAAGAAGGGGACCAAGTCCTGGCTAGATTCTGTGGGGGGCACTTTTAAAAAAAGTGATAAGCAGTTTGATCATGCCGTGAAAGAACAAACTCAGAGACTGAAATGCCACTTGGGAAAACTGTTCCTCGACCTTTTTAATTTTTAAGAAATTTTATTTAAGTTTATTAATTAATTGATTAATTTAATTTGACCAGAAAGTAAGAGAGAGAAAAGTGAGAAAGCAAGCCACCAGATCTGGGACCATGGTCAGCCATGTGGGAATTCAGCACCCCCAACCACCACCATACTACCTGCCAGCACCTCCCGCCCTTTGACCTTTTTTTAACCAGTTGGCAGCTACATTGGGCCAAAATATCAGACAGTTGTATCAGATGCGAAATATTACAAAATGCGTTGTTGTCTCCTCAAGGGGATTAAAATAAAACCCTTAAATTATTTGATGATCAAATGACCCAATGTGACCTGGCCAACTCATTTAATGGTAAGAGCTCTCGGGGCCAGCAAGTGGCATGGTGGTTATGTGTGCTGGACTCCCACATGGCCGACCACGGTTCAAGTTCTAGATCTGGTGACTTGCTTTCACTTTCTCTCTCTCTTTCTCTCTCTCTCTCTCTCTCTTTCACTCTGTCTCTGTCTGGTCAAGTTTAAATAAATAAATAAATAAAGTTAACTGAAATAATTCTTAAAAAAAAAAAAAAAAATATATATATATATATGGTAAGCGCCCTCATTGGTCTGTAGCATGCTCCAAGCAGCCGAACCCTGATGCCTCCAGGGGAAATGACTGTCAGACTCCTGGCAGGGGGCCTGCACTCATCCTAGTGTTGGGCAACATTGTAAAACAAATGAAATTTGTTTAGTGCCTTTTCCCCTGGTGTTTCCTCCTCCTCCAATCTTTCCCCTGCCTACTCTAAATCAGCTACCCTTACCTGAAAGCATGCCTTCCACCACTCTCCGGCACAAAGGCCCATACTAGCCATCTCAGTCAGATAAAATACGATTCATTGACTGGCCATCAGTCCTCCCAATAATATCCTTATTTTCACTAGGGACTTAACCTTTCAGTTTACCTTAATTAAAAATGTTCTGGGGTGTGTGGCAGGTGGCCGGTGGCGTGGTGGTTAAGGGCACTGGACTCCCACATGGCCGACTGCAGTTGAAGTCTTAGACCTGGTGGCTTGTTTTCTCACTTTCTCTCTCTTTTTCTCTCTCCTTCCTCTTCTTCTCTCTCTCTCTCTCTCTCTCTCTCTCTCTCTCTGGTGAGCACATGTGCCTTATCGCAAATTCAATAATAATAACAATAATTAATCAAATTAAATAAATAATTCTTTCTAAAAATTATGTTCTCGATTCCTGTGTGTGGGGCGGTACATGTGTGTTCCTCTGGTTCTGGTTGTGGTAGCAATGGATGCTTTGGATCGAGTCATCCCAAAATGAAAAGGGCCAAAAGATTCATTGAGAGTAGAGAGAACCGAAATTCAGTGAAAGTATTAAAAATACCATGCTGATTAAAGGTGGAAACGCAAACGCACCCGTGACACAAGTACTGAACAATGCGTGTGCACTGAAAAAAAACCGTGTAGTGTTATGTATAAAAAGAAAACTATTACAAGACCATTTGAGGGTCAGGCAGCACTGGAATTCTTTTCGAAGAAGTCAGATTGTTCTTGAATCATGTTTGGCTCCCATAATAAAAAGCAGCCAAATAACTTGGTAATAGGGAGTATGT